>CM052707.1:10041205-10075262 GCA_028551405.1 Uromys caudimaculatus | reverse complement strand
CACACACACACACACACACACACACACACACACACACACACACACACACGGAGAGGGAGAGGGAATTACAAGAGGAATTGGAGCACAGTCTGCTGGGGGCAACACAGAGGTTAAGCTAAGCAGGAGGGGCTGTGCACCGTCTTGTTCTTAGTAACCCAAGATGAGCTCTCCAAAGCCAATGGCTGTGGGGTTTTTATGGAAGCATCATCAGAGCAGGCACAACCAAGCATTATTCAGTCTTCAGCTTTCCTCTTCCTGAGGCATGGGACCTGAAAATCCCAAGCTTCCAATGATGGCTCTTTCTGGTGGCCTGAGAGTGGCTTCGTCGCAACAAAGATGCGTCTGTCTCTGGTAACGGTGAGGAGTTAGAAGCTCTACGTCATGAACATGCATGATGATGAGAGCCAATGTCTGACAAATATTTTCCCTTCTTCCCTTTCACCCCCAAATTGCAGGAAGCTAAGGAGCCCTGCACCAGGAACCAGGATGAGTAACAATCAAATCAGGGATGAGAACAGAAATACAGATTCGTTTCACAGAGCATACTGCGTTCCTGTACACACGCCTACAGCTCATGGGTTCTGTTCCTCTGGAGAACCCTAAGTAAAGCACACTTCTCACTTCTGCCTGAGCCTTCCCTCTTCCACAACACTGCTTACCTTTCCTTTCATATAGACAACCAATGGAGTCCATGCCAACATTCCTTATACATTGTATGAATATAAGAATCTCGTATTAATTACCGCTGATTAGCCAAAAGGCAAATATTTAATTAAACCTTGAGAGATAATGAAATTGCACATGAATTATCTACCTAAGAGCACACAGGTCTGTACATTTCATTAAAATGCTTTAACTAATAATTGCATCTCCTATACCCAGTCTTTGTTAGCATAAGTTGATTTTTTCAAGCATGTTTCCCTAGAGGGATGCTCCCTCGACCCTCCCATCCACTAAAGCTGTGTGTTTGTTGACTTGTTACTTTGTAACTCATCCATGTCCCATTAGAGCCACTGCTAATCACACCATCACAGGCAGACATTTTGTTCATTATCTTTAAATGAATATCCTCAGGAGTAGTGACTGACCAGTTTGAATAACAATGAAGCTTCTAAAAAGATTTGTCTGGAAGATAAACAGTGCTCAGGTTTAGGTCAGTTTTCATATGTTTCTGTTTTCTAATATTATGTTTGATGCTTCTGGCTGTGGATTTATACAAGGTGAGACAGGCACTGTGATGCTTTCTAAAAGGATTTTCAATGCTTACCCCAAGTATGCACAAGGATTTTTATTTGGTTTATTAAGGATTGTGTCAGCCGGGCAGTGGTGGCGCACGCCTTTAATCCCAGCACTTGGAAGGCAGAGGCAGGTGGATTTCTGAGTTCGAGGCCAGCCTGGTCTACAGAGTGAGTTCCAGGACAGCCAAGGCTACACAGAGAAACCCTGTCTCTGAAAACCAAAAAAAAAAAAAAAAAAAAAAAAAAAGGATTGTGTCAGACTTTTTACTGCTATAACTAGTGGGAAAATGTATTTTAGAGAGGATTTATTTTAGTTCACATTTTCTGTGGTTTCAGTCCATAGTTACTGGCACCATTGATTTTAGACTTCTGGTGAGGGACACTATTGTAGCAGCAAGGGCATATGACAAGAGGCTGCATAATGGGCAGGAAGCAGAGGGCAGGGACTTAGGTAAGATACAATCCCAAAGGACCTGTCCTCAGACTTCTTTCCTACGGTGAGGCCCAACTCCTAAAGCTTCTAGAACTTCCCCAAATAATAACACAAGCTACAAAGCAAACCCTTAACTAGGAGCCCAGAGTAGGGAAGTGCGTAGCCAATTCATAACAAAGATGCAGCCAAAATCCAAACATGTCTGTTGTGCTCAAGTGCAGAGCTGAAGGCGTCCTGAGAACGCCAATTAAGGCCTCAAGAGATTGTTACTGAAGAGAATGATCCAGAAAGCTCCCAGGGGGGACTCCCGGGACAGAGTAACCAGCCTCAGGGGTTAAAAAAGAGAAGCAATGGCTGTTCACTTTTGGAATTGGGGAAATGCTACCCTGTCCACCACTCCCTCTTGGTTTTACCTTAATCTATCCTTTTGATGATGTCAGGAGCTAATGGTAAAGGGCATGGGGGTGTTAATAGTCTTATCCTTTTTTGTTAGAGTCCCGTGACCCTACATCGGCTCTTCTTGTCCTTCTTTGGGGAGTCGGTCTTAGCCTGGCACATGCTGGCCTGTGTGCAGGTCTCCTTCCTGTATTTGAGGATGCTCTTTCCAAGTTCTGGCCACTCTTCCTCCACTGCTGCTCAAATGTGTATCTATGCAATGGAGATTTGGGGATTTTCACCTTCCTAAGTGGCTGTCCATCCCTGTGGCCAGATGGCATGGCTGGAGTGCTTGACACAAAGATGATTTTTGATGCCACAGAGTTAGGTAGCATGGACAGTGCATGTTGTCCTCCACTGTAAGGCTCGTTTCTCCTCTCAACAAACTGGTGGGATAATCTAGATGATAGCCTATAGGTTGGCTGTCAGGATTGTTCATGCAGCATGGGGCAGTGCTGGCTCTCTACAGTATAAGAAGCATTAAACCATTAACAGGGCTGGAAACAACCTCAGTGCGGCTCAGAGTTGGCATAGTCCAACCCATTTAATCTAACCAGGAGATACAGTCACATGCCATGTACTCATGTACTGGGCAACGATAAACTACATAAGCCACATTGGTCCCTTAATAATAAAGTTAGTGATGTCTTAGTTCATGCAAGCACTTTAAACTAAGCTAGTCATAGCTGTCTTAGTTTATGCAAGCACACTATTATGTTTGCTCAATAATAGAATTTCCAAACTGAACCCTCAGACCACGAGTCTATCTTTAAGCAAAGCACAACTATATTTAATATTGTGTCTTTAATTATGCATGTTATTTTAATTGTATAAATAGCTCCGATGCCATCAAATATAAAGGCGGCATCAACATATTGAAAACATTTTGAGTACACAACTGAAATGATTTTTGTAAGAATAATGCTCAAGATAAAGGTCCTTAAATCTGTGCTTATTCAATGCTCTGATTTTCATGTCAGTTATTCTATTGTGTACCTTAGATTTACATCACTAGTCTACACTGCATAGTTAAAAGGCATAGAATAATAATTCTTTTTTGTGTTGACTTGAGACAGAGTTTTGCTTTGTAGCTCAGGCTGACCTCAAACTGGTGATCTTATTCCTCAACCTCTGGCATGAGTCACACTTCCCACCAATCATAATTCGTTTTATTGCCACTGTTATTACACACCTGCGTTTATTTACTCCAAGTCTTTTATGGAGCAGACGTAGAAAATTCCTTCCAGTCAGAAGAGAGCTGAGAGCTGAGTCCTTTTTTTTTTTTTTTTTTTTTTTTTTTTTCGAGGCAGGGTTTCTCTGTGTAGCCCTGGCTGTCCTGGAACTCACTCTGTAGAGCAGGCTGGCCTCGAACTCAGAAATCTGCCTGCCTCTGCCTCCCAAGTGCTGGGATCAAAGGCGTGCACCACCACTGCCCGGCAAGAGCTGAGTCCTTAAATACAGTCTTGGCCAGAGCAAACAGACATTTTGCAGAAGGAAACCAACCCTGTCACCTACCAGCAAACCTGTACCGCTAACAGAGATAACGTTTCCAACTTCCCCTTCCTGTCCTCTCAGAAATGTGTTAAGTTAGAAATCCCGAGAAGTGTCCACTGGTTCCAACTGTGGGCTTGACAGAGGAGTGACACTTTCACAGCGCTGCTGTGACGTCTCATTGATCTGAGACGTCGGAGAGTGAGCTGCTGAGTTAAATGGTTTTGGTTGGAGCGGAAGCTCAAAACCCCTCAGTGGGAGCACAACCACAAATGTGGAAATAACGCTTCAATCTGGAATATTTGGAGGTGATGCGATCATTTCCAGAACAAGGTAAAGCAGAGCAGAGCTGCTTCCTGGGTGACCCCATCCTGCTATCAGGAGGGGGTACCAGGGAGCCCAAAGGAGCCTCCGACCAGCAGGAGTCCCTCAAGTTAAATGCAGAGACTTTCATTCTGAGTGCAGTTATTTAGACAGAAAATGGAAACGTGTGACTGCAAGGCAGATCTCATTCATGCATAATTGAAGCACCCAAGGGTAAAATACCGAGGCACAATAGCTGACATCTGATAAAAAGGGAGTAGAGAAAAAGGAGAAGTTAAAAACAAGATACAAGACCCTGGGGACCGTGGGGAGGAATGCCTGACACAGGCCAAGTAATCTCAAATAAAAATATCCAAATTATCAGACAATGCAAACACAAAGACAAATGCATGGAGGAGACATGAGGGCTGGGGAGACAGAAAGTGCTCAGACTATCAAACACGGGAGGAACATGTCGTCGGTTAATGAAACTCCTTCTCTAACAGAATGCTGCTGTAATCATATTTAGGAAGCTTGGTCACGCAGAGTCACACCTTGTTCAGTAACAGGGATGCATTCTGTGGAGTGTGTTGTCTGCTGATTTCTTATTGTGCAAATACTGTACGGTGTCCTCATACAAACCAAAGCGGCTACAGTATCATTGGGCCATATGATCTCATGGGACCACCAGGATTTTCATGGACTATTGTTAACCCAAATATAATGGTGTAGCATATAACTCTATGTTGGAACTAAACAAAACCAAGTGAAATTGAATTAAACCCTCAAATCATTGTCTTTGAATAAGTTATCGCCAAAATGGCAGCACACTATATATTATAAAGTTCATTTTTAGCCCATGGGGCATACATATGCATAAATATTATAATTTTCTTAATTTAGTTTGAGAATAAACATGCTATAGTCTATATGCTTCTACAATACAGGAGAAGGTTTAGTTCTCTGTATTATAACTGTTTAAAACTATCCTTTTCATCTGGGAACCAAATGGAGGAGACTAAGTTGAGAAAATTAGGTCTCCTTGGTTCTAATATGATTAATAAATTTTTAATATTTAATTTAACCTCACTGGTGACCAGCTTTACCATCTGTGTGGGAAGAGACATTGACTTCCAATCTTGACAGCCATTTCTAGCAAGGGAATACTAGGACTTAGAGATACTATGCTCACACTCAACAATTTCTTTCTACCAGTTTTATAAGGCCTTCTTTTTTACCTGGATTATTTTGCTAGTGTCCATGAACACCAAGTGCCCACGACCATCTTGTTTCTGTGCCCATCTGATGCCAATGCTCACCCAGCACCCATGCCTGCCTAGCATCCATGTTCATCAGTGACCATGCCTGCCCAATGCACATGCCTGTGTAGTGACCATGCTTTCCCAGAGCCCCTGCCTGTGTAGTGACCATGCTTGCCCAGAGCCCCTGCCTGTGTAGTGACCATGCCTGCCCAGAGCCCCTGCCTGTGAATTTACATCAGAAGCAAGAACAGAAGAATCAGTGCAATGACTTGTTACCTTTCTACCTTGAGTAGGACCCCTAGGCAAACAGATAGCAGTGCCTAGATTAGAACCAAGATGCTTAAATATCTCTCTTCACTTCTCTTTTCCTGGCAATCATATTCCTTTCAGTTTTGCCTGCCTTGCATTCAAAGTTATTCTGAGGACTCATACATTTTCCTACGCTGTTCCCAGCCTAAATGACTGAAAAAACAGTCGTGACTTCCCAAGAATAAAGTCTTCACGTCGATATCTGCATTTGCAAAAGATTTTAATGGCAACAAATCCAGGTGAGGAGAGGAGGAAGTTCTGGCAGGATATTGATCTTAAATCCTAATTTTCCAGCTTCCAAAATGAAATTAAGAATATGCTGTTCAGCCAGGCGATGGTGGTACACCTCTACTCCCAGCACTCAAGAGGTAGATGCAGGTGGATCTCTGAGTTTGAGGCCAGCCTGGCCTGGCTGAGTTCCAGGACATCCAGGGATACACAGAGAAACCCTGTCTCAAAAAGCAAACAAAACAAAGCAAAACAAAACACAACAACACCCCCCCAAAAAAAACAAAAGCAAAATCAACAACAAAGAATGATCTTTTCTGTAATATGCATGGGACTTGTAATAAAGTAAATCGAGGCAAGGGTTAATCCTCCCCTGTCTCCCAGGGGACACTCAGTGAAAACATCCCCAATTCAAAGAAGATAAAAATTCCTTCATCCCAGTCTTCCAGTGACAAACCTAAACCCAGGGACCTGGAAGAGAAGATTATGCATAGCTCTAGCAACTAGAAGAACTCAAGGAACTGGGTAAGTTTACCTAGCCCCAAACATAGCACTATAGGCCATAAGTTAGACCTAGTGACTGCCATGTTCTTTCTATTGGTCTCTTGCCGAGAGATGACCATGTGTCCTTTCTTGTGTGAAGCTGGCTTCGCTGCTCACATGGTGAGTGGTCAAACCTTCAGCAGCTACTCTTAATGTATAAGTAGCTGTGGGTCCATCCCTACCTCTAGACTCTTGGTAATACAAGAGAGGAAAGGGGAAAGAAGATAGGGTAATGACTTTTGGTATAAAGAGCCTGCAACATACATGAGTCATCTCTTTTCTCCCAGTGAGGACTTTTACTTGGCCATCTTCAGTGCAAGGCTACTTTTGCTTAAAACATTTTTAAAGGCAAAAGTTATCTCTTGGGAATTGGTCCTTAGGATTTCAGTACTTCTGGACCCAGAACACATGCACACACACACACAAACACACACACACACACACACACACACACATACACACACACACACACACACACACACACACACACACACACACACACACATGTATGATCTACTTAGTTTCACCTATAAGTTGTTTTATTATTCATGTGGAAAACCAAGCCCTATCTCAGAACTGTTGAGCCTGAATTTGTAGGGTTGGGTACAAATATTTGTTAACACTTTGACTATCTGCTCAAGAAAAAAAGTATCTTTAAATACCTACTGTATTCATTTGGACCTATAACATTTAATATGGTTAATATAAAATGATTATTTGTGCATATATTTATCTTAATATTATTGGAATATATTATTTTATTAAAATGAATTATTTTTAATATAAATGTCTACATTTTTGCTCCTTTCAGTTTTCTAAAATCCTATGGGAAAGCTTTTTAAAATTTAAATCAATGAACTGTTAAAATACTGTCCATTGATTGTCCACTGAAACCATTAGGACCTGGTTCTGTCAGAAATCCAGTATAACATTAGGAGTGTAAGCATATGCCTGGGTTCAGTATGCACACAATGTCATAAAGTAATAGATATTTGCCAACAGCTTGTGAAGTCCCATAGTGATGGCTCTTAGACCTATTGCCCTAGTCCAGCTGAGATCTCCCAAAGTAAATATGCTGGGGTCTAAGAATTGTACCCAAGGCCAAGAAAGCACCAGGCCACTTCTTTGTTAATAAATGCATTTGTCTAAAATCATGTAATATAACACAATGGAGCATCCATATTGAGAACTCAGCTTGTAGTGGAAGGGGGGGGGGGGATGGGATGAAATGAAGAGGATGACCAGGGATGAAAATGTACACAAATAACTGACAAAGACAGAGAGAATGGTTGGGTCCAGAAGACCACGCTCATGGCCACAGATGAACTGGAAGACCATGCTCATGGCCACGGATGAACTGGAAGACCACGCTCATGGCCACGGATGAACTGGAAGACCACACTCATGGTCACGGATGAACTGGAAGACCACGCTCATGGCCACGGATGAACTGGAAGACCACGCTCATGGCCACGGATGAACTGGAAGACCATGCTCATGGTCACGGATGAACTGGAAGACCACGCTCATGGCCACGGATGAACTGGAAGACCACGCTCATGACCACAGATGAACTGGAAGACCACGCTCATGGCCACGGATTAACTGGACTGGAGAGACAAACACTACTGTATTAGTTGTCAGGACTTCCCTGAGAACCAAACCACCAAAGTACATGAAGGCATTTATTAGGCTATCTTACATCATATAAGACTAAGACCGCACAGTGCTTCCTGAAGGCTGCAGAGCCAGATGAGCCAGTGGATTCTCAAAAGAAGAAGCTGGAAATCTTAGAAGAAGGAAAAGTCCAATGATATAACATCCATCAAAGACTGAAGGCCTTGACACTCCCTGGAGTCTAGTGTACTAGGGCACCAGGAAAAAAACATACCACTCAACAGGTACGGGAGTTCCCGACTACTGCACTCTTGGTCCACCACGTCTCCAGCCCATTGGAAAGCACAGGTTATATTTGGAATACATCTTCCTTACCCAGCTTGCTTTAACACACATCTGTTTTCTCTAGAAATACCATTATAGCTAGCCACAGTGTGCGTTTCCACAGTTCTAGGCAGTCTACAATCCAGTCAAATTGGCAGCCAGAACTAACCATCAAAACTATAATCTATAGCTCATCACTTATAGCTGTTATACTGTAATGCTAGGTGATGGTAATCTTCAAACTTCTGTCAATAAAATGGAGAGATATTTTAAGAAGGGGAAGAGAAAGATGGTCACAGATCTCTAGCTAAAGCTTTCCAACTCCAGTTGACCTTCCACTCTTCACTCTAATTCATCTGCTCTTGGGCAAGACGATTAAATTTTCTAAATCTCAGTCTATTTACTTACATTTTGAGGTTACTAGGAGTTGGTATGTAACAATGGGAAGAGGAGTCAATAAAATGATTTGTATTATGTACTGTCTACATAGTAATTGTTAAATCAAGGATAGAGATTAGGTCTAAGAATAATATAGATTAATAAAAGAAAAATTTTATTCAAGTTAATTAAATCTTATTTAAAAAATAAGTAGGATGTTGATGTTTGAGAATGATGCCATTTCCCTTAAGTGGACGGCACTGGGTCTTTTAAAGAAATCTTGGAATGCAAGGGAAATATTCAGAACGAGAGAAGAGTTTGAAATCTAGCATGTATAGAATGGAATGTTAATAGTCCATGAACTTTCTGTCAAGTAGGATAGAATCTGTATTGTCCATAGAGTAAAAGAGATGCATTTACAATAGGGACAGAAGAAACTAAATCTCTTTTCTATTTGACTGTAACTCTGGCTGCCAAGAGAGTTCCTTCCCAAAGTCTGAGTGCTGTCTAGACCATTACTCCAGGCAACCCCAGCTCTACCCCCATGAGCTTGGGGAACAAGAATAAGGCAGATCTGGTACATAAGATGGTATGTGGGATCAATAAAAGCTGCCTTTGATCTCTTTAATAGAAATCATATTTTTTCATTACTATGGAAGACAAACGTGGAGAGTCTGAGTCTTTATGTCTAGATAAACAGTCAGGATTTGTCTACCACACTCTGTGGCAATCAGTGAGAACTAGATAAAAATGCCAACCCTAGGTCACTTGCTGATCTGTGGTCTCAGTTTTTCTCTTTGGCAAACATTTAATAGCACAAAAGCAACCTCTGACCCCTTTGTTACTCCTACTTATGTATCCATGTCTCAGCCACCTCCTTCTGCTGGTCTAGATCAGCTCCAACTACTTGCTTCTATATAAACTCACAGGTACGGGATGCTTTGTGCCTCTTTGTCAGCACTTCATGTTGAGCATCTCAGTCTTGCTAGTAGCTGGTACTGAGCTGAGAGTTGAGCTCTTCTACATTTGCTAGGCATTCTAGTTTACTTTCTGTTTTGCAATAAAACAGTTGACCAACACCTCTAGATCTCAGCCCTTTATTTAGGAAAGCCAAGGCAGGAACTCAAGGAAGAAACCAAAGCAGAGACAGTGGAAGAGCACAGCTTGCTGGCATCTTTTCTCCGAATTGGTTCTAGATTTCCACAGACAAGAGTCCAATTTCAGTAGATGTGTGACTCTGGTCAAATTACAGAGATTCAGCCAACTACTATAAAATGATCAGACCCTGAAAAGGTTGCTTCAAAGCTGAGTTGTGTGCTTGCAACGCCAGAACTTGAGAGGCTGATGCAAGAGAATTGAGGGTTTGAGGCTGACATGGGCTACACAGAGAGACTGCATCTTAACAATAGGTCTGGTTGGCCTTCTGAAGTTTTTTTATCAGCCTACACTTTCTTCCTCTTTGCTTTGTGACTACAGACTCTCAGTGTCTGTCACATTGATGTTTTTATATCCTGGTTTATCATGTAGGTCAGTAACCACCTCTTCACCCTCACCTCCTGCCCTTGTCACCTGACCCTGCATGGACACTGGCTTTTATCCAGAGAACTCTTCTGAAAAGAGAAATACTTTTTCCTTCTTTGTAGCACTGTGTGTGTGCATGTGTGTGTTTGTGTATGCACAAGCCTGCACATGTGCAGAGGAGGAGGGGATTTTAGGAACCCTTCCCGTATGCTTCAGCAAACTTGACTTACAGCTAGAACTGCAGCTACAATCTAAATTGTACCTCTTCCTGGAAGCCAAATTCTACCCATGTTTTCTTTTTTTCTTTTTTGTTTGGTTTTGTTTTTTCAAGACAGGGTTTCTCTGTGTAGCCCTGGCTGTCCTGGAATTCACTCTGTAGAGCAGGCTGGCCTCGAACTCAGAAATCCACCTGCCTCTGCCTCCCAAGTGCTGGGATTAAAGGCATGCACCACCACTGCCAGGCTTCTACCCATGTTTTCATTGATTCATTATCAGTTCTACAAAGACTCATTGGGTATTCATGCCATCCTGGGTTTGAAAGTCAGTGGCTTAGTGGGGCACAGGTATGCAGAGTCTGCTCCTATGAGCTAGGCTGTATAGAATCGAGAGCCCAGATAAAGGTGTGGAGTCAAGAGACTCACAGTTTAAGGGTCTATTGCTTCTTATGACCAACCTCTCTCCTGGGATTTGGATTTGAGCCCTGTATGACGATTGTTTGAAGATCTAAGGAAAAAAATGTTTCCTCCTCCTCCTTCTTCATCCTGAGGACCAAACCCAGGGTCTTCTATTAGGCACAGACTATTAGGGAGCCATATTTTTAACCCGAGAAGAACTATATTAACAAGACTCTGCAAAATACAGGTATATGGATTTATATGAATATCAGTGTGTAACCCAGAGTGGAAAGTGGAAATGTTCTCATAACAGGATAAAATATATGTGGGTTTAAGTCTCTGTAAAGCACCCCAGTGACTATACCTGGAGTGTTCCTTAGAAAGTCTGGGAATATTAGCACACAGTATTTTTTGTTTGTTTATTGCATGCCAACATTGTCACAAAGGGTGCAGCAACAACAGCCAATCAGAATGCGGGATGTAGACAGCACGTAATGGGAAGAAGTCGAAGGCTTAGTGTTCATGCTTCAAAGGTACTTGAACCCTGGCTATACACAGCTCCACACATGCATATGCATACATGTGTACATGTAAGTCATCACAGTGGGACAGAAGGAACATGTGCAGAAGCAGACTAGAAATGATGCAGCAACAACTAGCATAACGATGAAGTGATGCACACACATGCTGAGTCCAACACACCCGTGCATAAGGCTGCTAATGTGAACAAATCCTTATCTCATAGAAATGTCCCAGAGACTGGTTACATGTAATAATGGGTTAGTTTGGGTTAAAAAGACTTTACCACTTGGAGAATTAACAAAATATTATCAGCCTACAGCTATAAGGTTATGTGGTTTCAGCAGACTGTTTCTGAAGTCAAACAATGTCCAGGTTCAGTCTCTCTGTAGAATGCCAATTCTGAGTGAAAGACTAAAAATAAAAAGATTTTGGTTGCTGCCATCTCTTTTTCTTCCTTTCAAAGGGGAGGCTGGCCTACATGTACCAAGGAATTGTAAATATTTGCACAATCTTTGTGCCATAAATGGTGGAGATCAAGACGTAAGTTAACTAAGTTCCCAAATGCTGAAAGCAGCCTGGAGGAGTCCAAGCTGGCTGAGATGTGAGCTGTTGAGAGACCGTGCTCCATCCTCCTCCCCTGGCTGAGTGTGATTCCTGCCTCGGGGTCTTTGATTGCTGACTCTACCTTCAGAATAACTATCCCACTGAGCCTGGATCACTGAGAAAATGGCAGGTGGTAGAGTAGGAGAGAGAGCTGAATCTGGAGCCTGAGTCACTGCCCCCTCAACTGTCATCAACTGACCAATTTAACTTGGCACTGCCATTTGGACCTACCCTTCCATTTCTTCTGTTTGACTTCATGGCATTTTATTTATAACATGTATATACCTTGTGCAAGTGGTACCAAACAACAACATCAAAGCAAACCCACCCTGAGGGAGGTATGCGCCCACATTCTCCCCTTTCCACTATTTCCACGTAAAGTCTTTGTCATGTAAGCACACAGTGCATGCACAGCACCCCACCCCACCATTGGTTTGAGAGGCAATTGCCTTCTGTTATGTTCATTCAAACGTTCCAATTAGTTTGGTACTTTCATAATTATGTATAATTCAGTTTGCATTTATGCATAAAATGTTTATTCCCATAATTGTAACAAGCACTTAAATTAATTACACTATAACCTCTTGATTCTATGGGCCAACTGTTGGGTTTTTTTTCTTACTATTTTAGAGTCGTGCCTTTTTATTTTTGAATTTTCCCTCTGCCTTTGATGTGTTGTTTCTTCTCCTTGTTTGTCATCCTCTGTGGAATAGTCTTGGAATCATTTGTAGTTTTCTTTTATGATGGAAACTTTGCATTTTAACCGTTGTCTGGAGATAGTTCCTTCCTTGTGAAATATCAGTTTTAATAACAGGAAAAGAAAAATGCTATAAATCTGTACTAACCACGTAAAGCCGAGGTCTCTGAGAGACTGATTAACATGGAGACTCTACACAGGTTTTTCAATAATTAGAGATGTGCTTGCCTGGGACTGTGACTGCTCTGGCCTTGAAGCCATGTCCCAGGGCAGCCAGCAATTATTACAGCCTGCAGTACATCTCTTATATTCTACGCCTCTAGCTATTGGCGTGCTTCTAAGCTAAAGCTCTCTCAATTTCACAACAAGTTAACATCACCCTAGATAAGCCACACTTTTCTGCTAATACCTTTGGTACTTGGTTGGGAGAGGACCCTTGGAGAGAAGGCAATTAGAAATTCCTAATTTGTTGTTCATCCACCCATAAAAGGTTGAGAACATGCTGGTCTCTGATTATATGAACCAAGCAAAAGGCAGATCCAGCCTCCCACAGAGCCCTAGCTAACCACCTTCCCTGTCAACAAACATCTCTGACAGATCTCTTCTGAGTAGAGGAAAAAGTTGGCACTTTCATTGTGGGCTTGGGCATTTATTTATATTTATAATCTTAGTAAGCTACAGTAGCAAATACGGCATGGAAAAGATTGACATTTTTTTCTTTTAGGTGCAGTCCATAGCAGCATATGAGCAGACAATGAGTACTGAACACTGTGACTTTATCAGGAAGCTGTGAGCTAGCTCATCACCAATAGCAACAGAACTACTCTTCTGGATGTCCAATTGACAAGTGGCCATGGTATAATAAGGCAGTTTATGCAATTAAGATGTCCACACACTGTGGGCATACTTTGTAATATTTAATTCCTTTATATCAATTGCGTGCTAATGAAATCTGACTCCATGGTTAAACTTACAAACACAGAAAGCTTCTGCTTATGAGTCGGCCACCCCATAATATAGCTGAAAAGAGAACGTGAAGCTCTCGTGAAGTAGTTGACCCAATGTTTTCTTATTCTCCTTTTTTTCCCATGCTCCTCTGCCTCCTACGTAGCCTCACCAACAAGCATGTGATACCCAGAAGGACAGATCTCAGGGAAGAGACAGGAAGGCTAAATAAGAGCTTGAGATCAGAGGAGAAGATTGCCGGCGTGGGCAAACCTGAGAACTTCCCACTCAGCTTAGATGGCAAAGAGCCATGACTTGGGTTAAAGCTGAGCAAGTTGCACTGATCAGTAAAGCTCACCCTACTGTCCTATGTAGAAGGAACTGAGAAACATCAATTTTTGTCACTTTGAGGAATTAAAATCATCCATTGCAAATTGCATTCAGTACATTGGCTGTGAATAAAATCCAAACTACTACATTTAAATATTAGTATGCAAAGCCATGGGGTTTATTATGCATTTCATACATATATAACATTATCCAGCTCTTACCTCCCCCCCATGGGTTTTCTTCCTTTCCCCAGATAGCCCCGATGTCTGCCTTCATGTCACATGTATTCTGCTAACCTCTCTTCCTGCCACTTAGCTTTAGGTCACACATTGGCTCTTCATGTCATAGGCCCAACAACCAAATCACTTTAGGAAAGGCTACTTTCTCTTGTGTCCCATCTGAAAACTTGAATTCAGTTCATGCCATCTTTGAAAGATAATTATGATAATCTGTGTTTAAATTCACATGCTGTAGAGCTATCTGTCCACTGAGATTAATTACTAATTTTGATACATAGAATACATGAAATTCCTCTCTATATGAGCTAAGCTGATGTTGGAGTGCCTCTGTCAGGACACTGGGGTGTTCATCCCAACCCCACGTGACCCTGGGAAAGTTACATAAGCTCTACGGCTCAGTTTCCATGTTTGCACAGTTGGGAGAGCTTTCCTTGTTTCTTTATCTCCCCAGAACTTCTAAGAGTGACTGGAACAACAGATGTGTGGCCTGAAAACAAAACAAAATTCTGAAAATGTAACTGGCTGTTATTTTCACCATACAGAAATGCTTTGTGACACATGACACTCAGTGCCCAGTATGAGAAGGGTGAAATGGACACTGGAAGCAAAGAGGGGCTGGCTGTGGGCATACCGACCACAGAGCGCTGGCAATTACTGTGTGGCTTAAAGTTTTCATGTGTTTTCTCACATCCTTCTGGAGAATAAAGCAACCCTTCAGCTTTTGAACTGAATCTGGGCAGTTGTAGAATCTGGGCTCTTATTTACAAGTACCGTAGGCGGTGACAGCTGCTGGTTAAATGCACTTTTGTCTTCAGGGTTAACTGATAGGGGTCACAGCTGGACTCTAGTGCCCCACTTAAACTTTAAACCTGGCATGTTCAGCAAAGAGGTCCAGTTAAACACCATTTACCACCAGTTGAAGATATATATCATTTGACCTGTTCTATTCACTTCCTGAGGGCAAGCAGAACTCTGCCCTCACAGGTCACCGTAGTCAATGAGACCTAAACTACATTTTAAACACCGAACTCCTCCAATGGATATCTTAAAACAAAATTATTAAAAGACAACTATGAACCAATTATGGATTTGTATTTTTTTTACTTGTTAGTAGTAAAACCAATCCTAAGAGGGGAAAGGTCACTCATTTATTGCATTTCAAACACTCTTCCAGATCTTGCTTACAACCAGAAGAGACTGGCAGTTAGAATAAAGTAATGTAATTTAGATGGACAATACAGTTGCTCTGCTTTGCTGTAGTCATATTCGGGATATTAATAATTGAAAGAAGATGAGACTCAGTCTCCACCTTTCCTTCAGTTCTTGACGTTTGTGTCTGATTAAATGATCTTTTCTAATACTGACACAATTAGATTAACCAGTCAGCATCACTTTAGTCCTGTTGTACTGCAGACCCAGAATGTCTCCCAAGGGCTGCTGTTTCAAAGGCTGGATCCCGGCTTAGCACTAGCAGGGAGTATGGAACCTTTAAGAGGAAAAACATCTTTAAAAATGAAGGCAAAGTTGTAACAATCTCAAATAATCAAAATTTGAGAGATTTGGTCCATATGAAACTTGAATTATAGTACATGGTAAAGTCATTCCAGATATATAAAATCACATGGAAAAAGGGTCTCCATGAGAGAGGCTCTGGAAAGTACTAAAAATTGGAAGCACGAAGGTAAATTAGGATTTTTTTGTTTGCATCTTAATTTCTTTAAAATCAATTGACTGTTAAATCAGTAATTATATGTAATAAGGTTTATAACAATATTTCTAGTGGTGGAACCAGGCAAGTGGAAGTGTGTGTGAGAAGTTTAATATGAAGTGATAAGGAATAATTCAAGGCTGGATAGACTGACCTGACCTGACTTATGGCTGCCTTAAGCACTGCAAGCACGAGGACTTGATTTGGTTCCCAAGACATGATTCCAACACTAGTGAACTAGTGACAAGCGGATCCCTGGGGCTCACTGCCTAGACAACCCCATCAAGTTCATGAGCTCCAGCCTGCAAAGAGACCCTGTCTCAAAATTCAGGGTAGACAGCTCTTGAGAAATGACACAGGGCATGTGTTCTGATCTCCACATGCACCCACAGATACACATGAAACACTCCCCCAAACAAAAGAGACACATCTAGAAATACAAAAACAAGCCATGAGAACTAAGAACATACTTGTGCATCGTAGGCTTAAAATGGACTCCTGGCTGGCTGGCTGGGCCGGCCCAGGCCTTTAATGTCAGCACCCAGGAGGCAGAGGCAAACATCTCTGAGTAGTCAAGGTCAGCCTGGTTGAGACTCTGGGTTTCACAATCAGAGCTACACAGCAAGACTCTGTCTCAAACAAACAGAAAGAAAATAGACATATTTAGAAATAAAAAGAATTTCTATAAATCAATTGTTAAAAATAAATAGTTCAGTCTAAAACTTGGACCAAAGTCTTCAACACACCTCACAAATAAAAGTATAGAGATGCCCAATACGTACATGAAAAACTGTTTAATGTTGGGGGTGGTCAGAGAAATGTAAATAAAAACTGAAATGAAATATGGCTTCCAACTCATTAAAATCAGTAAGAAGTTTTACAAAGCAAATAACACAAATATTCATGAAGATGTCAAGCCACTGGGATGCTTATCCCTTGCTAGCTGGAAAGGAAAATCATGCAGCCACTCTGGAAAAAAAAATCTTTTTGCTATTTCAGATAAAACTAATGACCTGTCTTACAACTCAACAACTCTAATTGACAGCATTTACTCCAGACAAACGAAGATGTGTCCGTGAGAATGTGTGCAGACTCTTTGTGGTAATGTTTATATGCATTTCAAACTGGAAACAATTCAAATATCCATCAATTTAAGAGTAGATAAGTAACAGGCTATTCATATGATATATAAATTGGCAATAAAAACAAATGAACTACTGAGCACATTCAGTAGCGTCTATGAATTTCAAAACCAGCTCAAACATAAGATGCCAGAGTAAAAAGGCTTAGCTGTGCGACTCTGCATCTGTGAGGCTTTACAACGGGGAAGAGCGACCTGTGGTGTGGGGATTCACAATGAAGTGGCTCCCTTTGGGTGGACGGAAACTAAGTGGTTATGAACACAAGTGGGATTTCTAAGAAAATGGAAAATTTGCAACTAATATTAAAGGTGTGACTTCACAGGTGTATGCATTTGTCACAAGTCACCGAAGTATGTTTATTTTAATATATGCAAATTTACCTCCACAAAGCCAAGTTGACATTTCAGTTAACAAATATCAATGTTTAACTTCATGTGTTTTTATATTTATATTTAGTTTTATATTGTGGAAATTTTTCCTATTAGTATATTAGAAAGTTTCTTGAGATAAATCATGCACTAACTTTTTCTTCTGATTATCACAAACTTATAAGTACATATAACAGAATGATAAGGTTTTGAATCTCTGTCCTGCCCCTGAGTTCCTTTTCTGTCTCTGTTGGTCCTTGGCTAGCCAGTTTCCACTAATCACATGCTTAAGGCCGAGATTACAAGGCCCCAGTGCTTGGTCATCCTGCAGGATTAATGCTTTGGTCAATGTGGTAACCAGCACATGCTTGTGATGAGCAGCATAGGAAAGACGGCTCTGTCCTGGCTCACAGCTTAGGGTGTTCTAGTCCAGTCCATGACCTTTTGACCTCATCACTCCGTGCCTGTAACAAAGCAACAAATCATGGTGGGATCACACAGCAGGGCCAGAAAACAAAGGGAAGAAAAATACAAAGACCCAAATCTCATAATCTACTCTGGAGGCACCCCTCCCTCAGCCCCACCCTAGTGATCTAACTTCCTTTTGCACAGCCCCACCTCTTAAAGGTTCCATCGGTTTCCAGTAGAGCCAATTTGAGGGCCAACTCTTTAGCACATGAACTTTGGGGGGACATGAAAAACCTATAGCTGTCATCAGTTTGATTTAATGGAGCAGTGGCAGCCTGTTCAATCAATAAAACATCATGTTTACATAAATTAACAGTTTGTTCTCATGGGGATATTCTCCTTATGTATCAGTGTAGGTACCTCTGTAAGAAAACAGAGTTTCCAGACAGTTGGAACAAATCTGAAAGGTAACTCTAAGCTCTTTCTAAGCACTGACCAGAACGTAGCTTGTTTAAGATGAGCCTCATTTTGATTGGGCAAACTTTAGAACCTGTAATTGTCTCAAGTTAGAGATCATTTGAATGTTAGAGTGAGCATTAGGTTTTAGGTTTTTTTTTTTTTTTTAAGGTTTTAATTTTTTACTAACTTTTTCCTACTTGTATCTTGGTGAAATGAGTTGTTGTGAGAGAAAAATATTCTAGGGCATTCCATTCTGCCTCACCCTCAGCTGTTCAGGAGAGCATGAGAGGTGCTGTAATTATGCCAAAACGTGACTTCTCCATCTCCCCACCCCTCAAGAGATAATGATGACATTAGTAAGAGGTACAACATGGCCCCTAGATTTTTGAAAGGCTTTCTGGGGGACACTCACATGCAGCAAATTGGAGAAGAAACCAGTCTTTAAAAGGAAGAGACACATGTTCATAGGAAGTGGTAGTTTCCTCTGGGTTGGAACCTTGGAAGTGCCTAAAGAGTTTTGATGGGAACTATAACTGATTCTGTGGGTAAGATTCAGCTGGAGAAAAAACCCAGAGACTGCTATGCTGAATGTAAATGGAAATGATTCTGGAATATTAAACGTCTTACAAATCACAGGGAAGACTCAAATATTAGACTGTTAATTGAGTTTTAGAAACAACGTTGGGAATCACATGTCAGACTTATGCTTTGAAGGGGCTCTCTTGCCTCCCAAAGCCCAGTACCACAGGAGGAACGAGGGAGCACACAGCATTGACTGTGGTCGGGAAACCAGGCCAGAACACACAGGAGCTTCAAGGTCAGGATCACAAGGTGCACGGCAGCTTTGCTTCTGAGATGAAGTCCCTGGAGGGAACCCCATGTGGGTAGGAAGTACAGAAGGCAGGCTCTTCTGGAATCTTCTGAAATAAGGGTGCTCTGGATATAGGCAGTGCTGTGCAGAGAGTCACTGAGTGGAAGAGAGCACAGCTGGCGTCTTCGTATAGACATTTAAGTAATTTATGACGAGAGCTACAGTAAAGGATGAAGGGTGAAATGTTGATAAACAGGAAAAGGATGCATTGGCGTAAGGGCAGTGCATGATTGTGTGTAATATGTACATTTAATTTTGAGCTGCTGAGGTTCTAAGATCCAACATAGTGGTGTGGTCAAGATCATAGTCTCTGGATATCAGACCCAATACTCACTAGCCACGTGACATGTCAGGCATGTGCCTTAGCCTGTTTGTACTCTATGTGTTCCATCAGTGCAGTGGAAAGAAATGAAAGCAACATTCTCAGAGAGTTTCTGTGCCAATTCAATGAGTTAGAACTGTAGATGCATGCCCTGGGAATCCACCTGCCTTGCCTGACAGAGAAGGAAGTAAGTTAGCAAAGCAGCCACTAGGCAGACTTCAGAGCCTTACTCCCTGTGGTGGTTTGGACAGGAATGGCCACCGTAGACGCATGTGTTTGAATGTTTTGCCCATAGGGAGTGGCACTATTAGGAGGTATGGCCTTGTTGGAGTAGGTGTGGCCTTGGAGGAAGTATGACACTGTGGGGGTGGGCTCTGAGATTTTCTATGCTCCAGCTATTCTCAGTGTGGCACATTCTCCTTCTGCTGTCTGCAGATCAAGATGGAGAACTCTCAGCTCCTTTTTCCAGCACCGTGTCTACCTGCACCCTGCCATGCTTCATGGCAATGGAAAACTGAACCTCTGAAGCTGTACGCCAGCCCCAATTCGATGTTTTTTTCTTTATAAGAGTTACCACGATCATGGTGACCCTTCACAGCAATAGAAACCCCAACTAAGATAGTCTCCCTCCAATCGTCAAAACTTTGATTCTCCTCCCTGTTCTGTAGCAGACTACTTGCTGTGGCTTCTTCTTGCTCTCTGCCCCCATTCCCAGGGGACTGAGAAGATCCTGATGAAAACTCCACTTTCCTTCCTCCTGTGAACCTTCTTAGCCTCCTTTCTAGCCCACCCCCAATTCTTAAGTGTGAATTTCCAATACCTAAAAACAAACTGTACCAGGATACCTCAGTAGCTATATCTGGCAGGATCCCAGAAGCATTGCCAGGCAGCACATAACCATCATACTCTCCTAAGAACCATAGAGGGTAACAGAAACCAAGGGAAAAGCCACCCAGCCCACAAAGTCAAGACCAGATGTCAACATCTAGAATTACAATCATCTCAAAGCCAGATGACTAGATGGCAGATACAAACAAAAATCAATGACAGCCAGGACAACAAGTCTCCACTACAGTCCAGCAACCCCACCACAGCAGACCCTGCAAACTGCAACATGACTTAAACACAAGACAATGACCTTCAATAGCTTTTATAAATATGATAGAGGTTCCTAAGAGGAAAGCAATAAATCTACTAACGAAATCTATGGAAACACAAACACCACAAACACACAGTGAAGGAGATGAATAAAACAATTCAAGTCCATAGAGGAAGCATCAATAAAGAAATCCCTTTATTTTCTGAAGGAAATCTGGAATTGAAAAATTTGGAAACTTGAACAAGAACCTCAGAGGCAACCCCCACCAACAGATTACAAGAGAGAACCTCAGACATTGAAGACAAGATAAAAGAAATGGATACCTTGGTTAGAGAAAATGGTAAGCCTAAGCAACCCAAGGTACAAATTAGTCAGGAAATGTGGCACAATATGAAAAGACTAAGAGTATGGATAATATAAATAGATAAATAGAGGCAGGAAAAGAAGCCCGCGTAAAAGGCACAGAATATATTTTCAAAAGAAATCTTAAAAGAAAATGTCCCTAAGTTAAATTAGGGGATACCTATCAAGGAACAAGAAGTACACAGAAAACAAAATAGACTGGACCAGAAAAGAATTTCCCCTTAGCACATAATAATTAAGACACTAAAGGTACAGAACAAAAAAGAAATTAGAACCTGTTAGAACAGCACCTGACTTCTCAATAGAGACTCTGAAAGCTAGCAGGGCCTGAACAGATGTTCACAAAACTCTAAGAGACCACAGATGCTAGCCCAGACTGCTATACCCAGCAAAACTATATAAATCCATACTATACAAGGAGCTAGAAGGAAAACGTCAACCTTAAGAGGTTGACCACATCCAAGAAAACACAAGAAATAAGCAATCCCATACCAGCACATCAAAAAGAGGTTGGAGCCCCATGACAGAAAAATAATTGGAATTAACAAACACTGTTAATTTATAACTCTTGATATCAATGGTCTCAATTCCCCAATAAAAAGACAGACTGAGAGGGTGATAAGGAAGGGAATATGGGGAGAGATAGCTAAAATTAAGGGCCATTTGAGTGGTAGTATGGAAAATTAATACACTCAGAGCTTACACACACACACACACACATACATATGCATATATATGATCTAAGTGAAATTGCCAAACAAAAGGGGGAGACAGAGCCCCAATTGGACATCTCTTCTCACCAAATGAAGCTTTCTCTACCAGCACTGGCTTGCATCTAATTGAGCTGTTGGCCAAAGGGGTACCATGGAAAACCCCAAACAACCCAGGCTGTTTCCAAGGTTATAGGTTGCTCTCTATAAGCTGATGTCAAGGCCCTGTTGCTGAGAATAATACCTGCAAAACTCATTGAACACAGAGAAGTCAAGCTGGTGCCACATAGAGCTACTGTTCTTGATGACGGAAGGCACTCTGCAAGCTACCAAAGAAGAAAGGTTGCTGTTTACCAGCTCAGCTACAGACCCTTTGATCTATAGTGGGGTCTTGCCTGCAGAATATGCTAGTACAGGAGTGCAGAAAGCCTGTGGGGGTGACCAACCAATATCTGATTTGATTTCAGGCCCAATCCATGAGATGGAATTCACACCTGATACTGCCCGATGACCGAGAACCTCATACTACATAGCCCAGGGACCTGGGGAAAACTGAATACTGCTGTTCTACTAAAGACACATAGCAATAAAATGACTCCTAAGGACATTCTTCTATACTCATAGAGCAATGCCTTGCTCAGCCATCATCAGAGCACCTTCCTCCTGCAGCAGATGGGAACAAATACAGAGACCCAGAGCCAGACACTATGCAGAGTGTCTGAGAACACTCAGCCCTAAATGGGATGTCCCCACCAAATCTCTCTCCTCAAAGCTCAAGGGACCCCGTGGAAGAGGACACAAAGAGTATAAAAGCTAGAGAGGTTGGAGGACCCCAAGGAAAGAAGACCATAGAGACAGTCTCTGAGCCAGTAAGGTCTTGGGTATAGGTGATTTGCTCAGTGAGATGAGTCAAGGGGTGGGTTTAAGAGTGGCTAAGAACAGAGCTAGAGCAATCCGACTGGGAGAGCATAGGAACGTTCTGAAACTCAGTGCGTGCTGGAAGGTAAGGCAGACTTGTGCTGTCAAATCCTGCCACTTCCACGGACTTGTCACGCAGCCACACTGACTCAGTCTCCCTTCGTAAAACGTAATAGATAGTACTTAAGCCGTCTGCCTTAAGTGTTTCTGGAAGGCTCGGCAGAGGTGGACTATTTGGAAGTCTTCCTTTAAAATTACGATCGCCTTAGCAAGCAAATCAGCAAAATTAAGTCAATCTCATATTTAAGCCTAGAGAGTCTTTTGTTTCAGGGTGGTGAGGCAGGAATGGTCGGAGAGATGGAGGCAGATGACAAGGTGAAGAGGAAAAAGGCCATTCAGGTCAGTGGGAGGCAGGCAGGTGGGAAGGAAAGTGGTCCCTAATTCTCCAGCAGGAGTAGCATCCACAGCGACTTTCATCCTCCCGGCAGGTGTACGCCTACCTTCCAGCCGCTGTGGTCTCACAGGCAGTTCTGCAGATAGGCTCGCTGCAGCTACTTCTCTGTGAAAGTATTTCCAAAGCCACTAATAAAAAGGTAACTCGCTCTGTGCGATGAGAGATGACAGGTCCGCCTTGGGATGAATGATGGGTAAAGGATTGTCATTTCTCTTCTCAAAACCAGGCTATTATCCACTCGTGGTGCTTGGCACCTGTGGCTTGTTAGCAATTACACAGTGGGAGCCGACCCACTCAAAGTTGCCCCCCAGAGCCGTTTCTCCTGCAGCTCGCTTCAGCCTCTCTCTACATGGTTTCTGGGCAATCCAGTGCAGGTGAGAGGAGATGGTTTTAAATCAGCTTTATTTCCCTTCTGTACATTTTCTCCTATTTTGGTTTTAAATGTGATCTCTTTAGTGTTTACCCCAAGTTTTAAGAAGCTACGATAATTACAATCCTTTCACTTATGATGATAGAGTTTAGACCAAATGATTCAATACTGATTCAAATTGAAAAAGTTGCTCAGACCAAAATAGTGCCTTTTTTTGGATAAGCAAGGCTAACAATAAAAGCAAAGATTGTGTTTTTTAGTTAAAACGTCCCACACATTTTTCCAAGTGTCTTGTGTGAATTACTTCATTTATTCTTCTACATAATGCTGATTGTTCCCGTTCTATATTGGGGGGCGGATGAGTTACAGAAGGTTAAATCAGGCCTGGAGAGATGGCCAGCAGTTAGGTTAGGAGCACTTATAGCTCCTGCAGAGGACCTGGGATTGGTTCTTAGAACCTACACGGCAGCTCACAACTGCCTGTAACTTTAGTTCCAGGAAATCTGACGCCCTCTTCTGGCCTCTGTGGGCTACTGCACACATGTGGTTCACACACATACACAGGCTCACACACATATATGCAAAGAAAAGTTTTAAATGAAATGAAACAATTAAAGAATGAAATAATTTAGGTATTTGATATATGACTATAAACGCTCCTATCTTATGAAATTTAAATAATTCTTCAAACTTTTGACTAGTTCTCCATAAATCATAATACTTCTTTTCTAATTCCTTGACCCAGAATACGCCGTGCCTGCCCAGCTAGTCCAAGTCCATAGCCTAACATAGAAGTCTCCCAAACACCGGCACTTACTGCCTTCTCCAGGAGTCTTTTCCTGTAATTTCTCAAGTGACCTGTCCCACACCAGGGCTGGTTCTAGTAGTGGATGGAGACATTTTGGGCTGTCTTGACTTAGAATGCTTCTGGCATCTAATAGGGGGTCAACGATACCTCCAAACCTCTTAAAGCACCTCCAATATACCTCCCGCACAGAGAAAATGAACTGATCCTAACTTAATAGAGCAGAAAAGATGGAGAAAAACCAAGCCCAGATGGGTGACAGGGTCTCTTGCTCTAGCTTTGGCTAGGCTGAAGTTGATCATATAGAGCAGGGTGGCCTCGAGCTCACCCTCCAACTAATGCTGGGATTATAGGCATAAACCGCTATATCCAGCTTCTGTGGGATGGAGTTATATGAATACTTGAGTACTGGTTTTCCTCTGAGGAACCATTCAAAACTCCTGTCTTACAACTGCTAATGTTGTAGAATAACTTAAATTTTACTTCCAGTATTAAAAATATTGGGGTGCGTGTGATACAGTGTCTATCTGATGTACCCGATGTGCATGCCTACATACAGATGCATGAGTGGAAGCAAGAAGTCCATACAATATATCTTCTTTCTACTACTTCACTTTTATGGTTTGAGACAGGGCCTCTTACTAAACCCAGGGTTCATAGATTTGTCTAGACTGGCCAACCAATGAGCTTGGGGATCCTCTGTCTCTCTCTTTATCCCCTCCAGCCCTGGAATCCCAGGCACATTTCACTACAATGCCTTTTATGTGGGTGTTTGACATCTAAATTCTGTGACTGAGCCATCTCACTCACGCATACACACACAGACACTTTATACACACACACACACACACACACACACACACACACACACACACACACACACACACACACACACAGAGTGTTTTGGAGGTGATGGTAGTTAAGTCTCCAAATTTCCACTCAGCACATGGTAGCATTTGAAGAGGAAAATGGGAAAACTCTGTGAAGGGAAAGCACCCACTAATGGTTCATGCTACCTTTTAGCAACAACATTTATTTTAAAAAAAATATCTATTAGCGCTTATGGAGTGCCACCAAGAACCAACCAGTACATCAGAGGCTCAAATCTCAGCAGAAGCCCCTCATGTTTCCTCAAGTGAACTCAAGTCAACACCTTCAACACTTTGAAAGGCTTTATTGTAAAGGGAGACCAATCTTTGGCAAGGATAAACACACTCCTATCAGGTAAACAGAGTTCTTCCTAGTCATATCAAAGAAATATATGGAAAGAAAAACAGAAATTTGTGAATTATAACAGGACTTAGTAATGACAGTGAATGAGAGCAAATAGCCACAACTAAGTGGAAATGACCAGTATAGCTAAGCGTTCTGTATTTAAAGGAGCCATTCCATACTTGAACTGCACACTCTACCATCTCTAAAATATTTCTTGCTATGCCTACTCCTACATGTCTTGGCAGGATACCAAGATTAGAACTGGGATATACATAGTACATAACTGACAAGTTCTAACCGTCCCTCTTAGGTCAGGCACCTAGGTATCAGAATAGTCATCTCTTATAGGTAGAGTGTGTAGATGATACATGGGTGTGCTGGTTACTTCTATGTCAAGTTGACACAAACTAGAGTCATTTGAAAAGAGGGAACCTCAATTAAGAAAATGCCCAGTAGCTTGGCCTGTGGGCAAGCCTGTGATGCCCTCTCTTGACTGATGATTGATGTGGGAAGACACAGCTCACTGTGAGCAGTGACTTCCCTGTGGTCCTTGGTATGCTAAGAAGACAGACTGAACAATCCATAAGGAGCAAGCCTGGAAGCAGGGTTTCTCATGGCTCCTACTTCAGTTCCTGCCCCTGGGTTCATGCTTTGAATTCCTGCTCTGACTTCACCTTCATGATGGTCTGTGATTGGGATATGGGAGCTGAAATTAACCCTTTCCTCTCCAAGGTGCTTTTGGTCATGAGTTTTATCACAGCCATAGAAACCCTAAGACAATGAGTCAAATTGCTCAACAAGAATCCTAAGACATGTTAGTGTCCTTTAAACTGAGTCTCCTGGGGAACTGCCTGCTTGTCTCAGTGTCCCTGCAGTGTTTGATGCTGTCTCAAACAGTTGTTTGAGGTTGCGTCATTAGTGACTTGAATGAATCTGTGGAGGGAGAGGGAATCATGAAGGGGATAGGACACTTGAAAATCAACCTCTAGAAGGTTAATCGTTACTTGAATTAGTACAGATAAAGTAGCACGGTGCTGGTAATCACGACACTTGTAGTGTCCTTGTGGATAACACCAATAGTTCTAGGTCAGAGCATCTCACATCTGAGTATTCCCAAGAAGCACGGGGGCGCTTATTATGTCTGTACCCATAGCGTCTCTTAAAGTGTGTGAGGTGCGTGAGTGTGTGTGCATGCCCTCATGTACACACAGTTCATGCACCTCTGTGTTCACATGCGTGTGTGCATGTCCATGTGCCTGCACATGCATGGGTACATGTCTTGGACATCACTCCTTGGGTGCCATTTACCCGTTTACCGTGTTTTCTGAACCAAGGTCTCTGGATGGGATCTGACTTGGCTTCCACTGCTCTAGCTAGCCAGTGTCCAGCACTGTGGTTACAAACGAGCATCTCTGTATCTTGGTTTTTAAATGAATGCATGCCTGGCATTAACCTCTGACCTGATGCTTACACAGCAACCATTTCACTGACGGAGCTGTCTCTCCAGCCCTAGTTCTTAAATTCTGGTGTTTATGTAAATCATCTGAGATTCATGTTAGAATGAGTCTGGTAACTGAGAAATTCTGCATGGGTTCTTCAGTCAAAAAGCTACTCACTGTGTTTTCAATGATAAGGGCATGATGTTCTTCACCCTTAAACCTTGCTGAATTACCTAAGGAATGAAGAGATTCTTGTACAAACATCCAATTCCCTAAGATTCTTATTCAACTGAAATGAGGATGTTAAAAAGCTCCGCAAAATTGGGAGGAGGGCTTTAATTAAGGAGGTGGGGCGGAGACTCATACAGAAGGAGGGTAAAAGGATAGTATGTCTGAAAAAGCCGTAAGGAATCATATTGTTATCAACCTAAAATCATATCTAATACATAGTCATTTGCATATACATACATATACACATACTAAACTAATATTACATATAATAAATATATAATAATAAATGATATTAAATTAAACTTCACTATATAGACTGACAATGATCCCCAAGAACCATAGAATATCTACTAAAAAGCCAACAGCAGGCGTGAGAAGACCAGATTTGAGTCATTGGTCATGAGTATCCAAGAAATTCTAAAACTTTATAGGCTGTTGTTGTTGGCTTTGATTGTCTCCAAGTGACTAAAGGGAAAGGAAGTTCCAGGTTCTAAAGACACCATGTACTTCAGATACATAAGCCAGAGGACCCAAGCTGGATCTTACCTGAAAGCTTCCCTGCAGAGGACCAGGTTTCGTGGTATCCGAAATCACTATACAGGCTTCCAAGGGTAAGATGTCTACGAACCATGACAATGACCAGCATAGTACAATAGCCATAAGTAATGGTTCAGTAATAGCAGAGGGGCTTTGGCTGTAGCCAATAGCTCTTAATTGGACTTAAAGCCTACTGAGCAAGGGCGTGGGGGGTACTGGAAACCTAGCCAACTACCACAGCCTAGATAAGTCGTGGATCTTAGAGGAGATCCTAAAACTCTAAAGCTTCTACTTTGCTACATCAACATAATCCCTGACTACATTCGGAACACTTATCTTTATACCCACAGATAGGACTCATTCTCACTTCTCATCAGAGAAATGTTTTTTTTTTTTTTTTGTAACAGAGAACACTGCAGAAAACCACAACCAACCAAAATGCAGAAAACAAGAGATCTTACGGTGCCCATCATCAACTGGGACACTTACAACACAATTCCTGCACCTACCGCTCAGACGTTATTAAGGAAGAAGGAGCAGAAACTTTGTGGGAGACAAAGGAACAGCAAGTTTGTAGTGAGATTATATCTCCTAAAACTGTCAGACCACAACCATGAAGTCTCATCAACATGGCTGCCTAAACCAGACCTGAACAACGTCAATACCACCAGAAATGGTAAGATGGAAATGGGAAATGTTCTTGAGGCCACAACCATAGACACAGAGCTATAGGTAAATAAGGAATGCTGAGAATAGGAAAAATAGTCTTTCTCAGGAAAGAACCAATACCCCAATTGTTTATCCAACACCAAATGGTCAGCCCTGGAGTTATACACATTCAAGTAACATTATACAGACTGAGCAGGTTGTATTTATATATTTAAGAATGAACATATATGCATATATATTATATATAACTTATATAACAACAATTAAGGAAAGAGAGACTATTCATTTGAGAGAGATCAAGGGGGCATATGGGAGCGTTAGGGAGGGAACAGAAGACAAAGGGACCATCTCTTGTTCTCAGAGTCATCTTTCTACAAGCACACGGCACCAATGTAATTTATATTGCAATGCTTAAAGCTCATGGACAAGAGCAGAGAAAGCTGCGATGAACTGAGAGAACATATCTAAAAGGCAGATGTTTGTACATTTACTACTGACAATGGGGGCACCTGTGCATCCAGATGCTGGCATAGAGTGGCAGAGTCTTCACTATGGCAACCCAGCACTCTGCTGGGAAAATATTGTTATAGCTTACTGTAGGATCATGGAAAAGTGCTGGCATGCAATTACTCTTCATATGAGCTCATTGGGAGATAGAGCCTCACAGTTATGGCTAGCCATGACTAGACCTCGAGGCAGGAAAGTATTCAGAGAGAAATAGTATAATACCAGAGGCAGAATGACAGGGTCTTGAAGGGGAGCCTTCCTTTCTTGAAAAGGAGTTGCACTGGAAAAGATAGCAGCTATGTGTAGTATAGTAGGTGTTCTGAAGAGAAAGAACCTTCAATTCCAGGTTTTGATTCATAAATCTTTGGAGGAGGCACTGCTCCATACTGCATGTTACATACCTGATTGCATGCAGGAGTCACAAGGCAGAACACTAGACAAAGGTAAAATTACAGTTCAGAGTTGTGATTGGCCTAGGGATTAGAGGCATGGGTTGCTCACAACTGCAGGTAGGAGAGAGAGGATTAAAGTCTTCATAAGAATATGAGGTCACAGCAATTTTCCCCATCAACTCTTCAGGGAGAAAGATTTTGTTGGATCAGAGACAGCAGGAAGAACAGCCAAGGGTCTGAAACCTAACACGTAGGATGAGTGACACTTCCTGTCACTAAACTGGCTCTTTAGTGTCTATGACTATTTTATAATGTTTCTTATTTTACTATGGATCTGTTGTTATCATTTGAATGTCTCTCAAAGATCATGTGCTAAAAGCTTACTCTACAGCCTGTGGCGCCATCAGACAATGGTAGCACCTCTAGTAAGTGAGCATAGGGGAAGGAAGTTCAGTCATTGGGCCACAGCCATGCAGGGGTTAACAGAACCTTGTCCCTTTCCTGTCTCTGTCTCATTTCCAGCTTTCTGCTCCCTGCTAGGATACACTGTGCTGCTCATGGACAAAATAGCCACTATTGGCTGAAGTCTTTGAGACTCTGGTCCCAGAAGAGCCTTTCCTAAGTGAAGTTTGATTACCTTAAGTATTTTGTCATGGTAAGAGAAATTTGACTAACGTACTTGTTCGCTGGTTTTAGAAGTATTACAAGACAATGTTGAAAGTACACGTTAATTGCACAAAATCCAGCCAGGACCACTAGTGGCTCCATGGCACTCTTAATCAGGGGACCCATCTTTGCAGACAATGCCACCTGTAGTAGCCTCTTTTCTAACTTCCATGGGTTCCCTGGAAAAACAATCATGAAAGTGACTCCTGAAATTTAAGGCCTCGGGCGTCATGTATGGGATATGAGGACATTTTCTGTTGAATTTTTAAACACAGTTCGCGGGGCTTCCTATAGTCAGAATGAGATTCATGCTGAGATCTTATTTTTTTTCTTCTTGAATAAGTTTAGAGTTGGCATGGCAGATAATGAGGACACTTTAACATGCACAACAAGGAGGAAGTTAATGTCTCTGGCTGACATTATCTCCTACAGAGAGGAATAAAGTAGAAATGAAGGATTCCGCTCTATACTCCTGTATAAGTTTTATCCAGGAAGGAAAATATTACAAGAGGCAAAACCCAAACTTTCCTGGTGATTCTTTAAAAAATGATTGCTTCCTAAATATTATTCTAGCTTTGAATATGCGGGAAGAAATTAAGATCTTTCTGTTGCTGGAAGGTGACGATCAACAAAGCTACTTTCTGATCACATTGTCCTACTTGCTTGTTAAGCCTCAGCAAAGGTCACCTGACACCTTGTAGTCTATTCTCTTTGAGCATGAAGGCTTGAAAGGAGAACTTGTCACAAAACACAAAGTTCCTTTCTGTACTGCCTGGTCTCAGTGAGACGTTGTAAATAAAACATGGATGAGGCAAAGCACACGCAGATAGATCTTTGGGGATGATCTGGAAGAAATCTGGATAACAAAGAATTGCTTCTGGGGAACCTGGCAGGACACATCCCTCTACCCCGTCCTAAGAATCACCTAAGGATCACACACTTAAAGAAACTGTCAGGGACGGAGACAGGGAGTTGCTCGGTACAGCTCCCTCTGCCCCCCTGAGATTGGATGCTTACACACATCAAAGCAAACACACATGTGAACAACAAACACGCATGGGGTAGGTAGGTCCTGACGATGCTATTTGCAGAGCCCTGGTTTGTTTTAGTCTGTGAGGTCGCTGAGTCTTGGAGACAGAACACTGTGCACAGGGTTCACACTCCTGTCTAAACCCTTTAAGTCTGGTCTGCTTCTCTCTTCCTCCTTGTTCTTCTCAGTGTGCTTGATTAAACATCATTGCGTGTGAAATGTTTAAGTCTCACCTCACAATACATCATTTTGAGTTTTCTTTAAGTCTTTTTCTGAAAACAGTAAATAAAGGGCATTTTACTATTCATTAGAGTACTGTATTTTAAAGTCACATCACTTAATATAATAATTTAATAATTTTTCTTTTTCTCTTTTCTTTTCTTTTTTTGTGAGTCCATGGGCATGTGTGCAATGTATGCATGTGTGTGCCTGTGGATAGCCATGTGCATGCTTGGAGAAGACACAAAAAGAGGTGCGTGTCCTTCTCTATCTCTGTCTGTCTTGTTCCTTTGACCCTGAGTCTCTCACTGAAACTGCAGCTAGGCTGGTGAGTAGCCTAGTCTACCTGTCTACTCTCTTCAGTGTTAGGGTTACAGGCAACTGGGGGCTGGGGATCTGAATTCAAGTCTCCGTGTTTATAAAGCAAGCACATTTACCCACTGAGCCATCTCTCAGGCCTCATCCTTGGGCCTTAAATGGATCTGCTTGCATCTCTGAGCCCAACTAGCAAATGATCAGCAAATATCTCAGAAAACCAGACGACCATTCAGAACTCAAACTTCACAGTAGGTCCAGATGTCCAGTAGAATCTGAAGTTATTTAGCTGCTTTCCAAATGAGAGGGGTGGCAGACTGAAGTGTCCCTGCCCATGCTTCTTGCTTTGTGTCTACACACCTGTCTTGTAGGTCCTAGAAGGTAGCTTATTGGTGAAACATCTTTAGTTTTTGTTTTTGTTTTTTGTTTTTGTTTTTGTTTTGGTGGGCCGCAGTTCATTACCAAAATGAGAGGTGGAAATCATCCTTTGCTGTCTATGTGTTGCTTCTTTCCTCCCTGTGTGTTTGCCATCGAATAATGTGAGATCAAGTTCAAAGCCTGGAGTCACTTTATAACCCAGGAAAGGGCCTGGTTCTCATGCTTTCACCCGAGTAAAGCCAAGTGTGGGAGACAGAGAAGGCCATCAGAGTGGCCCCTAAAGGGTCTTAATGACTCCAGGACTGGACCTTTCCTCTCACTCTCTCTTTTCTCTACGTCAGAGAACCAGACATTTCCTGAAGCTCACTTACTTTCCATCAGTTAATTGTGTCAGAAATAGCTTAAGAGACACTCGGCTGAGACTGGAGATTGTGGCTGAGAGCCAAGCTGTGGATCCCTAGGGTTCCAGTCTAGGTAGAGTTAACTTTGAATTTGAGTCACCTGCAAAAGCCACGCTCCAGGGCTGACCCTGCCCTTGTGTGGAGAGGCATCTGCAGTATCTATTAAGTGTCTCATTTCCATGGGAGAATTTGTTTGTTTAGTGCAGCTCTGTAACTCATTTCCAAAAGTACCCAGACCGCTTAAATTTTTATAAGTTTTTGCATGCACGAATGGCTTCCCTTGAATAGCTAAGGAGAAGGCAGTAGGGGCTAAAGAGAACTTTCTCTGTGAAAGTGGTGTTTGTGGTAGATTAGCATCTTCCTGCTACACTCATATTTCCCGATGTTTTCAGAAGGTCCCAATTAGGTCTGGCCCATTGTCTTCAGTGCACAGACTCCCTGTAACAACCCGATCAGCTCTGTTGATGTTTGGTGAAGTTTGTAAGTAAGTTTCTCAAGCAGCAGGGTGGACAAATTCCTTCAGCATCCTGACTCCTTCCTGCAGCCCACTGCAAATGCCCACCCTACTGTACTTAAAGATCTGCTAACTCCAGGCCCAGCCGTGGGTACCTGTCAACAGTTTTTGAACTTGATACCCAGAAAGGTACCTTAATCAAATGGAAATAATCATTCTGAAACCTCACAGACTTCAAGCAACAAGTCAGAAGTTAGGAGAAAATAGCCTCTTGTATATTTTATGTATTTAGAAATATTTCAGATACATCAGAAGAGAGCTCCAGATAGGAGAAATAACATTCATGAAATCATCAGGGTGCCTTTTGATTAAAAAAAAATCCTGTTTAACCTGTTTTTTTCCCTTGAGTCAATATTTTATTTTTTTGCATTGAGACATGCCCAGCACAGAAGCCCAGAACAGTTCTTCTTTGCCAGAATTCTCTGCCATAGTCCCTTCACAATCTGACATAGTCTCATTTGCTCATTCAGTTTTTGAGTCATCCTCTGCTGAACTATTACTAAATACTAGACTTCACTGGTCCCTGGAGACATTTAAATAAGCTGTTGTGATATTTGCCTTTTAGTGAAATAAATTAGAGGGCATGGGGTATCCTTATGTTTAGTCTAACGAAGTCCTGGGTCCAATCCTCAGGACACACCAAAGGTTATGAGGCAAACGCAGATGTCAATGAGAGCTGAATGATGAAGGACCAGAGGGATGCTCTGAGAGCAGTTAGACAGGCTTCGTGCTAGAGACCTCTGCTGAGAATTTCATAAGGAGGAATGTGTTCTGTAAGTGTCTGGGCTTGACCCCCCAGGAGGACGGCTGGTGCAAAGGTCCTGAGGTGAGAGCCAGTTTTGCAAATAGAAGAATGAGGAGAAAACTGAGTGTATCAAGAGCATGAACAATGAGCTGTGAGGAATGAGGTCAAGGAAAGGTGGGCAGGGACCAAGGAGGCGTGGTCAGCATAAGCCTGGGAGGAGATGAGGCTGAATTGTGGTGCATCCAGTTCTGATGCAGGGGAGTGACATAGCTTGAAATGCTTGCGTTGGCTTGTCTGTGGAGGACAGACATTAAGTAGAAGCAGGAAGGTCATGTGTGAAGCTGTAGCTTGCATCAGAGCTAGGAGCTGGACTATGGGAGCATCAGTGAACACAGAAGGAAATGGAAAGAATTTAAGACACATTTTTATTTATTTATTTATTTATTTATTTATTTATTTATTTATTTATTTATTTATTTTTATTTTTTGGATACTTTATTTACATTTCCAATGTTTCCCCCTTTCTAGGTCTCCATTTTGGAAACCACCTATCCCCTTCCCCTGCCCCATCTCTATAAGGGAACTCCACCTCCCACCCACCCACCCACCCAATCCCATATTCCCACCTTGACACTCCCCTTTACTGGGGCCTCTCCTCCCCCTGATGGCCAACAAGGCCCTCCTCTGCCACATATGTGGTCCAAATCATGGGTCCCTCCATGTGTATACTTTGGTTGGTGATCCAACCTCCAGGAGCACGGGGGGGGGGG
>CM052707.1:10026874-10040705 GCA_028551405.1 Uromys caudimaculatus | reverse complement strand
GCAATGTTTTCTCAGAAAGTTTGATTAACTAAAATGGACCAAGCATTTTAACTGAGCCTAGTGAAAATATAAAACCCAAGATGACAATTGGGAGTTCTAGTTTCATGTCATTTAGAAAGATCTGTAGTAGCCACTGGTTATCTTGTAGAATAAGGACAGAGTCCAAGTTGTCCCATTAATGGCTCCTACTATTAATGACTTTTTAGGTATTCAATGGAAGATTTCACATGAAACACGTTAATACTTACCATGATAAATGGGCCTTAATTATAATGATACATGCACCCTGTATTTTCCCAGGACTTTCCTGTATGTTTCTCACATGTAGTAAATTATAAAAATAGTCTGAAAGAGTATTTCTCTCTAAAAATTTTTCATTACGAGTATTGTATGTGTTAAATTTGCATATAAGTTATAACATAAATTTTTCATTGAGGTCTACCTCCCACCTCCATAAAGTTACACCATTAAATTATCTTCTCTTGATTAAATGCCATGTGTAAGTTAGAGATCAGCCCTGATAAAGGTACCATAGTCTAATATACTGATATTATGACCCCAATTATCCACAGTTAACATTTTAAGGAGGATACATAACAGGCTAAATGAATTTCTAAAAACGTTAGAAAACAGTATTTGCTAAATCTAGCACAAACCCCATTTATCTTTACTTTCAAGCCATGACCACTACCGGTCCTTCCCACATACACCCTAGCTCTGTATTAACAAATTTTATTTTCTCTTTGACAAAAGGTTCTAAAGGTCTCTTTTTTGACAATAGTAATAATAATGATAATAATAACTCTTATTATTCTGGCATTATGAAGCCCATGTTTTTCTCCTACACCAAATAATCAACCAAAAATGTGTCCTTAAAGAAAGCCTTCAAATCAACTTGGGCCATTTTGGATTGCTCATCACGAAGCTGAATTGTTGATGAACCTAGAACATGATTGTAGGGAAAAGCAAACAAAACCCACATTGTGAACATCTATTGTTTTTCATTTTACAATAATAAGAAATCTCATCTCGGTTCCTGCAGAGTAAGTCTGCAGAAAGCTGGAGGCAAGATTGTGAGGTGTTACTAACAGAAAGAAACGTCATTGCTTTAGGCCAAGTTCTCCTCTTCAGATCTGTACAAAGAGCCTGCTGTCCACTGCCAGGTGAAACGACCTTCAACCACAAGGCTCTGGTCTGACCTCTGTGCTTCAGGACTTGCAGGAACCGCATGATCCGTCCAACCTCCTGTGTTCCCCTGGGGCCATGTTCTAATCCACTGACCCCCCCTCCCCCCAGGACTCAGCTTCTCTCTGTTCCACTACTCTAGCGGGTCATTGAGCAGTCTGAGCCCCTGGGGACCCTCTGCCTTTTCTGTTGGATATGCTGACTTCTTAGCCCTAGCTTCCCTTGGAAGCTCTGTCGCTCTTACACTCCTCCTTGGTCTGGATTACTAGATCCTTGAAGGAACAGTTATTTCCTCTCCTAGAATCATCCAGCCACTAGCAAATTTTCTTTTCTGAGCTTCATATCTTAGTGTTTGATTTTGACCTTTACTATATGCCAGGACTGTGTGAGGCCTCACACATTACATAATGTCGTCTGACTTTATGCTTATATAAACCTATCTAACTAACTTTATTATCCCTATTTGAAAGACGAGAATATCTGAGTTCCAATATAAATAGTGTAACTGAAGGATATCCCAGAGTTCAGCGACTTATTGGTCCAAGAGTTCAGATTCCAAAGGCTATGTTGCAACCCTGAATTATATAGCAGCATCATTGGCAAAATGTCTCCACACCATCCACTGGCCTTTATTCCTTGTCAGATAGCCTGCTACCTGGACTATGGAGCCTATTGTGCTGGACTGTAAAATGGTAGTAATATAGAATCAACAGATTAATATGTGCAAAAAGTAAGAATAATGTGCAGCCAATTACGATTGTCATATGGGTATTAGTCACTATTATTACTAGTTAAAAGAGTAATAGCAGGAGTATATGTGTTTGCACGTTTCTTATGTATCTCATACACTAAAATGAAAGATTCTCAAGGACAGAGACCATTTTATTACTTTTTTATTCTCCTGTAAGAATAATGTCCCACACATAGTGAGAGCTTAACAATTTGCTGATGAATGAATGAACAATATAAATCACAAGAATGACCGTTGTATCATATTTGGACCATTCATCCTTCCTCACACGGGAACTTACAGTGGTTGCTGATTCATGTCTTCCTTTACGTTCCCCTTTTCCGGGACTTGAGGACTTGACGTTGTGAGGCTTTCTTCCCTGGCATTGTCCAACGGGCATCATGAGTGACCCAGTCATTCCCCGTTGCCTTTGGTTGTTCCTTAATCCCTGTCTTCACACCTTGAGCCTGTCCTTCCTCTCATAGCCACAGGCTACCTCTGGGTAGGAGACACCTGATTACACATTCACACTAACATGCGATTTAAAATGTTCAAAAATCCACCTCTAAAATTCTATGGCTCCCTCACCTAAGTGACTATAGTTATCTCACAACTTTCTATGCGTATGGTGGTGTTCATATATTAAAAAGTACAAATATCCACTCCTCTGTTGAGAAATGCCTAAATCTTTGCATCTACTGTGGTAGAACTTAAGAATCAAATCCAATCTTCTTATAAAAAGAGTTGGCACTGGGGAAGCCTTGGGGAATCCTTGTGCTCTCCCAGAAATCTGGAGCTCTCTGCCCCGCCCAACCGGCTCGACGGTGTAGAAACATGGGTTTCATCTACAGTGGGGTAAGTAGAGGATTTACCCTTCCTATCACCTATGAAAAGTAACAATCTCCCTTAAAGAAAACATCAGTGGATACAGCAAAGAAAAGCAAGCAACGTAGAGAGGGAAAGCACTCGAAATCAGGGTGGGAGGAGAGAAATACCAGTGAGTGGAAGAGAAAAGCCAGAGAGCTACCAAAGCAGAGAGGAAAGTGGAAAACCAGAGAGGCCAATCAGACAGTAGTGATAGGCCAAATAGTCTACCAGCCAATCCAAGATAACCAAGCAGGAGAGAGAACCTAAGCTAAGAAGAAAACACATTCGGGAAGACTCGGAGTAGGCACCATAAGTTACTTGTGTGAGAAAGAACGGGTGGTCCTAATGAAGTAAAACTGTTATTCTTTTAGTTAAAATTATTTATGATATTTTAGGTTAACTATATTATAGAAACAGTATTATTACACAAAGCCAATTATTCTCTGTGTGTCTAGCAGAGACATATCTTGGAAAGGATATGGATGCAGTATGTCTGTTAATCCGCTGTCTTTTAGAACACAGAGCCTAATGAGACATTGCTGGACGCCTTGTTATGCCCTGCACTGCCCTTGGCAATATGAGGATTCAGTCATAAAAACATAAGCTAATTTCTGCCATAAAATAAGGAGTGATTTAAGTTCCAGTAAGGACAGGTACAATCTTGCTCCTAGGCACGGAATCCTTATGTTCAAATAAACCGATCTTCATTTTCCTCTCAGAGAAGCGGAGCTCCCGCCCACATCAAGCAGGTGATTTTGCTCTGCCATCAGACTGGAACACCCTTCCCTAGTCTCTGTGCTGCTTCTCCATACCCATGCTTCCGGTCTCCACACAAATTCTGCTTTCTATCCCTACGCAATCCACTCCGTGTGCTCGTTACATTGCTTGTCCCATGCATCTCAGTTCACGGTATTACACTTTAATACTTGATAATTACTCGTGTGCTTCTGTGACCCCTGGCTGGGTACAAGAGAGAAGGTATGTGTACATGTGTTTGCTCACCAGTGTCTAGCACATGAAAAGCATGAAATACTTTGGTAGAATGAATGTATGAGATTCTTATTTCCCACATCCTGGGTTTGTCTGTAATCCTAAGGAGTTTGCCTCGGGTAAAGCATCCGCAATGCTCACTACACAACTATTTGCAGAGGAGAGACAGAGACAGAGACAAGAGGAGAGAGAGAGAGAGAGAGAGAGAGAGAGAGAGAGAGAGAGAGAGAACCTTCTCCTGATCCCAGGATATTACTACATTACTGCTCCACACTGGCTAGATAAGGTGCTAATGGACTGGGTGGTGGTAGGAGGTTTGAATCTTTGACAGGTAACTATCACCCCGTGTCCCCTGCTGTGAGGGTGGGAGTCAGTGTTCAAGCCTTCTCCTTTGCAGTCATTTTCCATTAGGAAGAAATCTAGGTAAAATGAAATATGCAGCTGGGAGCAAAGAGACGTAATTCAGCACTTCGCATGGAGCAAAGCAGATAGGACCACTGCTTCTCTACTCGTTGATACTTCCTCCTTCACAGCGAGCCTCGGGGTATGGCTGCCGTCTCTGTTTTGTTCTGAACAAAGGCGTCCAATGTGTGCACTCGCGTAGCCCAGGCTGGCCTCTATGCCACTATAGATAACACTGGGCTTCTGATTCTCCTTCCTTCAACTCCTCAGTGCTGGGATTACAGTCATGTCCCATTACATCTAGTTTGTGCGGTGCTGGGGATTGAACCCATGTACTTATGTAATGATGACTGTCCTCAGCATTCCAGTGTTACTGCTCTAAGGACAGTTGATGAAATGGTGACAGAAGGGTGTGGTCTCTGGCAGGGCCAGTTTTATTGTCATTTTCCCATATTTCTATATATTGTTTTAGAAGCTAAGCTATTACACATGCCCTCCTTTTCAGTGATGATGGAGACAAGGGAAGATGCTGAGCTGTCAGGTCCAGGCTAAGGGATGAGATGAGTTCTTGGGATGTTGTGATTCTCTTTTGGCAGCCATAGCTGCTTGGAGCATTCAGAATTCATGTCCACTGATGATTTTCAACTCTTGGGGCCTCTTATCGCAAAGGGACACCATAGGCACAATTATGCCTGCACTGGCTAGGTCAGCCCATGATGTCGTGTTTAATATTTAAACACAGTTTACCATCATTTCATGTTTCCTCAGTGGCCATCTGCAAAACCAATAGGAACAAAAGTGTGGCTCGTGAGGCAGGACAAATACATGGAGAATTGCAGACTTGCGCAGACCTACTCGGAAGCTGCACCTATTCAAACACCTGTCTTCCCTCTCCCGCCATCTGTGCGGCCCTGCATCCTTCAGCCCCACGACTCACCCTTACAATTATCCTGTCAAGACGAGGGCAGCTCAGGCAGCTTTGATGTGACTTTAATATGGCCAGCTGAGTCTAATGAAGACTTCCTTAGATCGCAATGTTCTTGCTATGCATTCACATCTGTGTACCTAAGTCTAAGTGTGAGGGGTCTGTCTGAGGCAAGTACCAGTTTGTGTGTTCTGCAAAGAGGCTATCTAAAGCTGTAAGTTACATCACCAGAAGGATGAGTAATTCCCGGGTTACAGTGACATTCAAAGGACAGGTTAATATTTTAACGCATTACTAAGGATCCTTTCCCTCAAATTCTCAATCTGTGCCTAAAAGTCATCTACATGGAGTCCTAGCGGAAAAGAAAGAAGTGTAAAGTACATCCTAGACCTCTTCCGTCACTGGCCATGGCAGGGTATATTCCTTGCATCGTCCTGTTGCACAGTTCTTTAGGTGACTTTTGTTTCACTTTCCAGAGCTGGGATACTGAACCCAGATTCTCATAATCCTGTGCAAAGACTCTACTGCTGGTCTTCATCACCCCCCCAAGGTAAGCGTTTTTACAGATCAATAACCTGGAGCCACAGAACTGTATCTTGGATTACAACAGACTAAATTGTGCAATTCAAACGTATGTGTTCTTTTCTCTAATTGGTCAGACCATTTAGCTGGTGATATCACTCCAGTGGGCATGATTCAATTTCTAAGGCCTCAACTCACCTCGAGGGATGGATTGTGTTTTATCTCCTACAGAAGGCAAAAACTAGAAACCAGGGCTGGAGAGATAAGCTGGTAGATGAAACCATTCTATCTACGAGCATGAAACCTGAGCTTGAATTTCCTACTACTCACATAAAACAAAACAAAACAACAACAACAAAAAACCCCCAAACAAAAACAAAACAAACAAAAAACCAACAACAACAACAAACCAGGCATGGCTGTATATACCAGCAATCCCAGTATTGGGTGGCAGCAGCATGCCAACACTGTGAGTTCTGGTTCAGTAAGAAACATTATCTTAAGGCAAAAAGGTATCTCCTCAATATCCTGCTCTGGGTTTTCTCCCTACACACAGACACACACACACAGACACACACACACAGACACACACACACGCAGACACACACACACAGAGATGAGAGAGAGAGAGAGAGAGAGAGAGAGAGAGAGAGAGAGAGAGAGAGAGAGAGAGAGAAAACAGAGCACGGAAGGGAGCACCACACAGGTAGGCTGTGTGGATTCGCAAAAGGCATACAGCACTCTTGCCATCTTAGACTTTGAGAACCAAGTACAAACAGGTGCTGCTTCTTGAAAATGATTTCTGACACCAGTATTAAAAATAGCCAGGCTTACAAGACATTTTATCACTTTTGTTTCAAGCATGACTTTCATAAGTGGGAGACATGCTGCTAAAGGGGAGAGTTTCAGTTACGGTTATGGTTTACCTTCCCCCATCCCCCACCCCAGGCTTGTAAGTAAGGCCTTGGCTAGCCTGCAGTGACAATACTCAATTGCTTTCGAGAGAGCCGGCAATTCCTGGTTTAAATAGCAAGGCACAGAGAATCCCCCAGAAGAGCTAGCAGGTTGTGAGTCCCTGCCCACAAAAACACTGTCCCTGAGCTGAGACTAGAGACCGGACAACGCTCCCTCACCATGCTTCCCACGTGAGGTCAATCAACAAATTCAAAGGAGATACGCTGTGTATGTCACATCAGTTTCTTTGCTGATTAGATGAAATGTGCTTTCTGTTGTTCTCAAATTAGACACTCATTATGCATAATTAGCCCCTTACACAGAACAGCTGCTGGCTTTTACAATGCTTTCAACCCAGGGCTGAGTGCACCCATTGTCGATGTTTGCTGTGAGCAAACTTAATCAAATCTGTGATGAATGCTTCAGTTAATGTGATGATCAAATATTGAAAGGCATTACTTAGAGAAAGCATGATATGTTCAGTTTCACCCATGGAAATTCAATATGAAGCCATTGCATTATCCTGGGAAATTATTGTCAGTTTTAAATATATATATATATATTTACTTATTTTACTTTTACTTTTAAATATGATTCTATGATGGATTCTAAAAAATGGGAGAGACTGTGTTGCTCACTGAGGAGGCTAAAGGTTTGAAGATACATTTGAGTCAGGATGAGTCTCACAGACCAACCAGGAGTAAGGGAATCCTGGGCTCCACTGTGACATTGAAGCTACACTAACACACGATCTGCTTTTTCCGTCTAGAAAATGGGAAGATGATGACCAAGCATGCAGTGTAATGCACTTTAAGACAGAGTTCATTACCCAAACACGCCAGAGAGAATCCTCAGAGCACATTTCTACATTTTCCACAGCATACGGTTTGTATTTGCCTCAAGAGTGAGGATTGTAGTGGGTTGAATCAGCGGTGCTTTGGGATTTTCAGAAGTTGGGGAAATGTGAGGGATTTAACATAATTGTTACAGACACTGTAACGCCACATTCTGTTCTGTAAGAGCATGTGTTTTTCCTTTACTCTTTTGGAGAGACACGGGAGTTGGAAATTACCATGTTACAAGAACCATAGGTCAGGAAAGAGAGACATACCCAGACATAGAAAGGTGATGCAAAGCCATTGCTGCAGTTCCTAACCCAAACCAGACAACAGACATGTAGAAATTTAATATGCCATATTTTAGACTACAAAGACCTAAAATGATAGCATGTGAAGAGCACCATTATCCCTTTTCAAACTATAAAAAAAAATTTGGCTAAGACTGTATTTAAATTTTAGCTGCAAGTAACTGATATCCTTATTAAATATCTTTCAAGGACTATTCTAAACACCTTTGTGCTAACCCAGTCATGGGTTTTGGAGTGTGTACTTTGAAGAAATGTCTTAAAAGCTAGAGATTGTCTACATCCCCATGTGCACGCACACATACAAATGTACAGGTATGGATATTGTTCTGATTTGAATGTTCAGTGTCCCCCATAGGCTCAAGTGCTTGAACACTTGGTCCCCAGCTGGTGGCGCTGTTGTGAAAGCCATGGAACCTCAAGGAGGCAGAGTTCTGTTGCAGTCCATCATGGGGTGGGGGTGAGCTTGAGCCTGGCTCCTGGCTCCCCCTTCTCTCCTCCCCCTGCCCTGTTTTGGGGTGCACTATGACAGCCAGCTTGCTGTTGCTCCCACTATGTCCTGCCTGCCTGTTGTCATATATTCACTGCCACAGTGGACTCTGGAACTATAAGGCAAAATAAACCCTTTCTCCTCTAAATTACTTTTTTGTTGGAATATTTTATCACAGCAACAGAAAGAAAAATAGATATGTCTTCATAAACACACAAACATAAACAGAGTTCAACAGAAGTTTTTTATGATACACATTATATTTTCCACAATACGTTCATTTTGGGAAATTTTTATATAGAGAGCTAATATTCATTAAGTTGGTATCTAGGCAGAGTAGTTAAACCAAATATTTATAGTTGTTGTCCTTATTGATATATCCAGCAGGCACGTCCCCTGATTAGTTGATGTTTAGGTCAGATTAGCTGCTAAATTTTTTGATTATCACACTGGGTGTATATCTATACAATATTTTGAACATAAATAAATACATAAATAAAGTGCCAGCGGCAAAAGTTGTCACTTATTCTGTGATCATTTTTAAATCCTTGGGGAAATACATCAGAAACCCAATGCTCTGGCGCTCTAAGACACTGGTAGTCACTATTAGTCAGCAATTAAATAACAATACCAAGAAAATGATGTCAGTATTTTGTATGGAAAACCTTAATAACATATTACTGAAAGATAAAATTGACAAAAGGGAGAAAAATGTTATATTTAGGTCAGAGACATATAGTGAAGCAGGTCAACACTGGTTATGTTGGTATAACTCAGCAGTGGATCAGGACACAGGTTATGTCATATAATTTAACAGTGGCTGGGGACATACAAATCATGGCTTAAGAAGATGAACCAGAAGTTATTCATCCCATAGTATATAGGATATATACTATATATACACACATATATATTACATATAGTATAAAGTATATAGAATTATATAACAAAATTGTTTAGAAAACCCTCATTTGCTTTGTGTCTTAGGGTTTCTATTGCTGTGAAGAGACACCATGACCACAGCAACTCTTATAAAGGAAAACATTTAATTGGGACTGGCTTACAGTTCAGAGGTTTAGTCCATTCCCATCATGGTGGGAAGCATGGCGGCATGCAGGCAGACGTGGTGCTGGAGAGGTAGCTTAGAGTTCTACATCAAGATCAACAGGAAGGAAGGAAGGAAGAGTAAGCCAGGCATTTGAAACCTCAAAGCCCACCCCCAATGACACACTTCCTCCAGCAAGGCCACACCTCCTAATAGTGCCACTCCCTGGTGACCAGGTTCAAACACATGAGTCTATGGGGGCCATTCCTATTCAAACTACCACAGTAGGAAAATTTTTAATCATTTTCAGGCTAAGTGGATGATATCTGTCTGTCTGTCTGTCTGTCTGTCTACATAAACACACATACATTCACATGATAATATAGATCCAAAAGTGACATTGAATGTATTCAGTCAAAACTTATTCCACAGCAATAGTTTCCATAAGCATTTTAGAGATAAGTTTTTAAGTTAAATATTCTAAATTTTAATCTTTTGTTGCCTTGTTGGACAAGTGTTTCTGCTATTTTTATACACGTGGCTTTTACTGTTTCTGTGATGTTGCTTTAACTGGACTGGGATAAGAATAATCTGACCACTACTTCTGCAGGAGAACATCATATTTTCTTCATAAAGAGCATGTAGTTTAATTCAGCAAGTTTCAGAAAACTACTTGATTTCATTCAACCTGCTTCTTCATGTTAATTTGAGCAGGTTTATGTTCAAGACTTTTGTTTTCTTTATTCTCTTTGTTTTCTTTAGTCCTGTAAAACTAAGAAAATAATGATAGAGAATCATAGTCACCTGATTTATGTGTACAGAGGAACAAACACCACTTATCACTAAAGAAAGCAAATCTTCCTTTTAAGTGTGACTGGCTTAGTTATGCTGTAACTACTGTACTAGTTGTGTTAGAAGCATTGTCTCTACAGGTTGCTTTTTCTAACTTATTCCACTTATAAAGATGTACTTTTTAGCTTCCCACTGTTCTGTAAATGTGTTTTGATGACCAGGCAAACAGAGTCTTCCCTGAACTCCACGGAGGTGACAGTCACCTTACAGACCTCCAAAGCAAGCTGACAGTGATCACAGCAGCAACAACGTTTTCCTCTGCTGCCAAATTGTGTTAATGGAATAGAGGGAGGAAGGAGAAGAGATTATCTGAGCTTCTCAGGTGGAAAGGGTGGACTGAGGCTGGCCTGGCTCCTTAGGACAAAGCCTAGGCAGACTGGCATTTCAGAGCGCCAGAAAAACATCATAGAGCCTCTAATAAATTTCCTCAAGGATATTATAATTATCACAGGCTAGGGGCATAGCTTTTACTGCTGGTGCATTATTATTACTATTATTATTATTATTATTATTATTATTATTATTATTATTATTATTGTGGTGGTAGTAGATGATGATGATGATGATGATGATGGTGATGATGGTGATGATGGTGATGATGGTGATGATGGTGATTGTGGAAGATCGAGTCTAGCACCACATGCAAGGTCTTCTACTGACCTATGCCCTGACATTGCTTTCTTTTTCTTTTCCTCATAAACTAAAAGCCACGTTGTCTTTTAGAAAAACGTGTTCACTCGTCTAAAGTGAGAATTAAAGGAAGTCAATACAGAGTTGCACTGTACAATCTAGAAAACTCTGTATTCTGTGTTGTTAGCGATGTACACCAGGCTGCATTAATACTAAGAGAGAGCCAGGGCTCACGTGATGGCTCAGTGAGAAAAAGGCTGCGTGGGCTGAGTTCAGATTCCCAGGACCCAAGTAAAATCCTGACACAGTCCAGCAAGCAGCTGTAGCCACAGCGCCCCCTACTGGGCAATGGAAGGAGACAAGAGACTCCACTGAAGCTAGTGGCCTAGATAGCCCGGTAGGCAGAGACTGTCTTAAAGGAGAAGGGACGGGGAAGGCTGCTACCCTAAGATTGAACTCTGACCCCCACATTGTAGCAACAGAACATTTGCACACATTCTTAGGTATGTCTACTCCTGTGTGCATACACTCACACACCACACACCACACAAATAGTAATAAATAATAAGAATAATAGTAATGACGATGATGAACAATACTTTAATGTTTGATTTAAGATTTATTTATTTTCTGTATATGAGTGCTCTATCTGCACCTACACCTGCTTGCCAGGAAGAAGGCATCGGATCATACTATAGATGGTTGTGAGCCACCATGTGGGTGCTGGGAATTGAACGTGGGACCTTTGGAACAGCAACCAGTGCTCTATAACCGCTGAGCCGTCTCTCCAGCCAGTGGGTAATATTTTTTAATTGCTAAGAGTTAGAAAAGCCTGGAGGGCAAGCACTCATGGAGCTCCTGCTGTCTGCAGTTATGTGTAGGAAGCGTCAGGGGTCTGCAGCTTACATTCCTTATTGTCACTTTCTTCCATTTTGTTCCTGAGTACTTCAGGTTTATTCCTGAAAGCCACGGAAGAAAAATTACTTCAATATGCAAACACATGCACATACTTAGAGAGGGACACTTTAAAACTGTTTGCAGTTGTCAATCAAAATTTACAAAGGTTTTCACTGACACATTATAAATGCCTGACCAAACAGGTATAACAACTAACAAAAATCAAAACAGGATACAGAAAGCCTATTGGGTCTTCTTCACGAACTCTAGTATTATTGTTTAACGGTTTTTGTAAAGAGCAAAGAGTACTCTACTGGTGCTTAAACTGACGTGTCTCATGAAGTCAATTGAAGACGTGACTACAGAAGATGCAGAAGAGAATTCTTCTTGGTGAGGAGAGGCTGGGACATGATTCATTAAGGTCTTTATATTTGGACAGCTAATTTTTCTTCTTTAATTTTATTTTCACAGGTATTCCTATATATAAATTTATAATTACAGTGTATTGGGGCCCTTTAATGTTGCTCAAATATATATAGTTATAGGCTGGCCACTTGCTATTGGGTAACCAGTGAGGGGCTTTATCCCAGGAAGGCTGATTATCTGTCTCTGAACAATTAGGAACTGCCTATAGGTCTTCATCTAGAAATGAGGCCATGTGAGCTTTCCTTTTCCCATGCTGGCATGTCAACCAGTATTGTCATTGCTTAGCCTTGATTATGCTATTATCCTCTCTCTGTGTCTCTGTCTCTCTCTGTGTCTCTCCTCTCTCTCTCTCCTTCTCTCTCTCTCTCTCTCTCTCTCTCTCTCTCTCTCTCTCTCACACACACACACACACACACACACACACACACACACACACACACACACACAGCCCTCATGGTCCCTGGATGATAATAAAAAGCTAGCTTTCACTTGAAGTCCAACAGTGACGGCTGGGATGCTGCCTCAGTGGGAAGCACTCCTTCGCACCGGGGCAGCCTCTCTCCTTTAAGCCCTACGCTGTGAAACAGTGCAGAAGTGTGGCAGTGGATTCATCTGAACGCAGACAGACAATCTACACGGCCTCATCTGTTCTCACCTTATGAAGAGGCAGCCTGGGCTCTCCTCCAGCTCAGCCACTGGGCTGCCCTTGCTCTCTGTCTGGGCGATCTGGGTGTTAGAGACTCACTTTCCAGGTCTCTGTTTTTACTATGATCAAGACCACAGTCATGCATGAGTCACAGAGAACACACACCCAGTTTAGCCTGAAAAGAGCTCTTCAAAAAATGGTTTTTTTTCCATTTCTAAGTAAAATAAATGCACAACTTGCTCTCCTGTGGGTAGATTAGCAGCAGCATTTCCAAGTGAACAACAGAAAGCTCTTTTTTTGTGTAGATGTAGATTAAGGAGAATTCAAAGTCAAATATCTGCTAGGCTGTGTTTTGTAACAGTGTTTAAGCAGCATGCTTTAGAAATAGCTCTAGCCAGGCAGTGGTGGCGCACGCCTTTAATCCCAGCACTTGGGAGGCAGAGAAAGGCAGATTTCTGAGTTTGAGGCCAGCCTGGTCTACAGAGTGAGTTCCAGGACAGCCAGGGCTACACAGAGAAACCCTGTCTCGAAAAAAACCAAAAAATAAAAATAGCTGTAAACAATATTCTATTCTAAATATGAACGCATATGTTACAAAGCACTATCTCCTGGTATACATTCATTTTTCCAAAAGTAGATATTGAATCTCAAGCATAAATCAACAGAGAAGGTTATTCCTCCCCTGCCCCAGCTTTGGTATGGGACAGATCTTCCAAGCTTTTGAACTTTCCCGTGGGAGTAAAGTTATCGTGCAGGGAGGATTTGAAGACACTGCTACGGTAAACACACAACATACAGCTCCCTTTCTGGCTTCTCTGTTGGGCGCTACTTGTTTATGGGAGCTGGCGTCTGAGAGAGAAAATGGAAATCCATCTTCCTTGAATGTAGACATATTTATATGCTCCTATTTAAACAAACAAACAAACAAACAAACAAACAAACAACAAAACCCCTTGGGTCTGTAGCTCCAAAGCTTTCCCATGGTCTGCTGGCTCGTGCCCCTCTGAGGCAGTATCCCTGGAATCCACAGTCATATCTGCAAGTAGTCATGTGTGTAAGAATTCAGGTTTCAGCCTTTCATGGAGGGATGAATATGGAGCCAGGAGAACATGGCTGGAGCTAAGAC
>CM052707.1:10016874-10024374 GCA_028551405.1 Uromys caudimaculatus | reverse complement strand
AGACCCAGCATCACAACATTGTTCTAAAACATCTTGGCATCACGGGAAACAATCTTCCAGTGTGGCTGTCCTTCTTCCGAGCTCAAGGAAACAATATGGAGCACATAAAGATTCCCTGCGCTTTGTGCCGAGGTCTGAGGCACTGCTAATAACAGGGGCTCTGGGGCAGTGGGTCAAAGGCTCTGGGCTTAAGGAGTAACCTGTTTATATGCTATTCGTTGTTCTTTGGAGGTATGGTCAAGTCACCCACAGACTCTTCTAAATACAGCATGTGGCATGAGCCAGAGGACTCGGCACACTCTGGAATCATCCATGGGATGGCCTCATTATTAAGCTCATTTAATCAATGAATCAAGTGGAGACTGCTGATACGGGGCCCTGCAGCAGTCAATCCACCTTTCATGTGTGTCTGTTTACCCAAGAACCCATATTATGCCAGGGATTTTGCTCAGTCCTGGATAGGAGGAAAATGAAGTCCAACCCTGTTCTCTAGAATCAACAGTCCAGTGGGGTAGAGCACCTGTATGCAGAAAGTCAGCGACATCATGGCTAGAGGAAGAATAGAAGGTTCTCTGCTTACCAGGTCTGATGCGGTAAGGTTACCTCTGGGGTTAGCGTCTTGAATGGTTGAGGAGACGCCCGTCCCCTGGATGAATGTGGTGGGCAGACCTCATGTCCTGGGTAAGCTGCAGTCTTGAGAACATCAGAATGGCCCGTGTTTAGCATGGTGAGGGGGTTGGAAGTTAAGGAACGGCTTGGGAGCAGTTGCTACAAAGCCTCAGAGGCCAAGCTGAGGTCTTGGAATGTTCTACAGGCAACCAAGGCCAACTAGAAGCCCGTAGGAAAGCGGAAGAGTGGCCATTATGTTTTCTTTGGTAGCTATGTCAGCTGTGTGGAAAGAATGCTGAATATAGATACCAGGAGACCGCTCAGGACATCTGTGTCTCTCTGGACTCAGGTGACAGTCAGCGGAAGACAAGGGACATCAGAGGGACTTCTACTAAAGGAAGAACCTCAGCTGGATCCTTAGCCACTTTTCTTGACCTCAGCTCTTGAAGGCAGGTCTGAGGAAACCTTCCGAGAGCCTGAGGATTCTTTCTGAGGGTAAGTAGCCTAGTTCCTAAGGACCTAGCGTTCTTCCTTCCGGCGCCCTGTGGCCATCATGAGGACAGTCACCCACGAAGTCCTCTGCACTGCTCCTCTCTGTCATCCCCTAACGGAGCACTGGTGAGGATAGAGTCTTCATACTGTTTGACCAAATGACTGAATGGGAGTGAGTGACAAAACCAGGCAGTGAGGGGGGGAAAAACAGCATTACTGTTGTTTAACACAGTGGTTAGCAGGTTAACTTTTGTACTGGCTGGTTTTGTGTGTCAAGTTGACACAAGCTGGAGTTATCACAGAGAAAGGAGTTTCAGTTGAGAAAATACCTCCATGAGATCCAGCAGTAAGGCATTTTCTCAATTAGTGATCAAGGGGGGAGGGCCCCTTGTGGGTGGTACCATCCCTGGGCTGGTAGTCTTGGGCTCTATAAGAAAGCAGGCTGAGCAAGCCAGGAGGAGCAAGCAAGCCAGTAAGTGACATCCCTCCATGACCTCTGCATTAGCTCCTGCTCCTTGACCTGCTTGAATTCCAGTCCTGACTTCCTTTCCTGACGAACAGCAATTGGAAGTATAAGCTGAACAAACCTTTTCCTCCCCAACTTGCTTCTTGGTCATGATGTTTGTGCAGGAATAGAAACCCTGGCTAAGACAACTTCCTTGGCTTAAAAGAGCTAAGGTGACTACTGCAAATGACAGCAAACTTACCCTCTTGTTTTTGAGGATCAATGACCATCACTGTGTAGAGCTAAGACTAAGTATACTACTGAGGTAGTGATCTGTAATGGTGACAGCTGTGTCTCCACACACAGAGCATGACTCTGTGGTATCGGGCTGACTGGCTTCAAGGAGTGACTGCACTGGCCTGTTGTGTTTTTGAGGTGTCCAGCTCTTGATGCAGGAAGAGCTGAGAAGCCATTCCTGGCTGCTGTGACACAAAAGGAAGATTAAGTAAATATAGCTGCCAGGCAAGGGGCAGCTGAGCAGGCTGTGTCCTGTAGAAGGAGGCCCTGCAGAGGCATTTCTTTATCTGGTGAGTGCTGAGAAGGAGAGTGAAGGCCTTTAGGACAAAGGGGCCAGACTGCAAAGACTATGGCAGAGACCAGTTTTCTGGAGACTGATACAAACCTACTCAACCTTCATCTGCTGGGCAGACTTTTATCACTACCTTCCCAGAATGCTCTGGTCTGGAGACTACTGATCATTTCTGGTGCTTGGACCTACTTTCTTGTACACTCCACTTGCCTGGTTCCACTTAAAGGGGGCTCAAAGGATGCTACATACTGTGTCTTTAAACACAGTTGACATGACCATCTGTCAAGCACCGAGGTTGTCTGGGAGTGAGTGCTTGCCACACTCATCTGGCCAACTGGCCCTCTGCTGGACTCTAATAATTACATTATCAGAACAGGGACATCGTCCAGGCTTGAAACCCCACACATCTCTAATGGATGAAATGAGGGCAGAGGAGGTCAGGGAGGGCAGACAGGGGGATGAGCTGGCCATGACAGCTGTCTACGCTGCCCTGGAGATGGGACCTCATAGCTTTGAAGGCAGTTTTTGAAATCCCACATAGAAGGGGTTCTGGCCACTGGACTCCCTGTTGCTTTGCAGTGTCTTCTCAATCCCAGAGTAAGTCCCCTGGGCACAGCCACTTCCTTGAAAGAGAATGAGCAAGCTCCACACAAATGTGCTTTTGAAATGATGACAGCATTACTCTCGGTTTGTGCTTTGCTTTTGAGCTTTACTGCAAGGCTGGGAGTCCACAGAAGCTGACATTATTTGTGAGGCATCTACCTGAGTAGATGTGTCCCAGCAAGAATGGGCACCAGATGCACCCAGCCAGTGCAGAGCATCAAGGATCGGGCTTTCTAAGAGTAGCGTCCATGTAAAGAAAAGAACATGAAGGATTTTCTGTGGTTACACAGCTAAATAAAAGTATCTCCTGTGGATGACAGTTGACCATTGTGTGATTTCTAGAGGAGAAGAACAAAAAGCCAGAAGATTACGTGGAATAGATTTAAATATCAACAGCAAAAACAAAACGGCCAAAACCACAAATGCTACCTTCCAGCAAAAATCACTGCAGGCTTTCCTAAATTCCTCTTACATTCGGACTAGAAGAATTAGTAAAGGGAATGGGTTTAGTCACTTAAATGTATCATTCATAAAATGTCTACTTTCTTAAGCACTGCACTGAGAATCAGTCACCCATTCAGTACTGTCTATGTCCGCCTTTTAATTTCGCCCTGATGTTACTCCAATACTAGCCACACCAAGAATGAGATTCAAATAGACTGCACCGTGGTGAAATTAAGAATGATTAATACTAACCTCTAGGAGCTGAAGGCTAAAAGGAGCAGAGCTCCACATAACAGACATCATAAAGTCATGCAGCCAAGTGTGAAAAGAGGGCGTTTGCATCGCACACGTGTTCATTTCCAAAGCAGCCGCCTCCTCTCCCACTTTATTTTAAAGCTGTTCTTTTGACAGATTGGCTTCACTTAGAAACAGAGGAAAGTCAAAAATGACAGGGCTAACAGACACCCCGTGGGCACCAGAGTTAAGAGGAAGAACAGGGCAGTGTCACCTCCTCCTTCCAGAGCCTCTCTACTCTATATTAATGTGTGTGAAACCACTGTCACTCTCTTCAGACACACCAGACAGAAGAGGGCATCGGGTCCCATTACAGATACTTGTAAGCCACCCTGTGGTGGCTGGGAATTGAACTCAGGACCTCTGGAAGAGCAGTCAGTGCTCTTAACCAGTGAGCTATCTCTGCAGCCCAATCCTCTCTAGGTTAATGTACAGAGGAAAAGGTGATCTGCTTTCTCCCCTCTGGGAGAAGACAACTGTTATGCAAATGAAGAAGGTCTTTGATGGCTCACAGGAATTAACTGGAACCCTGCTTGATCCCAAGGCCGCTGGAGGCTTGACAGAACCACAGGCAACCAAGTCCAGGCCTCTCCACCACTATTCTGAAGTTCTTAGAGGGAAGTTCTCAATTGGAGAGAGAGAGAGAGAGAGAGAGAGAGAGAGAGAGAGAGAGAGAGAGAAAACACTCCACCAAAGAACATAAATGAACAGTCAGAAATTCATCTCATAATAGTGACCAACAGCTAGAAACAGCCCAAGGAATGGTAGCTGACACTTTAGATAGGCAGAGCCCCTTAACTAGCTCTGCAGGAAACAAGTAGGCTTACTTCTCTCAAAGAGCCTGTAGCAAAGAGAAACACTCACCAAAAATGCATTTGAGTGTAAAAGTAGCATGTGAATTCTGAAATATCAGAACATGTAAAACTAGTTACAACCAGATACAGGAGCTCATGCTGAGCCCACAGACAAGGTGGTTCCATTGAAAATCATCTCAACGTTTACCTGCCAGGCACAGGCATGCAGCTGACCACAGCTCCATCCACAAGAGATCAGCTCGCGCCTATCACCCATTTCTTTAGTAAAAGACAAGACAGTAATTGCAGACTTTGACCATGTCAGAAAGATTCAATTAAAACATCAAATCACTGAATGTTTTATTTTATCCAAAAAAAAAAAAAAAAAAAAAAAAGGAGAGAGATAGTTTGAATACTTTTGATTCTATGTTTAAATAATGTAGTTGAAGACTATTTTTCTCCCTTCAGGTTAACTGGAAGCAAAAAGTAGCATATCATTATGCTAACTTCAGAATTTTGAAGACAGGAAGCAAGAAATGAGAAAACATTTTAATAGACTTTTCTCCTTAAGAAAATCAAAATCCAATGCTATCTCTTAATTGTACTACTATTCTAATATTGAGTATTTTAGCATGATAGAGAGAAAAAAGTGTCCCGTTATAAGAAATTATTTCCTCATGGAAAATTCTGCTATTCGTAACTAAATCTCACGAATATTCGAAATGGAGACAGATGCCCCAGGCTGGTGTTTTGGCTTTGAGCATGAGGGTAGTAAACAGCTAGCAGTCACTAACTGGTTTAGGGGAATAGGGAGACAAGTCCACTTCCAGCAGGAGCAAAGAAGGATTGACGCACGCAAGGGCTGTATACACAGAGCTAAAGAGCCCGGTGTCCAGGCCAGCGGACAAATGCTCAGTCTCTCTTTCTCTCTTCCATGGCTCCAGGTACCGAGGGTGGCACCTCACTATTTGGGTCATAAAGGAACCTTTCTTGGGTACACATTGGCATATACTGCAGGTCGAGCCAAGACTGAGCCTATGAAACTCATGTTGTGCATATCTGCCAAGGTCAAAGCACATTGGTCAGTGAAGGGTCTTCCACAAACTGAAAAGAATCTGCTCACTGTTTTAAGAGGGGACGGTGAGGACCATCTTCTCTTCAGAGCTCCTCCTCTCTGGGAGAAGTACTCACTGCAGCCCAACACAGCATGAAAAATACATGGCATTTCCATTCACTCTGAACATATTCATGTGCGGATCCCTGCAAGCCAAAACCCTCTGCACATGTGCTCACGAATCCTGTGCATGACATTTTGTTCTCTGGCCGCAGTTAAGACATGCAACTTCATTTTTAGAAGCTACTTTCTCTTCTGAAAAGTAATGAGGTGCTAGAGTTCTCGGGAATCAAGTGTCCCTCATCACGTCTCATCACGTTGAGAGACGTGAACCTTAGCTGTGTTTGTAAAACCCCTGATGTTCAGGTCCGATGTCAGGTAGGGTGAGGATGGGTGACTCCAAGTCAGTCAGCGGACAGACATGAGGTGCAGAAAAGTTACACTGCTCTTGGAAATACTACGTGTTAGTTTCTCATGGATGACTAGAAGTGGTGAAAATTATAATTAGAAATTATGCAGGATCCAAAAGAAAATGCCATTTCTGTGTCATAAAAGGAACGTGGGCTCTACCTGTTCCCTTCTGAGCTGAGTTGTTTGATCAGCTTTTCTCGGTCTCTGTGGATGTCCTTATAGAAGTCTAATTGAAGGACTCCTGTTCTCTTTTTATTTTTGCTCTATGAAAAATGTATTGGAGATGTCTTATAATGAACTTTGATATGGTGAAATGATAATAATGTCCTAATTATATATAAAAATGTAATTACACTTGCTTCTATTATAGAAAAACTCCCTTTATAATGAAGTGTTATGTTGGAAAAAGATTTTCATTACAGGCGGACTCCTTGACTTGTTAATTTGAACTCTGATTCATCACTTTAATATTAAAAAAGTTCTTTGTAAGTTACTTTTGATGTGTCTCATTTATGGTTCATTTCACTTCCTGGGCACCACAAGGAGCCCACATCCAAACTTCTTTGAAAGACACTTAAAAATACATCTTTCAAAAAAGGAGGTTCTATAGAGTGAGCCAGCAACAGCCAAGTAAAATATTACTGACTTGTGCTTGCACCGAGCTGTGAAAACTTTTGTTTTAAAATTTGAAAAAAGTCCTATTTATACATGGCTTCTGAGAACTTTGCAACATCTGTGCAGGGGCTGGTACTGGGAGACTATTCAAGGTTAGTGTTTAGCCACTGATTACTCTTACAGGTAACTTTATGACTTTCTGCCTTTAGGGTTGCTGGGCTAATCATTTTGGCAAAATATAGTACAGAGCTGAAACTCTCAACCAGTCGGTTTTCTTTGCTATTTATTATGAATCTAGTCAAAGTCTTGGTAGGAAAAATAATTAGAACTATTGTTTTAAGTCAGTTTCAGTTTAAAGGTATTTAGCTATGAAGCTGAATCTATCCCCACCATCAAAAGGAATATTCCTGACACAAAAGAGAGATCTAGCTATGAACCATCTGAATCAACAAGAACATTTAATTAAGATATAGAAAGTATTCAAAAGTATTACATTTAAGTAAGAATCCTTCATTAAAAAGATAACGTAGGTGGGGCTGGAGAGCCGGCTCAGCATTTAAAAGACTGGCTGCCCTTCCAGAGGACCTGAGTTCTATTCCCAGCAACCACTTGGTGGCTCACAACCATCTATAAAGGGATCTGATGCCCTCTTTTGGCATGCAGATGTACATACAGAGAGAGCACACACATTAAAAAATTAATTAATTAATTTTTTTATTTTTATTTTTATTTTTATTTTTGGTTTTTCGACACAGAGTTTCTCTGTGTAGCCCTGGCTGTCCTGGAACTCACTCTGTTGACCAGGCTGGCCTTGAACTCAGAAATCTGCCTGCCTCTGCCTCCCAAGTGCTGGGATTAAAGGCATGTGCCACCACTGCCCGGCAAATTAATTAATTTTTAAAAGATAATGTATGTTTTAAAGTCAGGGTTTCTATTCCTGCACAAACATCATGACCAAGATGAAAGTTGGGGAGGAAAGGGTTTATTGAGCTTACACTTTCATACTGCTGTTCATCACCAAAGGAAGTCAGGACTGGAACTCAAGCAGGTCAGGAAGCAGGAGCTGATGCAGAGGCCATGGAGGGATGTA
>CM052707.1:9998871-10016374 GCA_028551405.1 Uromys caudimaculatus | reverse complement strand
CTTGTTTGGTTAGAGTCACACCAAGATACTTTATATTGTTTGTGACAATTGTGAAGGGTGTCATTTCCCTAATTTCTTTCTCAGCCTGTTTTTCCTTCGAGTATAGGAAGGCTACTGATTTGTTTGAGTTAATTTTATATCCGGCCAAGACACATTATTGCACATTCACTGTAGAAAGTGGTGGGTTCCATAGTGACAGTATTTCCCACTGTATCACAGAATTTGGCTTGTTCAGTACCCATTACCCTCTTCTGCCTCCTCTGCTATTCTCCTCTCTCTTCCCAAATAGTCCTTTTTTGTTTCCAGGCCATGAGAGTGTGTGTGTGTGTGTGTGTGTGTGTGTGTGTGTGTGTGTGTGTGTGTATGTAAGTAGTGCTAGAATTCTATCTTACTATCCTTCATCCTGCATTTTCCCACATAGACTGCACACACTCCTTTGTTCTATCACCTAGTAAGAGTTATTAGATACTGTGTCCCAGATTCAGGGCAAGGTAAAATGTCACACTAAAAAAATGGATGTCAGCCCAGTCTCCAACAGAGCAATCCACTACATCTTCAACATGAAAACTTTCCACTCCACGAACCACTTCTGGGGAGCTGCTAAAATATTGCATAGTAGAGGCACCAAAACAAAGGTTTAAAAGTTAAAGCCAAGAAAACTCTATTTGTGAGTTTTAGCATCTGCGTATAACACACCCCCATTCCACCAACCTCCCTCCTCTTATTTCTTCTCATCAATGGCCTTTCATCCATCTTTAGCCGACTGAGGACTAAATAAAAGCACCTCCCCGTGTGTCTGCTGCGACAAGCCCTGCTCTAGTTTGCCATTCATCCAAAGATCTACACTCCCAAGACAGAATGAGGTATCAGATATCCTCTGTTGGGGACTCTACTCTTAGCATCAGGTGGTACCACCTCACTAGCTCTTTCCCTTAAGTAGCTCCTGGAATCATCCAACCTCTGTTTTCACAAACTGAGCTCCTATTCTTTGAACTCAGTATTTCAAAATAAAAATCATAGTGTTCCTTAAAGTAAAACAGACAAGGCTTAGGGAACTAATCTCAATCCCAGGGCTATGCGGCTCAGTTGGAGAGTGCTTGGCTGGCATGCTTAAGGTCCTGGGACTGCAAAGATAGACAAAGAAACACAAACAAAGCAACCAGTCAACCAACCAACCAACCAACCAACCAACCAACCAACCCTAACACACAGGGTCCTGGAGAAGATGCTCTGCAGTTTAGAAGACTTGTTTTTCTTGCAGAGGATCTGGGTTCGGTTTCAGGACCCACATAATGGCTCACAACCCTCCGAATCTCCAATTCTTGGAGACCCAACACTTCCGGGGGCAACAGGCACACACAGGGTGCACATACATGAATGCAGGCAAAGCACTCGGACACACAAAATAAATACCTAAAATCTCATACCAACCAAACATACACACATGAGAGAGAGAGAGAGAGAGAGAGAGAGAGAGAGAGAGAGAGAGAGAGAAGACAATCCAAAGCTAGATACAACGTAAAGAACTTTCTAGAGCTTCCTAGATCTGAAGAAAATTGATTTCAAGTTCCTGTATAAATTCTTTGCAGAGTAGGCAATGACCATTTTCTTCCCATTTTACAGGGAAGTAAATCTTTTCTGTAGACATTTCTGTCTTCCTATGGATTTTATAATAAAACCCTTCCTGTTATTTTCTGCTTTCATAATTTATAATATGGCTCATTCTTTACCCACAAGACCACAGTTCATTTGGACAAAAAAAAAATTCTGAGACTTATGTCCATGTTTACAGCCATCAGTACAGAAAGGAAACAGACTGCCATGTGGTCAGGGGGCTGTTTCCCTACCTGATGCCTGGTGCCTGATTCCGGACCAGACCAGGGCATGGCTTGGCATAAGAGTCCAACATTGTTTCTTGAAATTTCTCTAGAAGAGGTGTCTCTGGAAATCATAGGCTCCACTTTTGTTCATCTATCTGACTGAAAACATGTTGGCATTGTTAAGGGTTTACCACTGTGAGACATGTGACTAGGAAATACACTTCTGTATGATGAAACCCTCTGTTATTGACAGTTGGTTAAATACCACAGCTAGCTGGTTCTGTCCCAGAATTAGGCTTTATTGGGAAAGCAACCTTGTATTACTGTGACTCTCAAACCTATTCAACTGGCAGAGCTATTAAAAGCCATGAAGTAAAGTGATTAAAGTATAAAATTAAAAATAACCTGGTCCTTAATTTGATGGTTTTTAATTAAAATCTGATGCAGAGGAAACTTTTGAAATATAAAATGTAGGGGTGGGAGAGTTTTAGTAGAAAACATTTCATTGGCAGCTTAAATTTTGTCAACACATTGTGGACAGACCACGATAATTAAGAGAGTCATGGCCTATTATGCAGACACAGTTCTGACAGCAGCTTGGAATAAAATGACCTCGGCTAGGGAAGCCCCATTTGAGCAAAGAAATATGCCAAGACCGCTGAGCTCTAGCCCAGTGAGCTGTAAGCACATCTGCACAGTGGGACCAGTGGTTCGCAGAAGTCCTTCTGTGAGACCATATGATGTGGTTTTGCTTGGTCGAGCACCTCCTGTATTCAACGCTGTTTCAGTGTGATGAGGCCATGGTGCAGGTGCCTTGTGCCTGTCTTCATCTTTTTTCTTTTGGGGGTTTATTTATTCTATTATTTCATATATATGAGTGTTTTATCTACATGTATCCATATATATATGGCACTTGTAGGGCCAGAAGAGGGCATCAGATCTCCCTGGGACTAGAGTTTCAGACAGGTATGAGCTGCCATGTGTGTGTGGACTGGAAGCCCAGTCCCATGAGAGAGCCACAAGTGTTCTTAGTTACTGATCCAACTCTCCAACCACACTTTTTTTTAAAAATAAGCAGCCAGAGCAAATTGGTGTCAGACTCTTTGGATAAATGCATCTCCAGGAATTCTGGTAATGCTGAAAGGTAAGCAAAACAGAAAGAAAAGAATGGGAGAATTTTAAATACTCAGTTCCTAAGAAAGCATTTCAGAAACAGCCTTTAAAAGGTTTCCATTGTTGCAAAGCAAGCAAGAAATGGAAGTAGAAACACCCTTTTGAAAGAGTCTGAGCTGAGACAGTAGGAAAATAGGTCAGTGGAACCAAAGTGTTTTGCATAATATACACTTTAACCTTGACCTAAAGTATAGATGTAGGAACAGGTCCGTTAAAATCAAATCAAGTATCAATGTGTTTCTCAGCAGATGGTCCTCTATGTCTGATGTCATGGAATTAAAGCGCTCAGTGTTTCTGTGATGACAACTTCAGCATTATGTCTGAGAAAGGGGCCTTGGTCACTTGCTTGCCCATTACTAGTGTATACTGTATGATGAAATACTTAAGGCTGGCTAAATTTTTAGAGATCACGTCTAACATAGGGAGCCAGAGGAGTCTGAACGTTCTCTGAGGTGAATTCCCTCGTGGCAGAAGGACCTCTCTCTAGGCCCTACCTCTTAAAGGAAATATCTCTCAACATTGCTATACCGAGAACCCAGCGCCCAGCACAGGAGGTTTTGGGGTGACAAATGTTTAAGCCATAGTACTAGCTGCATAGGTTACTGTCTTAGGCATGTTGCCTAAGTCTTCTATGGCATGCAAACTGTAAAATGGAGGCCAGGGTAGCTAGAGAGAAAAGTCACACTCACAGACTAAAGAGAAACCGTAGTCATGCCCAGCCGTCCAATCAGAGCTGGCCTTTCTCCCAGCTCAGCATCCTTCAAGGACCGTAGCACAGGCCTTAGAGTTGCCCCCACATCACCCACCCAGAACGTGTGTCCTATGATTAAACTTCTTTATAAATTCAGACAATGGTGTTAGTCAATTCTGATTGGCACTATGTGAGATGGGCGGTGAGCTCGACAATGCCTTCCTTTCTTCGCTTTTGTATTCTTTGAAGATGTTTCCTTATCAAACACTTGCTTATCTGCCTTCCAAGAAATTCAGCTTTCCAGATGGATTTCCAGTCTGCATCACTTTCCCAAGACTCAGATTGATGGGCCAAAAGGCAGGTCCTCCACCTAAACCGGTGAAGAGCTACAAAGTTGTTTTCCTGTACCCCAAGTTTCCCTTCTCTTCACACACGTCCCACATTCACAGACAGCTTCCTTCTTTCTGCCAGGGCCCCTGTTTATGTTCTGCCTTCCAGCCAAACCTCCTGTTCCTTCTCCTGAGCTGCCACACCGGAGAAAAGGCTGTATGTTTGCTGCACGGATCTCGTAGGACTAGCAGAGTTGGGGTAGGTTGGTCCAGCGTCTTCCTCTTCTGCTAAAGCTCAATCCTGTTCCTGCCGTGAGAACTTCACCTCAAGGCCCAATTCATCCTGCCCTTTAATGCTTCTTCAGCATCAGGTGGCGTCTGCATTTCCATCACAACTCTCCTAGGATGGACCAGACTGTCCTTGCCTAAAATGCTCGCCTCGGGCATCTTGCCCTACATCGCTTTCCCAGCACCCTGTGAAAACTTGGATGCTAGACCTGGCCCGAACTTTGGCTATCAGTATTTTGGGGGCTATTCCGATTCCAGGCATAAATTTGATTTACCTCTAAGTGTAATTTCAATTTGATACTCTTACTAAATAGGGTTTTAATTATACTCTTTGATTTTTTTCACACAGCAAAGCATAATATATAATAAGTAACCTAGTATAGTACATTAAAAATATAGATAGATACAAAATCACACATATATGTAAGATGGGGAGAAGTACACTTTTTACTTCTTTTCCCCTTAGTACACACATAAAGGTATATGTGGCCAGCACTGGCTTTAGTGAGGGACCAGACCATACTGACATATGCCACGCTCTTTGCAATAGCAATCATTTTACCTTTATTTATATTCAGGTCACTATTTGCACTTAGTAACCATTTGGAATGTTTCACTTAACACCAATAGGCTATGGAAATAGATGGATTAAATAATGCTATATAACCTGTTTAGGTTTTTGACTGATTTGTGATTGATATATAAATAGCATCAGAATATTTCAGTTACAATTTAGACATGTTACCTACAATTAATATCTTGAAATAAGAAAAGTATGTTGGTAGTCATGTCTCATTTTAATATGTTAATTTATATAAAATATGAATCAGGAGAAGAAATTATTTTAGGCATGATCAAGAAAGACAATGTATCAAAAAATGGCATAGAAATATTGTTTTGAAGTTCCTCAGGCAACTGTCAAGTCTCTGAGTACTATGACAGAATTGTGACTGTCCCGATGAGGCTGTACCCCTCTCATCACCTGGAATATCATTGCCAGCAATTCTTACATTTATTAATAACTTCTCTAAGTGTGTGCATGAACTCCAAAGGAGAGGATTGGGCAGTTTACCAGGCTTACGTTCTTACTAATCACAGGTGGGATTTTCAAACCTCTTGTAATCTTTCCAAAACCCCTAGTCTTTGGGGACTCTGTTCATTAGCATCTTAAGAATAATATATTTCTAAGCATAACTGATTTCTAATAGAAGCTATTCTCTAATATTTAGATGTCTCAGAACATCTGATAACTTTTTTTACATTTTCAAAAGAAACCAGGTTTGTGTTTCATAAGCTTCGAAAGTGAAATGTCTTAGAGCTTCAACTTCTCAACAGAATTTTGAATGGGCTGTAACTTGTGCAGAAAATTCCTTTACTGTCACCTCCTCATTCCTACCCTCAAGCCCGTTCTCGAGGCAGGGTTAAAATTTAAGCCTCTGTGTGAAATGAGAGGATCAACCAGTTAGCTCTGTCAAAGCACACCTGGTTACCGATGTTGAAGGAGGCGCCACGAGCAGGAACTGCTTCCTGGTGCCGGGCTGAACGCGGTGCTGTTCCCACCAGACTCATACACAAACAATCCCCTTTGATCCGGGAGGTCGGCAGAGAGGGGTCATCATCCCTGTGTAGACATGAATGGATGGACTTGCAGTTTATCAACAACTCTGACAAAGAAGCCCGGATAGTTGTATAGGCATACATGCTTTCTTGCATTTCAGATTGCTGTTGGATTGTTAATTAAGAGCCTTTAATTTATCTCTCTCCCATGATAAAGATTCTGCTTAGTTGGACTCCCCAAGACTGTGTGTGGAGCCGGAGATTTAATCAAAAGGCCTTAAGACGAGTGCCTTGTCAGAGCACAGACATTTTGAAATCCCAAGGAAAATACAGTTTAATGCATCCAGTTAAATTGCCTGAGAGGAAATAGTGAATACAGCTTTCTTCAAGTCTTTCCCCTCAGGCCATTCACTAAGAAACTGGTCACTAACTGCTGGTAACAATCCATTTTGGAAGGATTATTGCTATTATTGGCATGCTGTGGTTTATGGCAACATTTTGTTAAAGACATGGGAAGTGATAATGTAACTGGACTTGAGATTTCAGAGAAATTATTCTTTCCCTTGTGGTTAATGGCCTTCCCTTTTCATTCCTTCCTAAATGTTCTCAGGCTGAGCCGTGTGAGTGGCTGGGCTTATTATCTACTGCATTTCTTGTTGCGTTAAGAAATATGTTCTACCCCAGAGTCAGCATTCAAATCAATGGAGCAAAAATATAACATTTATTGTTAGTAAAATGGAATCATGCTGAAAAGGCTGAACGAATGCTTTACTTAAAGTGGATGATAGAAATCCAATCGCTCGCCACGAGCACTTCTGGCTGACTGCTACTCCCTTTCAGTGATTAATTGTAAGCGGGACTAGGCAATATACATTGCCAAATGGAGGGTAATAACCAAAGTTGTAGTATTGATTTTCCATAACTGTGGATTTTCATACCTTGAGAAGGGCCTGCTCTGGATGGCTGTAGCTAGCTGTGCTCTGGTCCTTCCTGTCTGGTAAGTCACATTTACTGAAAACAAAGGAAAGAAACGGCGTTGTGGAGGGACAGGCAAACAGCACACCGTGAAGGAAAGTTCTGGAGACTTTCAAAAACACTTCTGTTTGCTTCCAATAGCAAAATCAAGTCAGGACCCTAAAAAATTATAAGGTAAAAAATATTGGGGCTGGATGCAGATTACACCTATTTTATTCACATAGGAGATATGATTTTGCTTTTTTTTTTTTTTTTTTTTTGAGGGGAGGTGTGTTTCTTCCCATATTTTAATTATCAAAAAAAGTAAAAAAGAAAAAAGATCAGAACATATCATTAGCTCTGCTTCCTAGTGAACCTGACTTTTCTCAAGAAATTTACATCTTTCTCTCATTTTCCGTTAAGGTTTCTTTCCCTGTTTTCTCACCTAAAGAATGCTAATGAGCTGGAGCGATGAGATCTATTGGGAGAACAGTGGACCCGCAGACTAAAGGTAAAAGGATGATTGATGGTGAGGAATTACCATAAAAGTACAATCAGGATCAGATTTTAAAATGAATTTTTAAGCAGCCTAAGAGACACTCTTTGATTTGCAGTCTGGTGGAATGGGTAATGTCTCTTTTGGTGGATAAAGTTTCTCACTGTGTGACTTGAGCTTTTTCTGATCTTTCTGACTGGAAGTAAAACGGAACCAAAGTCTGAAGAGGCTGTTAATGCAGAAAATATCAAACACAATATCCTTAATGTCAGAACCCAGGCATAGCAGGTGAGGAGAGAAAAATAAATAGAATATTACTGTTGGTATTACTGTATCAGATTCGCCTCGCAACAGAACGTGGGTTAAAGCATATGTCTTGTTTTGTTTTCAAAGGACAAACTTGTTTACATACTGAGAAAAACACAAAGCTTAGGCTGGCTCAGATTGTAATCTTTGTTAGGTACCTAAAATGTTCCAACTGAAATATTAAAGCAAAAATGTATCTCCCGAGCTACATAATTCCTACATAATTCTTAATCTTAAATGCACATTAGACTAATTTTAGATTTACAGGAGAGTGATCCAGCTCTCTGACTTCGTTCCTACACACCTCTAGTGTAGTTCCCTCCACTGCTAATATTCTTTGTTACTGCCAGAACGACCACATTTAGCTGACAAAATGCAAGTGACCTGGTTAAACTTGCACTGCAGTAGGCAACAAAGCAGCTCTCAGTATACAAAGGACCCACAATGGCCCTAGGTGGTGAGGGTGTTTGCCACAGTGAAGGCACAAGCAGGCTGACTGAAGGCTGGACTTCAGGAGGATCTCACTGAGTCTCTCTTGGCCTTTCTTCTGTCCTGAGATCTCACACAGGATATGGTATCTCGAGCAGGCATCCTGTCTCCTTCGCCTCCTGTGGTGCATGGAAGTCCTGTAACCTTCCCGTTTGCTCACTGTCAGTCTAATTGTGCTGGTGAACCCTTGCTAGAGGTACTCAGAATCCAAGTGTTTTCATTTCGTGGTTTGCAGAAGCTGCTGCTACATTAATCCTTTCAGTGGAATGTTTGCCCAACTGTAGATTACACACTAGCAGCAAACTCTTGTTTGTGAGTCAGGAATTTTCATCTTTCCTTTAGAAAACACACATCTAACAGGAGCTTACCCACGTGCCCAGGTTTATTGTTGGATTGGAAAACCAAATTCATTTGAACGTGATAGTGATGATTTTAGCATAAAAATAGTTACTGAAGCCTTGAAAATCATACACTTTTCTTTTACCTCATTTAAATTTTCATCTGCCTTTCTATTGGACACTCTTCCTTTTTAAAAACGATGCTCAAAATATAGTCATTGTTTTTTTAAGAATAAACTTTGTTCATGACCATAAGTAAGAACAAACAAACAAAACCAGAAGCAAATAAATAAACTTCAAAGGAACATGGGGGCTAATCCTACACCCTACACACACACACACACACACACACAGAGAGAGAGAGAGAGAGAGAGAGAGAGAGAGAGAGAGAGATCCCTTGAAGTTTCCGGCTTCACAAATGAGGTTGATTGGTTAAGATCCCTGTTTTCAAAGTGTTAAACGCTATGGAACTCTTTAGCACTGCAGACAGCTGCTTCGTGTGACAGTGTGCATCTCTTCCTGTCTGCTGACAGCGCCTATAATGACTTTAATCATAGATTCTGGAATCGGAGCCGGCTACTGAATTGCAACAAGCTCAGTGGTCAGTGTCTGTGTCACTTTTCTGGGAACAGGACTTTCTGAGCATCAAGGAGCTTATTCTCAGCCTTCTGGAAGAGTGCTTAGCGCATTACCTCTCTGTCAATCACATCTGTGGTGCCTGAGCCAAATTATTATTATTTGGCTCAAGACATTCCATTGAAACGTGTTTGTGTGGTATTCTTATCTGTGTACCGTATATAACTAATGATGATTGTTTATGGAAAGGTGCCTGTCCAATTATTTTTGAAGAAACACAGGAATGCAGAATGACTGGAAGCATCAGGTTTTTGCCGGAGAATGCCTCAGGTAAGGGGAGAATGGCTGGAGGCTATGAGGAATCACAAGAGACAAGTCAGAGTGGTAAATTGGGAAACTGACATATCTCATCTAATATACTTGCTAACTAGGCCTTTAAAAACCTTGACATTTAACTAAGTTTGTGGAAAAGTTATGGGTTTTGTCCTTTTCTGTGGGCCCCAACTCATTAATCCAGTGAATTAAGGTGTTTATCACGAATACCAACATTAGCAGGTTGGAAAGGGAGGTGCTGAGAGGCAGGTAAGCAGCTTGGGGTGAGCAGCTGTTTACACAGGCTGTGCCTGGTTCAAAGCCAAGTCAGTCAAAAATGATACTTCAAGTTATTTTCCCATTTGGTACTTCAGGGCTTGCAATGGCGTGAAAGGAACCTTTCATTTGGCAGAAGCATTTAAATACAGCTCCCGACAGGCTGGTGCATGGGGGGGGGGGGGGGTGGTCCTTTGCTGAAATAAACAAGTTTCTAGGGGATTTTTAAGAAAGTGGGAAAGAAAAGCAACTTTTCGGCCCAGTCCCCCACCCACCTCCAGATCTCATGTTGATCAAGCTTGTGTCATTGAAGGGCAGAAGGTGGCTTGTGGCAAGAAATCTTTGCCTTCTAATGTTAGTGTCTCTGAAATAGGCTTAACTTTGCCCGGCATGCTATACTTTTTAATTTAAAAAGGCATGAAGGAACAAGACAGAACACAGGTTATTTATAATCAGAAAATAGCACGGGTTCTCCAGGAGGTTTGCTCACAAGTGTGTGGGAAACACCTGGGCTTGTGCTCAGAGTTTTATTTAGCATATGTCAAAAGAAAGCCATTAAGCTAAAACCTTTCAAAAAGAGGCACTAACTTGCTTTTTTTTACTATTAAAAATTTTGCTCCAAAATCAAGCCAAAAGCTGTATTGTTTTTAAATTCTGAGGCTCATGCTATCCATTTATTTAAATCAAAAACCTAAAATGATGTGTAGAAGCATTGCCAGCTGTCAGGACCACCTGATATTGTGTCCAAAATTAGCATCCGAAAGCCCCAAGGGGCTGTTTTAACTCCCCCCTTTTCAAGTTACTGAAAATCTTATAGATCTGTTTTCTTTTTCTGATACTCATCTGTGAATTTGAGATTTGTCTCCTTTTATATTGTTTCAGTATAGAATTGTTAGCTCTGACCGTGTGCTGCTTGGACAGTAACTGGCCATCTGAAAAGCCATTTATGATGTACATTTTATAGGACATCTTTGAATTATTTGTACCAGCTTCATGATTCTCGATTCTTTTTTATCAGTTATTGAAAAGTCTATATCCGATTGATCTTTTGTGTGTACTTGCCACATTTTGAGAAAGTGATTTTAGGATGCCATATTTTTGAAGTTGTAATTGAATGTGGAAGAGGATTATAGCATATGAAGAAACAGGAGTAGATGGGAGCAGGACGGACGAGGGTAACAGTAAGCAGAACAAATCCTGAAATGTTACACAGGTATGTGGTTGTCAAATTGTTTTGTTTTGTTTATTTTTTGATATTTTATTTACATTTCAAATGTTTCCATCTTTACAGGTCTCCCCTTTGGAACCCCCAACCCCGCCCCCCCGCCTCTATGAGGGTGTTCCCCTACCCTCCCACCCACCCACTCTCGTCTTCCCTCCTTGGCGTTCCCCTACACTGGGGCCTCTAACAGCCTCAGGCCCAAGGGCCTCTCCTCTCCCTGATGTTTTGTTTTCCTGAAACGTTTTATGGTTTGCACATACGAACAGCCCTCTTTCAAGCCAAAAGGCAGTCTGGAGACAGTGGTAGGTAGTGAACTGGCCAAGGATAGCCCTTAACAGAGAGAATGCCATACACTGTAGTGCGCATTTCCATGAGATGGTCATTCTACCTGGACAAGAGATGCCTTTTTCATTAATCACTTTATTCATTATTCCTATTATTTGCTGTCTACCATTTATGCTTGTCTTAAAATTTCTCTACGGTCTGTTTCTGCTGTTGAGACAATGTCTCACGCAGCCCAAGCTTGCTGTGTCATTGTGCTTAGCCCTGAGCTCTAGAGCCTCCTGCTCCTGGCTCCTGAGTGTGAGCCCCTATTCTGTTTGTTCTTAGTGCATTTTCTATGCTTACATTGTCAAGTACTGATTTTCCACTTTTATGCCTCAAACTGAAGAATTTCAAAATAGATGGATAGGAAAGCAGTTATCACAGTTTTATTGTTGTTGATGGCCAGCTTATTAAAACAGCCACAAAACAAATGAAAACAAATCGAACAAACAAGAAAAGAAGAAAGAGTGCCGCTGACCAGAAGGGTGTGGCCTCGACTGTGTTCTTAGCATAAGACAGGCAGCCTTGGGCTGAGCTGGGATAACGTGGGCAAGTTAGAAAACCCCGGGGATGTCCTTATTCTTGGCCTAATGCTGGCTCCAATCTTATCAACTACACGACAAACATAGAACAGTGTGGTAGCACTGGTTCCCAGCTGAAACAGACAGCTGCCTCAAGCCTCATGCCTCACGTGTGTTGTAAGCAAACAGGAAACTGCCCCGTGTTGGCTTACCATGTTTGTACGTATCACCTGGTTTGCACACACATGAACTTGTTTCTTGGGCAGAGATAGAATCCAGGATTACATTTCCAGCAATAAGGGACAGCTGCTACTCCTCTTTCAGGGCAATCAAAAAATCAGAGATTCAGAATCAGAAGATAAGAGGTATTTACAAGGACTTCCCATTTGTTGATGCTTTAAGCTGACTTGTCCTGCAACATGCCAGAAGAGATCATGGTGCTGTCAGAGCCTGTGTTGCACTCAGGAATCTGCCAAGGAGCTTGAATTGAGGACTCTAATACTTGGAACTGTAAGCCCTCTGTGTGTTTTCCATTCTCATTCCAAGTCAGCATCTGAGGTTCACTGAAGCATCAAGCTCAACTCTCCCTGTCATCGAAGGGTGGGGAGGGATACGGGGTGCATCTGACCTTATACTTGGGAAAAAGTTGGGCCTGGGAGAACAGCAGTCACTGCCTGAGATTAGTCAGTCTAAGGACAGGAAAAATTGGACCATAGAAACAACTGGAAGTGGCCAAACCTGCACTAACATGGCCAAGACAGTGAGGGCTGAGAGAGTTTCACAGAAGGGGAACTAGAAATGACACTGGCTCTCTAAAGGGAGGAGAATGAGAACAGTGTCATGTGACCCGCTGGTGTGTGGAGCAGCTAGGCTGCCTTGAACTGCTGCCATGTTGAAATGACAGAGAAACGAAGGGCAGCTGCATCACACACCTCTTTATAAAGCAGGCATTCTAATAAATGTCCGTTGAAGTTGTGTATTTGTTGTTGATCATGGGATGCACGTGCTGTGTTTTGGGTGTGAGCAGCCTTTTAAGGTCCACGTCTTAAAGGACTGACCCATCCCCCAATTTGGTGCTTTGGGGGAGCAGAGTCTTTAGGAGATGGAGTCTAGGGGGAGACATTTAGTTCACTGGAGGTGTGCCTTCTAAGGGCACTGACTACAGGGCTTGAGTTTCTCGGTCTTCCTTTGGTTTGAGGTGTGACTGTTTGGTCCTAGTGTTCCCCTGCCATGATGCTCCACCATCTGCTAGACTCATCAGAAGCCGGACTGATGCTTTGCACTTTGAGCCTCTAAAAGTGGGGGCTAAGCAAGTCTTTGCTCTTTATAAAGCCAGTCGCCTTGGGCATTTTGTTTTACAACAAATTGGTTGTAAATACAAGCACTACAAATTGGTTGATAGATCATTTTAGGAAATTATGTAAAGATGTTAAACCACAAAGTCCTATAAGAAATGCTCACTAAATAAGGTTCCTGTATACACGCAGTAATATCACTGGGTGCCCAGCTAGACCAAGGTATAACCAGAAGGTCATCTTTTGCTTGTTACTTTTGTAGACATGGCTAAGATTATAGACATAGCAGATACAATTATTTTAGGAGGAAAACAGTAAATGCACTCAACTGGAGCGATTCCTGTGGTTCTCCAATAGGCAGGAGAAGGGACCAGTCTCAAGTGGTGAGTGTCCTCAGTCAGCAGCTGCCTCTCTTTGCTTTTGTTGTTTTTGTTGGTTTCACAACGGAGCAGAATCATTGCTGGGCTGTCAAGTAGTCTGATGACCTCTCCTTCACAGTTACAATGTTATTTTTCTATGAGACTCTGCAGGCTCAGAGGGGAGGCACCCATTAGACAAAAGCCTAGTCCCCAGTGAAACACACACTTGGAACTGCCTTTCATTTGAGGACATCTGCCTTTAGGACACACTGTTGCCCCAGATATCTAGCACAGTGGTGGACAGTAAGCTGGCCTTGGGAAACCACGTGGGTAATGCTGGTACTGGGAATCTCACAGAAGGTGGGGTTGACCTAAGGAGAACAGGGAGACAATAATGTGAGAGAGACTCTAACCTGTTACCTATACCCATAGCTGCATTCAGCAGATGGCAGTGTTTCAGCTCTTTAAGAAGATGCTGTTTAGGTTGGTGTTGGGGCCTGCATATATGAAGCAATTTTAACATACTAAGAACTGACATTACACAATCATTTCTTGATCCAGCTGTACTAGTGTTTAAATGCATGAATTAGCTGACAACATCGAAAGGATTTTGTTTATTAGGGAGGTGCTGTCGTCTTTCCAGGCATTCTCCAGCCTCGGCGCCTTTGCACTTTTTGTTTCTCCCATCAACACGTCCAATGACCTCATGCAGCCTCCTCACCACTTCTCTTGGTGTCTGATCTTAGTGTCATCTGCTGAGCAATGATTGTTCTACTCCATCGAGCTGTTCTGTGAAGCTCTTTATTCTCTTGCTGTACTTCATTTTTCGTCATGGATTGTGACATGAATCTATTATGAGTTGTCTATTCCTCCTCTAGAACTTACTAGATGGTAGTGGGAACTCTGTCTAGTGTATTTAAGGCCATGTTCTCAGCCACACAATAACTCCCTTCCCAGAGAAGTAGCACAGTGAATGGTTATTGAGTGATGTCATCTGCATTTACAAGGAAGAAACTGAAGAGAACTTAAGCAAATTTCTCCAACTCTTGGATCTCCAGGAAGTATGGCACTGGGACCCTAGCTGCTTCTGCTCTACATGGAGTGCCTTGTGGTTCAGCCTTTCCCCAGTCCCCAGAGAGAATCAGAGCTACAATAAGCAGTGAAACAGTGATCAGGAAAACATTTCCTGTAAATGAGGACTGCAGAGGGCCACCGCAGGCCTTCTGGGCTCTAGATTCCAATCTAGACCTCCGCACATGTCATTGGCTAGGGCTGGCTCCATTTTCTCCCACTGTGAGCAACTGAGGCTAAACCCTCCCTCAGACCTGAAAATTATTGGCATTCCTATTAATAAGGAAAGGCCAGGATGGCTCTGCTTGCCCGTGTGTTTCTGGATGGCAGTATGGGGCTTACAGTTCGCTGGTTGAAAAGCTCAGGCCCCAGTCTATTGTCTGTGTTCGAGTCACTCACTGTGGAGCACCATGAGTGTCAGGACATCCCAGGAAACTTTGCTGAAGCCTGGGCTTTCCTTTCATTCCTAGCTCACTAACTCAAGAACCAGAAATCTGAAATCAAGCTCTGACTGTGTCTTTCTAAGGAGACATGGAGAAACTTCCAGAAAGAACATCTCAGTCCGTTACACCTGCACTTAAGGAATACTGGGCATCTTAGCCATTCTGAGTCATGATCTGAGTGGTAGGAAGTAGTCTGGGACTTAGAATAGTGTTCACACAACCTTTGCATTTGGTTTGAGACCTAGAAGACTGGGTCCGAAGGCTTAGATCGAAAACACTGAGTGAGAGCGACCAACTCAACCTATGATAGCTTGTACAACCAAAGCAAGGGGTCTAAACAGTGAAATTTAAAGGAAGAGCTCAGCTTTAGTCCGTGGGTATAATGACCAACCTTCATTGTTTACATAACTGGATTTAGAATCACCCAGGAAGTGTGACTGTGGGTATTCCTCATGAGTGTTTGCAGAGAGGTTTGACTGAGGAGAAAAGCTCTATCCTGAATGTGAACCATACACTATGGTTCTGAACTGAATTTAAAAGGAGGAAGTAATCCTCTTTTTCTCTGCTTCCCGACCTTGTATAAAATGCAACCATCCAGCTCAGACTCTTGCCTGTATGCCTTCTCTGCCATGAGAGACTGACTACACCATTTACTTTTTTAAAAAGCCTTCATTTTCATTAGTTTTAGCAGTGTGTTTGTGTTTGGGCATGCACTCCTGAGTGCCGGTGCTTGCAGAGGTCAGAGGTGTTGGATCCCTGGAGCTGAAGTTGTAGGAAGTTGTGACCCACAAGATGTGGATGCTGGAAACTGAATTCGGGTCCTCTGTAACAACAGGACATGTTCTTAACCACTGAGAAATCTCTCCGCCTCTCTGTATCACTTCTTAAAGAATAAACCCAAACAAACGAGCATTACACGTCTTACATTATTTTTGTCAGCTGCTTCATCACAGCACTAAGAACAGAAACTCAGACAGTGGAAGTGAAAATAGGCAATCTCTTAATGGATCAAAGAGCCATCATTCAGCACAAGGATGCATGAGTAAGATGTTATTGCCATGACAAAATGCCTAAGAAGACGCCTTGAAGGAGGAAAGATTACCTTGGATAATGGTCGCACAGGCTTCAGTACATACACTGGCTGGCTCCTTTGATTTGAAGTCTATGGTAAGAAAGAAACATCACAGTGGGGGAGGTGGGAAAGCTGTTTCTCTCCAGCAGGCAGGAAGCAGGAAGACCAAAAGAGTCAGGAACAAAATACACCCTTCCAAAGCAGACACCCATTGACCTCCTTCCTGAAACTGGGTGTCACCTTCTAATACCCATTCAGATAAAGGTACCTAGTCAGGACCTAACCCATGGCTCAAGTTAGCACCCTCTGGATCCAATCAACCCACAACAGAACCATGAGATGGGAACTAGGATTTCAGTGTGTGAGCTTTCAGGACACACTTTACATCACAGTGGGGTAGGAAGAAGACCCCAGGGAGGCATTCTAAGTTCTGTACAGATGTCGCCATCATGCCTGATATGACCTTGTCGAAGGTAAAAAGAAAGAACATGATTTGCAGCAACAGAGTCAGCTAAAGTGATACTGAAACCAGAGAAGGTGAGTTTTAATACATAAAAGAAATGAAAGAGATTGTGTTTTTAATCTCTCCAAAATCCAAAGGAATGAAGATTCACCTCCTCCTCATGTATTCAACAACAACAACAACAGCAACAACAACAACAAAATTGCTGTCAGCTGTACCAGGTATTGAGTAACTCTAGACTGAGGTGACTCTACCAAGCCATCATGGTGTTCTTTCAATTTATGATAGAATTCTTTCAGACAAGAGATTTCTTGTTAAATATACAGACTCACATTATCCTTTTAGGAGGTCACAGTTCTTCAAGTATTTTAACATTTTCAAAATAGAGAAAGATGCTTTTGATTTACTTCAGCCATATCAAAAACATTGAAAAATCACTGTTAAACTATTTAATATCCAAGAGATGATAATCTGTGCTCAAATGCTGCAGACATGTCCCTCTGCCCTACTGTGCTGGCTGGTTTTCTGTGTCAACTTGACACAAGCTAGAGTCATCAGAAAGGAAGGAGCCTCAGTTGAGGAAATGCCTCCATGAGATCCAGCTGTAGGGCATTTTCTCAATTAGTGATCAATGGGGGAGAGCCCCTTGTGAGTGGTGCCATCCCTGGGCTGGTGATCCTGGGTCCTATAAGGAAGCAGGCTGAGCAAGCCCTGGGAAGCAGGCGATAAGCAGCATCCCTGCATGACCTCTGCATCAGCTCCTGCCTCAGGATTCTGCCCTGCTTGAGTTCCTGTCCTGACTTCCTCCGGTGACGGAGTATGATCGGGAAATGTAGGATGAATAAATCCTTTCCTCCCCAACTTGCTTTTGGGTCATGGAATTTCATTGCAGTAATAGAAACCCTGACTAAGACACCTACTGAGAGATTCCTAATTTCAAAGTACACTGATTGGTGGCTCTGAAGCCCCCCTTTTTTCTTTAAACGTTGTTGGAGACCAAGGCCTTGGCCTTTTGCATATCTGCTGGACAAAGATCCCAGGTTTGACTAAGTCTGCTAGATGAAAGATCTCAGTTTTGACTTAATCTTGCTAGTCACAATGTCTCGGATCGCTCAGCAGGTGTCTCCT
>CM052707.1:9972398-9998371 GCA_028551405.1 Uromys caudimaculatus | reverse complement strand
ATGGGGAGATGGCTGTGGCTATGGGTCAGTTCTAGTAGCATCAGTACCGAGAAGCCCTATCTTTTAATCTTAGCTACCTGCCCCAATGCTCTGGGTTCCTGAACGAAAGACTCACACACAGCCTTTATATGTTATATGCCTTAATCAGCTCAATATCTGTGCCCCTTCCTAACCTCCACGTGGCTGATCCACATCCCGAGTTATTACCGCCTCTCCCAGCATGGCAGATCTACTCTCCTTTTCTCTCTCCCCCTGGCCCGGAATCCTAAAAATCTCGCCTCTGTCTGCCCTGCCTAGCTAGCCATTGGCTGTTGACATCTTTATTTACCAATCAGAACCAATTGGGGGCAGGCTCCCAGAAGCTACTTGCATACATACAGACATTCTTGTACAAACAGTTTTGGGGACACAAATGAACATAAAGATGCAAATAGCCACATCTCCCCTCCTAGCAAACATGTAACTTTCATTCCCATTCAAAATCTAGTATTTTTTGATCATAACAATAGGGCATAAAGCAAAACTAATTATAAAACCTCTGAAAGAATTGTGTCCAGTTGCCATAGAAGTAGGACCCAAACTCAACTGTCCAGAATAAAATAGAGCTCTTCTGTGAAAACATTAGGCAGTGGAGGCACACAGGCTACTGTGGGGGCACAGCCACTGTTAGACTCCCTACTTCTTCTGCCTTCTGTGCCAGGTAGCTCACTCTGGCTGCTGGAGTCTAGCCCCTAGAGCCACATATGAGGTAGGTAGGGAGAGCATCGAAACGTCTCAGCTGAGTCAGATCTTTAAACGAGTTTTCCAGGAATCCTTCCAAATACCTTGATATCTTCTGCTTATATTTTATATTTTATTGTTCAATAAAACCCTTGTCAAACGAATGTGCAGGAACATAAAGAAAATTAGTATCTAACTAGTAAATACAACCATGATTTTGCTCGTGTTGTTATTTTTGGGTAACGAGTGAAGCCTTACAGTTGAGAACACTATGCATCCCAGGAACTGACCTTCACATGGAGCCACCAGCAGGCTGTCGGCGGTCAGTCCCATTCTATAGAACAAAGAGTTTCTCTTCTTCAAGCACTAGAAAAGTGGCATCTGTAACTCCGCTATGAACAATTATAGTAGAAAAACTTCACTGAGCATGCAGACTTTTCCAGATGCTTCTAGAAGGGCAACAGCCAAACACTCATGTATCTTTCAGTACATCAAGTGTTTATGGAGAATAGTAATTCTAAAACTCTCTTTCTTCCTTCCTTCCTTCCTTCCTTCCTTCCTTCCTTCCTTCCTTCCTTCCTTCCTTCCTTCCTTCCTTCCTTCCTGTCTTCCTGTCTTCCTTTCCTTCTTTCTTTTATTTTTTTTGAAAAATTCTACATTTTATTCCTGGACAAATCACACCTCCAACTTAAACATGAACAAGTTCCCAGGTTAAGAATGTTGAGCTCTGCCGGGCAGTAGTGGCGCACGCCTTTAATCCCAGCACTTGGGAGGCAGAGGCAGGTGGATTTCTGAGTTTGAGGCCAGCCTGGTCTGCAGAGTGAGTTCCAGGACAGCCAGGGCTACACAGAGAAACCCTGTCTCAAAAAACCAAAAAAAAAAAAAAAAAGAATGTTGAGCTCTACCTGGTAGGACTGATCAATGGCCGCGATTCCACTGAGGAATAAGACGATTTTGCTTTTGTTTCTTGGCCAGGAACCGCTTGAGTCTGAAAGTTTTGTGAGAAGACAGGGCGAGAAGCTGAAGCATGTGTGGGGTGCAGGATGGCAGAGGATAGGAGAAGACACGCTTTTCCTTTCTAATACTTCATCTGATAGTCTCATGACATCGGTAGCAGAAAAAGAGAAGACACGGAGGAAGAAGAGAGAACTGAGACAAGGAAAATGGACCCTTTGGGAACAGAAAACTTTTCTTTGCCACAGTTTGAGTACTGAAATTTGGTGAATTGCTAGAAGTCTTTAGTCTCTGAGTCTTCACGAGCCTCATCAGGATGATGAAAGGCCCGAGATGAAGAAGCAGTGCCACAAGGAGACAAGGGCTCCTGTTCCCCTTAATTATTAAGCAGGCTGCGTTCAGCGGGCTGCTGCCTGCCGGCCTGTCTTCAGCAGGTGGTGGCCTTCTGCCTGTCTCTGCAGTACAGCTGCTTGCTCACGGCCTCCCCAGAGCTCACAACAGCCATTTGCTTGAGTTAAGACAGACACTGTCATTACTCTGTGCAGAACTTCAGAGGCCTTTCCTGCTAAATGCTTGAACCATCTGAGAAGCATCAGCTAGCTGCTAGAGTCATTAATAATGTATCCATGCTTATCAATAGCTTTAGACAACTAATATTTAGAAGCTTCCTCAGAAGGACTGGGATGGATGTCTTGTTCACACCAGTTAGCTTCATTCTGTCAGTTACTGATGTTGACACTGTACCCAACTGTGCTCTGAGAACCAGAGGTGCCAACACCATGTTGAGCTGTTTGTTCCCTTTCTTTGGAGTGAATCTTGACACAGCCTAACCATTGTATCTGGCTTACCATCTTTCTCCCAACTTTATGTTAAGGAAAACATTTCCTGGCTCTTTACCTTGCTGTAGATTTTTAGTGTCATAGGTGCCTCCGCTCATGAGGCAAGCTGACACCGTCTCATCCTTTGAGTTGAATCAATACCCATGAGGAAGGCTACTGCAAAGTTCAGCCAACTGCTTTTTTGGTAACCTCTTTCCAAAAAGCAATGTCAAAAGCAAGAGGGCACTCTGAAACCCCTGTGACACCATTGACTGAAAGCAAAGCTATGAGATTTTCACATTGGTTTTCTGTACTAGAGAGAGGAACGTATTCATATAGCAAGGTTTTCAATGTGCTGAATTATTTTCATCAAGATTTCCTTGGGAAATAAAGTTCACGTGTCAATGTCACTTGTCAAAATGTATAGCCATGCAAATGATACCAATGGAGCAGATGTTAGAAGTCCCATTTTTAATGGGAAACCACGCAGAAGGAAGCATCGGCATTTTTCTAGAAATGCAAAGCACACAGAAAGACACGCGCGCAAGGTATGTAGCTGAAAACTGGCAACATGGATGTGGAACTCACCCTGTATGTATAAGCCGTCCTCTGTAGCGCTGCGTTTTCCTTACGATGATAAAGCCTGTGGTGGGCTAAGCGACGCTCATATCCTAACCAATAGAACCTGTGAGATGTTACAATACAAATGAAGGTCTGTTGGTCTCCCTGCTCTCATGAACCATCAGCCAATGTAATCCAGGAGGGTGGTGGGAGCAGAGATGCTGAACAGGGGGTGCATAAGCCCTATGAGGACTTGCAGCGAATAAACCATACCGGGACTCACAGTCTGTAGGCAGATCAACTTGTTAAGGGTGACTGAAGGCTTATAAAGGACTGAGGACAGGGACATCCAGGATGAGCAAAGGTCATTGTTGGGGTCTTAGGGTACCTGGAATGCCTCATTAGCACGGGGAAGTAATTCAGGAATCTCAGGTGCTGGCTGAACAGGTTTTGTTAGGAGAAGGTCCTATAATCTAATTTTGGCTATGTGACATTCCTCAGGTAGAGGTGTAAGTGTAGGCTTAGAATTATCCTGACAAGGCGTGCTAAAGAAGGAAGTCTCCCATACTGGGCTGAGCCCAGAGGCTATCTGGTCATGGTGGATTTCTACCTTAATTAGCAGAGTCTTCCCACAAAGATCACTTAATTGGATACAACTTGTGTGGCAAATCGTATGACCTTCAGTTTGTGACGCTCCTGAATTATCCAGGTGGGTCTAATGTAATCACAGGGGACAGAAAGAGAGAAGAGTTACCTTCAGAGATGCTTTGCTGTGAGAATGAGTTCCCTGCTTGCTAAAGGCTTTATAGATGGAAGAGCCATAAGCCGAGGGATGCAGGCACCTCTAGAAACCAGAAAAAGAAAGGAATGGATTCTCCAATAGAATTCTCCTGACAACTTGATTTTAATCAAGTGAGACCCATTTCTGACTAAGTCAGCAAGTTTGTGTTTCTTAAATCCATTTGGTTTGTGAAAACGTGTAAGGTAGCCACAGAAAAGTAATATAAAATTGTTTCCAGAAACCACTGGTCGCACCACGTTTTTAAGAGCAATATAGCTATATTTCTTGAAAACAATAACACATTTCCCATGTTTCTTCATGAAGAAACTTATCGTCTTGGAACTTTCTTCAGCGAACATAGATACAATGTCTTACACACACATAAGAAAGGATGGGTTCTAAAAGCAGAATGTAAAAGTACCCAAGGACACATTGAAATAAATTGTGGAATATTGTTGATACATTTTGAAGAGAACGTAATTAGTGTTCTAGGGCTTCCTCAGACAAACAAAGAGCTTGTGGGTCTTGACAGATAGACAGACACAGGTAAAATCAGAGATAAGCTTTCTTAGTAGTATGACCCCACAATGCAAGAGGGTAAGCATTTATAAGTTCACTCCACCAGTGAATGAGCCAAACCAAGTCAGCTTACATTATATTAAAGGCAGGTTTATTGGGAAGCTGCTCTCTGGCAAGTTCGCTGGCCTCAAGGAGGGAGGCCAGGGAAGTCTCCATGGGAAGGGAGGGGGGGAGGGGAGAGAGAACAAGCCTGCAGAGAGAGATGGAGGGAGAGAGAGAGAGAGAGAGAGAGAGAGAGAGAGAGAGAGAGAGAGAGAGAGAGAGAGAGAGAAACTGTCTGGATTTTGTAGGGAAGACTCTTTGGGGAAAGGGCACCCCAGTCCCTGGGCTAAAAATGCCTGATAGGGACTGAGGGATGCTGGGAGAACCTGGAGGCCAGGTCTGCTTTGCTATGTAAAATATGCACCTCAGCCCCTTGTCCCGGGTCTGAAACCGAACATGATATTTATATGTGTTTGTAGAGTAAATGATGCAAAATATTAAAACTACACACTGATCATTTCCAAAATTGAATGTATTATCTTACTGTTCAAACAAGGCCATCGATAATTCTCTTTTAAAAACCAACTGGGAAAAACGATTCTCCCTGGTCCAAGACAGAGGAGTTGGAGCTCCTCCTTCCTGGGTCCATCCTTTGCTTTAAAAACGAGTCATGAAAAGTACTGAGGGTTTCTGAGCTGTAAGATAGATGTCTTTGCAATGAGGCCGCTGGCCTGGGGCACAGATGACAGCACCTGAAACTTTCTTTCAACCCTGGATGGGAAAGATGCCCAGGGCTTTGTGCCCTGAAGTACTGGGAGGCCAGGGCGTAGCACAGCGATGCCTGTCCTTCAGGTGCTGTCTGTCTGCTTTGCCTGTCCAGGCTTTGATGGGCGTTAATGTGAGCAAGCCACAGAAAACTCATCGGACAGAGGAAAGTGCTGTCGAGCTTCGTTGCATTTCTTGAATTGAATAATCTCCCTTCCTTTGGACACCACAGCTTGTTATTTAAGATAATCAATAAATTCCTAGCTCACAAATGAGCAAAGAACTAATTTTATTTTATGCTACCTAATAAGTTAAGTTGGTTTTGGAAGAATTTTAGACATATGCATATGTATTTATTTGTTTGTGTATACAAATTATATATATACATACATATATATCACAAGTACATATGCGAAACCTATGCAAAACTTTAATTGATTTATGGTAAAATATATGGAATTTAAGCTTTCAAAGGCCAACACTTTATTGAGCACACTGCTCCTTTAAAAGTGATGTTTCAGTGTTTCTGTGACAAAAGAAGCTGTGTGAATCATGCTGGTTTCTTATTATTTTAAACAAGGGAATTTTTTTTTTTTTTTGGTTTTTTCGAGACAGGGTTTCTCTGTGTAGCCCTGGCTATCCTGGAACTCACTCTGTAGAACAGGCTGGCCTCGAACTCAGAAATCCGCCTGTCTCTGCCTCCCAAGTGCTGGGATTAAAGGCGTGCGCCACCACTGCCCGGCTATGTTTTTTTAAAAGGACTTTTAAAATTCATTTCTTTCTCTTTTTCCCCCCGAAAGGGAAAAGAAGTTCATAATTTAATGCAATTTAAAAGTTGAAATTTTAACCTTGTTGGAATAATTTCCTATGAACTAACACCTATTTGTTGTGCTGTTTTTATTGTTTCCACGGCAGGGATATGACTCCTCCTTCATTGGAGGACTCTCCTGGAATGAGCTCTCTGTACTAGCACTAGAGCAGAATGGATACATGTTAGCAGACAACAAAAGAAACTTCTCTGATGATTGATGGCCTGAGGAACCCAAATGGAGGCCCAGAAGAGAGAGTGATAAACCACACACCTGAGTCGTTCCACTTACAACGCTAATGAGGACTGGAGATGGGAGGGAAGCAGCCGGAAGGGGGAAAGGGAGGGGGAGGGGAAGAAGGAGGGGAGGGGGAGGGGAGGGGGAGAGTTGGAAGAGGAAAGAGAAGGAGAGGAAAAGGAGGAGAGGAGGAGGAGGGGAAGAAGGAGACAGAGAGAGGTGATATTTGAGAATAAGCTGATATGTTCAGAAACTGGATCTGACAGACATAGCTGGAGAGAGAATAAGTGCTAGATTCTCAAGGGAGGAATTAGGGCGAACTTGCTAAGATCACTTGAAAGGCTTTTGTGTGCTTCCGTATACACCCTTCCTTTGGTTATAATATATCTGGCAAAATTTGATTTCACCAAGGCTGTCATTAGTTCTTTTGGCCAATAAAATACTCAAGGAATGGTTCACCGTGGGCCAGAAGACCATGCCCACGACAGATAGACAACCCAAAACACTTGGAACCCAAAGATACTTAACAATTCTAACCTTTTTTCCTGGTCTCCAACCTACACCTAAAGGACTCACAGTGATAGTCAGACCAAATCTCCTACTTTAGTAGACAGGGGGATGAATCAACTTTTATGGACTCACGAGGGCCTGTGCTAACGCCTGCTTGAATATGGTTTGATGGAGTCTTAAAGTTCTTGATAAATTTCTGCATATATTACACAGATTTAGAGATTTCCTAAGGCTGCCAATCAAGAAGCATTTCCTAAATACTTATGACATATCTAAAACACCATGGAAAGTGATAGACCCCGTAACACGAGTTCATAAGCAATAACCGTCATGTGGGCCCAAGCACATTCATTTACATTTTTAACAATAGAATGAAGCTAAAGACTGTGCTATGTGATTAGAAGTCAACCTTACATCTAATAAACGCCTTTCCTATGCCAGTGAGTGCTACCTCCCATTAGACCAGGTAACAGCCTGTTGGCTTCCTGCCTTCAGCACTTCTATCACTAAAGCCTGTTCTTTACTTCCCTGCTAAATTAATCATAATGAGGCAGAGCTCTGTCTGGCACAGTGCCTGGCACAGATCGGGTCTTAAGAAACACTTGTTAAACGAACAGGTCTATCAGGGATCCTTTCCCATTACACACAAGTAGTTTAGCGTCTCATTATTTCCTATTTATCTTCCTAGCCTTCTACCTCATTATATCTCGTCATTGCTTACTATGTGCCTGAGCTCCTGCCCTGCTCCCATTGCTACCTCTTGTTCCGTTTCCCTTTCTCTCAATGCATTTTTATTCCATGCCCAGAAGTTTACCTTTGCCCGTTCTTTTCAGAGCATTTATCAAATATCACCAGCGCTGTCTCTCCAAACACCCAAACAAGACGCAGTAATGCTCACTCCCATCTTCCACATAGATTTTATCTTTAGCTTCTCACAGCACTAATTAGTTTGCCTAATATTCATGTAGTTTGTACCACACTGTCTGCCAAGTGCCATGTAAAGGTCGGAGTTCTTTGATGCAGACAACAGAATCCACTGTGCCTTTAAGCAGGATGACGTTCATTGCAGGCTATTTCATGGCTCCCAGGATTTCTGGGCTGGCCAATGAACCAAGCTTTGACCATTCACATTCAAGAACTGTGCACCTGAAAAGAACTGCTTGGCAGTTTTAAAGGAAATTCAACTGCTATTTCCTCCCCTTGTTTCCTGGTTCCTACGACACCAAGGACCAAAAATAGAATCTTACCGTTCTAATGCCTTGAGAAAATCAGATGCTCCCACTAGATGTTCAGTCTGTCCACACATGACCCCAGCCCCTGCTGACCTTTCATCTGCAGGCGTTTTGCTGAGACACACACCTGGAGAAGCCCAGTGCTTAGTGGAACCCTAGCTACCCAAGGAGATGTGGAGAGGATCAGCTAGATAGGGCACGGATTCTCCCACCCCCAATCCCTGCCACATCTGCGAGTCCTCCTAAGGATATAAGCCTTGTCTGTCCATCTTTGCTTCTCCTGTTTGTCCATGGGAGGGAACCTACCCAGTGTGTATGCGGTCAGTGATGAGATGCATGAATGAATTTGCAGCAAGCACAGGAGGAACAACCCCACGGCAGAGCAGAACTTAGAAAGAAGGCACAGAGGTGGTGTTTCTTTTATGGAATTGTTTGATTTAAATCCCCAATCTCCCACCCTTTAGACTAAGTGATGCAGTTCAGGAAGCTCTGTGAAGAGTGGAGTGCAGAGATGGGGCCCACACCAGCTGCTCCTGCTCTCTTCACCGTGGATAAAAAGTTGCTGCACTTTGTGTGCTTCAGGAAAACGCAATGTGTTGAGTTGCCCCTTCCCAAGATGGACGCTTGTTTACAACTTCCGGAGTCTAAAAGTTTAGCCTTCACAGCTGATGATATTTATAGTTTCTAGACTTAGAAGTCACCGGAATAGGCTTCCTTACATTTTCTCTTTAGCTTCTACCTAAGGGAACGGCATTGTCAAATTGAATAGAATCCTACTCACTGGCTAAGAACATGGATTTCTAAGTAGTTCTAAGAATTAAACTCCAAGAGAGTAAAATGATGAGTGTTTGGTATGAATGATCACTTAGGGCAGATACTACTAATAATTAAAATTAACATCATTGAACTATTGAAATAACTGTCATCAGTGACAAAATCATAATGGCCATGATGGAAAAGGACTCCACTCCATGTGCCTCACACCGACCAGGGGTTATTGTCATCTCAGCTCCTCAGCTCCCAACGAGTAGAGACTGTTTGCTTAGTCCTTTCTGCCTTCCCTAATGAGTGGGTGACAGACTAACACTCCAACTCCTGAGTTACCAAAGAATCCAAAGGCACCTTCTGGGATGAGGTCTAGTGGAAATGATAGCTACCAATACATTAATTTAATGGACACTATTGAAATATTTCAAAAACTATATAAGTGTATTTTTGCTTGGTGAAATATTAATTTGCTAAAAAAATATCATAGAGGAAAGGCAGCCTCTTTTGCATGGTCCTTGGCAATTCACCACAGTGACAACAATTCTGAGAAGGTGTGGTGCAAATGTGCCCCTGGCCCAAAGGCTTAAGATTCTGTAGCTCATAAGTTTCCTGTTGATATTGATGGAAGCCCTGGCACCAAGAGACACAACAATGATTCTACTCAAACATACACAAAGGTTAGAGTGACATTCCACAGCCCATGCCATGTTCAAGAGCTCAGTGTCATTTGAGATTAAGAATAAATCCCATCCAAGATCATTGCACACGGGTTTTCCGATGGTCTGTGTCTGTTACTACTTCCGTGTGGATCAGATTCGTGGGCACACTGGTGTCTGGGGCTGTGAAACACAGCTGCACATACACTGTCAACATTCACAAAGTGATCTGAAAGTGGGTTTAGAATTGCGAAGTTGCCCATCGGTAACTTCTGATAACTAGCAGGAGCTTGGAGTCACTGGTGTGTTCCTTCTTTCTTAATAAGTCTCTTATGTGTTCAAAACAATTCGTGAGGCTCAGATAGGAGGAGAGTGGAGGCAGGAGCTGGTTTATCTGGAGTCCATCGAGGTGGGGATCGATCAAACAAAACCACGCAGTGCTCAGGTGCCTCTGCAACACCCAATCCAGGGGGAAGCTTGCCTGCTTCACAAATGCCCCCAGTAATGCTGTGCCTTATGTCGGAGAGTCTAACTGTTCACTAAACTAAAGGCCCTCCTCACTTTTTCCCCCAGAGTACATCATTCTCAGAGCTGATTGCTTACTGTTAAGGCAAGAGAATCCAATAACACAAAATTATTTTAATAATTTCTAAAGGAAGTTTAAATGATACGCACTCGATCAGGGTCGATGAAAATGGCCCCGGTGTCGAAGGGCAACAGGTAGCTAATAAATACAATAGTTTAGGAAAGCGCCGTTGCTGTCGTGGAAAGACTACATTCTGGGGGAAATAATACCGCTGTAATTCATTTTTGAAAGCTACTGAGACTTCTTGGATGAAGAATGTAGTTATTAAAGGCAAAAGTACACAATATGTTGTAATGAAATGTTTGTGCTTCCCACTTCATTAAATGCTTTGTGGGCCTCTGGGGAAATTCCATCTCACACGCCCAGAAGCAGTGTTTGTACATGGTATGTCAGTAGAGGGAGTGTGAGGGGCCGTATTCAGAGGATGAAGTTGCTACAACTTCAGCATAGCCCATATTTAAAACACTCAAATAAGAGTGCAGACATGTGCCTAACGCAGGCAGATGAACACAAGAAACTCCACTTCACCATGGCTTCGATTATTCTTCTATTTTATTGAAATTAATTTCCCCTTCACTTAATTTTAAAAATTATAAATCGTGGACTCTGCTTAAAGTACAAGGTGATTGAGAAAAGCAGATACTTTAAACCAGCGAGCTCATCTGAAAAGGTTCTGATTCTAAATCCTCCCACCACAGTCCACTAACAGAGGATTCAGAAGGTTAATGGTTTCGAATGTGCCCACCATCCAATTTACAGTAATTTGAAACTATATTAAACTGAGAAGGCAGGGCTGACTCCACGACAGGCTTCAAATTGGCAGTTAAGGAGACTAGGCCTAAATCTCTGTCTCCAAGAACTGGGCAATTCCAGACAAGTCCAGACCTCAGAAGGTGCTCTGCCACCTGGCCTGAGGCAAGGACAATGTGTCAGCAGCAGTTTCCAGACTTCCTCAGCTACTTCCTCAGTAACAGTCTCCAGACCTCCCCAGAAAGTTTCCAGCCCCCACACCCCGGTAATGGAATGTCCATAGAGATGGACTCAAAAGATTAACATAGAGGTCACCTACTGTGGAATTCCTTAGTGTGCTTTAAATCAGGCCTGCAAGCTATCTGGTAATGGGAAGACCCCAGTATGCTGGATTTCTGCAGAATAAAGCACTCTTTGCGTTTACATACTATTTGAGTCCAAGTGTCATACTTCGGTGAATCATGAACCCTTACAAAAGTACCAAAGAAATAGACAAAGACATCTGATTCTTAGGAAATGGAAAGGTCCACTCAGGAGAACTATCCAAAACTGTCAGAAGTGGCTTGATGGACTCATTAGTGACATTTGTTCTGTAAGCTCCCTTGGCAGCTCCTTGTTTCACTCCGAGTATCTTTCTTCCCCTGGGCAGGGGAGTAGCTTCCCCATTTGTCTGATCTAAACATGCATATCAGTGCAGGACTTCTAAGGAAAACAGAGCAAGGGGATATAAAGGGGACCACAATCAAAAACAATATCAACAGAAAATACTAACGACGGTGGGCCCTGGTTTATAGCCCCTCAGGTAGTGTAGTAATGTCAGGATCCCTTGTAAAACACTATGGGAGAGTTCTAATAAAGCATTCCTTTGCCTCAAGAATTTTTTTTTTTCTCCTCAGCAAGTATCTTAAGCTTAATGGTTTTCTCTAGGGCTAGAATTTCATTTGGCAGCTTTACTGGGAATTTACTCATCAGGAAAAGTGTGACTGACTCTGAGATTCTCATTGAAAGCCACACCCTTTCAGGGGCTCATCTGGCTAAAGTTTAAGAAAGAAAGAAAGAAAGAAAGAAAGAAAGAAAGAAAGAAAGAAAGAAAGAAAGAAAGAAAGAAAGAAAGAAAGCAAACAAGCAAAAAGAGACAAAATTCCTCAGGCTCCTATACAGACTCTGATGCTGGTTACATGAAACCCACAAGTTGAGCTTGGGTGAACATAGTACTTGAGCATCCCATTTATTAATAAACTGCGTCCTTAACTGAGTATTCCAAGATGTTCAAAATGGCAGTTCTACCCAGGACAGAGGATGCTCCAGTTGCCGTGAGCCTTTCTGCTGCCATAGCGACCCTCCTCGCTCCCTGTTTTCCTTACTTCCCTGCTTAAAATTATCAAACCAAGGTGATATCTCCATACTCCTATTATCTGCTGCAAGTAATAATCGAATACATTATAGTGTAATAGTTACTATGACAAGTTTCCCAGAAGCAAACATTCAATTTTCTCATGCCTTCCTTTATTTGGCTCCCGAGGGACCTCACGGAGCAGTGTGGGGCAGGGATCCTGGCTGTGCAATCGGAACCGCCTTGTTCTGGATTGTACTCCAGCTCTAGCTCTTAGGGCTTTGCCGACTTGGCTGAGTTCCGAGTTTTCTCACTTGTAAAAAGAGGAAAGGAATAAAACAACTTCCCAGGGCTGCTTTAAAAATGAGATGAGAGTCTATCCATGTAAAGAGTGTATAACCACGTGTAACGGGGCTGTCCTAGCCATGTCTGCTCTCGTTTTTATCACGCCTCATGCTTTACAGCTCAACTCCGTCGCCCTTGCTTCTCTGAGCACCCCAATTAAAGCTACGCCCGTCTACAGTTTTTCACATTAACTGCACCCTGGTCTATGTGTGCACTGCTCACCACCAAAAGCTGGAACTCACTCTGTAGACCAGGCTGGCCTTGAACTCAGAAATCCGCCTGCCTCTGCCTCCCTAGTGCTGGAAGAAAATAAGGACCTTTAATCCATCACACAATGGTGTTAAGGAAGGTGTCAAGCCCTTTAGTGCATGGACATATTGGTGGTGGCAATATTCAGTGGCCACATAAAGTGGAACAAAAGCTGTGACTGTCTCTGATGAGGCTTTTCCTGCCCTCAACACACCAGTGGGCCCACCACTTACTAGCTTTCTCCCCCAGTGACCTCTCTCATCTATAGAATCCAGAAGAAGATGCCCGAAGTGACAAGATTCTAATATCAACTTTCTTAGTTAGAACTAGAAATAAGTCACAAACCACATAAGTTGTAATAAATCAAAATATGTTTTTTAACCTTAATGGTACCCTTTAGGTCACTTGTAAATCATTTCTGTACTTTCTATAACTTTTATAACTTATAACTATAACTTCTATTCCCACTTCCTAAAGGGCCACATACTTTCTACCACATATTCAGAGTAAGCTTACTAACAGGCAAACTGACCTGGTGGGTCAGGCTAGCATCAGTTATTCATATGTGCTTCTATGGCAAGCAAGTGGTTCTCAGGAGGACTTGGATTTTTCAAGCCTCATTGTAGGCAGTACTGTACAGAGTGTGCAGAGCGAAGTTAGAGCAAAGCTGCTGGCCGCTGAACACAGGAGTGTGTATCTGTCACTCTAGTCTGCTCCGTGCACATTGTTCACTTCGATGTTAAGGTTTCAGGGTCCTCCCTTTAACGGCCGGTGTGACCATTTTTGAAGGTGGGGCCTTCCAGTGCTAACTGAACAGTGGGAGCACCTCAGGACTATGATTAGGGAGGACTAGCTGTAACTGTGAAAGCTTGTTTTGACACTACCCTTTCTTCCATATGAGGACGCAGTGTTCCTCCCTTCTGGAAGATATCTTTGAGAAATATATTTGAGAAGATATATTTGAGAAATCTGAGAAACAGATTCTGGACTCTCAGCAAATGCTATGCATGGTGCCCCCTTTTCCTTAGACCTTTCTGCTTCCAGAATTGTGAGAAACGTGTGTCTGCTCTTTCTGAACTCTGTTGTAGAGCATAGCAGACTGAGGCATCTCCTCTGATCACAGCACACCATGCTTGTCCGAGGATGTGGGCGTCTCTCACAGTCCCTGGGATGCTCATGGTGAAAGGCTGGAGGTAGATAAACCGCTGCATCAATAATAGTGTGCTTCATGTTGAAGACATCTTACTTAAAAGGTTGGAAAATAGAATCTCCTTATTGTTGTTGTTGTTGTTAATGGAGTAGACAGATGATGGGCTCCAAGCTGCAGAAGACATCTCTCTAACTGAAGGAAATAGCATAAACTCTTCTTATCCAGGAAAGTAGAATCACATGAGCCCATGGAGTCTGGTGCTGTTTCTCAGTTTCTGGATAATCATTTTTGACCATTCTCCCATACAACAATTCGTATGAAACTTGAGTAGGAAGAATGAGAATCCCAGATAATGTAACATAGTCCCCTAAGTGCGGACAAGAGAGAGACGGCAAAAGGTGTGTGTCATGTGAGGGACCCTGAACAAGGGGGTGTGTAGTGTGAACTGTGCTTCTGAAGTTAGTTCTGCTGTTACACAACTGGAGTGCTGAGTTCTTGTGAGTCTAGCCAGTGTCTTTCCTCGCTAGCTGAAGTGTTTATTATAGCGTGTTGTATCTCCTTGTGATTGTCAGCCACGAAGAACAGGGTCCTGCTTCCCAGAGACCAGCCCCGGTTTGAGTTTCATCTCCCATGGCACTGCGCATGCTCCTTTCAGTCTTTCTGGGATTCCACTGCGTCCCTTTCCAGGCCTCTGTGTGTCCTTGTGGATTCCTTTTTCCTTTCCATCTGTTTCCTTTTAAAGCCTTTTTAAGGTTCATTGGTTCTCGGCCTATCCAGCTTGGCTGGTCTTCTAGCCCAGAAGAATTTCCCAGCCGGGGCTTCAAGCTGCTGTTACTGCCATGATGTCAACAACCCTTTTCCTTTTTCTGTCCCCACCTCCGGCTACTCCATGATTATATCTGGGGTGCAAAAAAACCAATCAACCAGCCTTCACCACCTCCTCCCACCCCCAGCAACACCTGTGATGCTGTTAGGAGTCCTTTTAAAGGACAGAGCAGCCAATTCCTGATAAGGCTCTGCAGTGTCTCTTCACCTCTGGAACAAACAGCAATGCAAGAGAAGGGTCAAGGATTAACAGTCGCTAATAGAAATCCCACCACGGACAGACCCGTATTCCCTAAATGATGATGGGCTGCAGAGCCATTAACAAGGGATGCCTCACTGAGAAGGAAAACCCCCTTTGGTCTGTAACGTTGTCTCAGGGCTCACATCTTGTCCACTACCTGTGGTCAGAACTGCATCCCACAAGCAGAGCTGATAATGACATCAGGAACCACACCAACCATGTTCATCTCTTCTCCTAACCAACAAACACAGCAGAGTAGCTCACAGCCTTTCATCTTTTCCTGCAGTAGATTAGGCTGACCCTTTCTGTAGGCATTTTAATGCACCGTAAACCTATTTGGTGGCAAGCCTTAAAAGCATTTAATAAAATGAATGTGAAAGGAACGCCATCGATGAGTGAGGTGGGTCTTAATGACTCCTTACTCCGTTACCATCTCCTCACTGAAGATGATGCTTCAGCAGTTCTACACATCAAGCTGAAAACAACCCTGAGACTTTTTGGAGCCAAAGATCCTTCATCCTGGCAGAGGAACAGAGCCTCCTCCCCTCCCATAATGGACAAGTTGCGGTTCATTCTGTTTCCTCCACGGGGTCGCCTGGAAGGGGTTTTATGGCCGTAGGGTTTGTGTGAGCAATAACCATTCTGTGGCACATGTGTGGAAAGGAAATGCACTTGTTCCGCAAGCTATAACTTCCATTTCCCCTCCCACCTGCCAGCCAGGACTTGGCCATCTCTCCATTAGACTTGCTGCCTCTGCAGAGAAAGCATTTAGACAGTTATCTTTAGACCACACTCATTCATGGAGCAGACAGCACGGGCACTCCAGGGGCGAAGCCTGAACTCTTCTGTTTACAGAGTCACAGAGGTGAAGAAATCTAACGTGAGCGGATGAGTCTCTCCTATGCATGGGGGAACTTGCTTTGAGGCCATCTGAGGCGGTGCCGTTGACCTTCTCTTGCTTGGCCTCAGGGTGAGCCATGTTTCTGAGACAGAGCATCCTGTGGAATTCTCCCTAAAAGATTGAGAGGCAGCAGTGGAGTGGAACTGTGCGAAGTGAACGAGAGCAGAGCCAGGGGAAAAGCTGCCACTTTGTGGGAATAAATATGACAAACTTAGACCCACAGGAAACCTTTTATGGCAAGGACTTGGTCCTTCTAAAGAAGGGGCTGCACATTTTATTTTTCAAAAATGAAACCTTGGATTAGTGAAACTGTTGCCCGCTGCCTCGTGGAAATGATCTTGCCTGTAGGGACTTCTTGGTGCTCTCCCGCGAAAAGAAAAATTAATCCCCAACACATAAAAAACCTTTAAATTCCACATAGGTAAAATTATTCTTACATTCTAGTTCTCATCAAGGACTATATATATAACACGTGAAGTTTTTCCATTTAACTGTTTTTGAATTATGAGTGATCAAAATAAAATGTGAACAATTTGAAGAAGAAGAAGAAAAAAAGAAAGGAAGAACAGATGGAGTTTTCCTGACCCTTAGCTGCAAAGTGCGTTATTTACATCCCTGGCAATTCTCCGTCCACCCTCTCCTGCCCGTGTAGCTACGGGCAGTGCCATTATTTACAAGTTGTGAGTGGAAAAACTTTACTGCAGTGCTTACTTTAATCCATCAAATATATGCACCTACTAAGGGCAAAGTGGAATGTAGCAAGTGCACAAAACAGAAGATTTTGATACACAGCTGGGACTTTTTTTCTTTAAAAGGGAAGTGGGGTGAGTTGGAAGGACAGCTCCAGAGTTAAGTAAGAGCATTTGCTGCTCTTGAGACCCCAGGTTCAGTTCCCAGGACCCATATGGAGACTCAAGCACCATCCCAGTTCCAGGAGACATCTCCTAGTCTTCACTCACACTTCCATTCAGGCAGAGAATATGCATATACGTAAATTAGTTATTAAAACTTCTATAAAAGAGTCAGGTAATAGAACAAACAATGATAACAATTTAAGCTTTGAAAATGCCCAAGTATTATCTTAATGGATATATTGATTGGTGATATTAATATCTCCAAGATAAACAAGGACAATAAGCTTTAGCAGCAACTGTGAATGGTAGCAGGTAGGGCTGGGAATTGTAGAGTGGAGTCTTCTGTGCGTGTGATAAAACACAAACATGTTTCCAGAGGATTATTACACACACACACACACACACACACACACACACACACACACACACACACACGGAGTTGCTCTTTATTGGTCTTTGCATAAGAAGAAATAGCTCTTCTGGATATCATGTGGGGGAGCAGTAAGCCGGGTCTGCTGGATTCCACATGACCCAGCAGCTGTAGCCCTGAGATTTACTCAGAAATATGTGCTTGTTTTCAGTGGAAATTGGCAATAGACTGAGCTGGAAGCCCACACAAGTAAAGAAAAGGCAAATGCAGCTTAAAGTAAATCTGATTTTGGACTCTTAAATTTTTAAAGTGACATTTGTTAAGTTATAGAAATTTTAGAAACAAAAATCGTGCTTAAAGGTATAAAGATTTGACTCTAGTTATTTTAAAACAATCAGCCAGAAGACACAGATTCACACTCATTCATTTTTTAGGGAGAAAATGATTATTGTCTTATGAATTGTAACTTTCTTGTCTGCCCCTAAATAATGCAACGTTAGTGAGAAAATCTAGGTTCTAAGATGCATTGCAAGTAGTTACAGACATAGCAGCTGCATTATCCAGGCATTACCAGCAAGAAGCTTCATTATAGATACGGATATTAAGGGGGAATCACCATTTACAAATGTGCACATTTAACCTGATCCCTAGCTGGACAGGAGGACTAATTCTTTCAGATGTAGATGGAAGTAGTTTCTTTTCCATTTTTCTAAAGATAAAATAAAAGCATGTATTGGGACTTTGTTGGGTTGTTTGGTTGGTTTTATCCTTTCTTGAGGATGTAAGAGTACTCCCTAGTCTTTCTGGGTAGAGAGTACTAGCAAGAACAAGAGCCACAGCTCTACAGCTTCGACCTGGTTTTAACTGTACTGATGTTCTGTGCACTGCCATTCCAAAGAGGGCAAACACTAGATGGGAATCCTCAGCTCCTTCTCACTGGATCTTCAGGAACAGAAACAAGCCGACACATGGAAGGAAGGAATGTTCTGGGGGTTGAGCATTCTGGATCCTTGATGAGCAGGTTGGACAAGCATCCTCTGTCCAGAGGTGAGGGGGGCTTCTTGTTTCATCTGGTGGCATTCTTGTCCTCCATAATGGAAGTCTACTGCCTATCCAAGATCCCAAAACCAGTGACTCTGTAAATGCTCCCCCAAATCAACCGTACCTGAACATTCTCAGGCCGCACCCCAGTTTGCTGAATGAGAAACTACACACATGGCATTCAACAACCTGTACTTGAGCAAATGTACTAGGGACTCCACTGAAGGCTAGATCTTAAGGACCGTAAACTTGGGGCAAATTAACTGTTGTAGTACACACCCAGTCCCTGTGTGCTATATTATAGTACACACCCAGCCCCTGTGTGCTCTGTTGTAGTACACGCCCAGTCCCTGTGTGCACAGTTGTACTAAACAGCCAGTCCCTGTGTGCACTGCTGTAGTACACACCTAGTCCTTGTGTGCACTGTTATAGTACAACCCAACCCCTGTGTGCTCTGTTGTAGTACACACCCAGTCCCTGTGTGCACTGTAGTAGTACACACCTAGCCCCTGTGTGCTCTGTTGTAGTACACAACCAACCCCTGTGTGACTGTTGTAATATACACCTAGCCCCTGTGTGCACTATTGTAGTATACACCCAGTCTCTATGTGCACTGTTGTAGTACACACCTAGCCCTTGTGTGCTCTGTTGTAGTACACACCCAGCCCCTGTGTGCTCTGTTGTAGTACACACCCAGCCCCTGTGTGCTCTGTTGTTGTACACACCCAACCCCTGTGTGTACTGTTGTTGTACACACCCAGCCTCTGTGTGCTCTGGACTCCAGCTTTCTTGCCTTGCTAGGTCAATTACTACCTTTCTATCTGTTCTCCGTTCTTTTACTGGGACCCACTGCCCGTATCAGCCCTGTTTTCTTTGTATTTTCATGACTTTTATTTTTCTCTCATTTCTCTGGGGAATCAGGGAGGAGAACAGATGGACGCCTGTATCAGGTCCTCAGTCAGAAGCCTGCTTGTTTCTCTGATGTTCCTAATCTGTACAAATGTTTGCATGTGGCACTTTCTCGCTTTTAGTAAAATTGAAACACTGCAAGTTAGGCTGTGTGTGTGTGTGTGTGTGTGTGTGTGTGTGTGTGTGCGCCTGTGTGTGTGTGTGTGTGGTGTGTGTGTGTGTGCCTGTGTGTGTGTGTGGTGTGTGTGTGTCTGTATATGTGTGTGTGGTGTGTGTGTATGTGTGCCTCTGTGTGTGTGTGTGTGTGGTATGTGTGTGTCTGTATGTGTGTGTCTGTGTGTGTGTGCTCTGTGTGTGTGTGTGTGTGTGTGTGTGTGTCTGTATTTGTAGTGTAGTTGGGAGAGTATTTTTAAAAATAGCAGAAGTTTGTTTCACTGGTGAACTCTTTTATTTCATTACCTCCTCTTTTAGCTTCAATAATTATTTCTTGAGAAGGGTCTAATTTTCTTTTTCTCTAATTTGTACAATCAAATATTTATGTATGTATGTATGTATGTATGTATGTATGTATGTATGTATGTTGCCTAAAAGTGAATTTGCCACTTGGTACTATTTTGGCTAACTATTATAAGTTTTTATAAGTGCTGTAACTATCATTTCTAATGAAATCTAAGATTATTTTCAAACTGATTTTGATTTCTTTATGCTTTAAGTTATTTGAAAGGTTATCTATCATCTATCTATCTATCTATCTATCTATCTATCTATCTATCTATCTATCTTCTACCTATCATCTATCTAACATTTGTCTATTCATGGTCTATATCTACTTATCTATGTATTACCTGTCATCTATCTTTCCATCCTCTGTCATCTATTACCTTTCTTTCTATCTAGCACACATCTATCCTCTGTCTCTGAAGGATGGAGGTAGTGAAGTGGGTAGGAGAGAAAGTGAACTCTTACAACTATCAAAATATTTTTGTAGCCTAAGATTTACGATTTATGGCCTTTTCTGTGCATGAGGCAACATCCCAATTGTGATTTGAAGAACAGAATTTTACATGTGTCTATTGGTCCAAACCTGTTCACTGTGCGTTCAAATCTAGACCTTGGCATTTTAGGACCGTTTCAATGAGTTGGATCTGAGGTAGGCGTAGCTCCTTTATTATTACAGCACTGCACACTCCCATGCATATTTTATATATTCATAAACAGTATAGCTATAAGGAGGAAGAGCATAAATGTGCTGTTGTCTTAAGAGTTAAGATTATTAATTAGTTCCTAGTATTCATTTTTATTTTAATGATTTTCAACCTTGGTTTCACCTTGTGTGATGATAACATCTTGTTTCTTTTTATTTTGTTACTACTTGCTTCATGTGCCTTTAATTCTCCTTTGGCCACATGCTATCTCACACAGAGAGCATCTGACTCCATGAGAGGTTTTTGGCATCTTCTTCTCTTAATTCTTCTTTCTTTTTTGCCTTTCTTCCTTCTTTCTTCCATTTGTTCTCTCTTTTTCTTTTTCTTTTTGATAAGGTCTTGCTATTGAGATTACTGATAAGTGCAACCATTTTGTTATGGTGTTGAAAACCAAGAGCTAACATACATATATTGCAAAGTAAAAATTTTATTAACAATCAGGACAAACTTATAGTCTCCTTGTTGGGAGAATGAAGCAGCCTAGACCGGAAGCAAGGGGACCCCAATTCTCTAGTTATTTTTATGATCGTGGGAAAGGTACATTTTATGAGTTTATGGTCATTTTATGGTCAGTCAGTTCTCGGAACAATGGAAACAATTTACAATGAGTAATTCACAAGATTGTTGAGGAAGAACAAATCAAAAAACAAGTTGATCTCTAGCTAAGGCCATTGAAGTCCAGCATTGTTTAACTAAACAGAAAAATGGAGTCAGCTGTCCCTTAACAATAGGATCTTACTCTTCTTTACATTAACTTTCTGACATGTGGGGTGTGTGTGTGTGTGTGTGTGTGTGTGTGTGTGTGTGTGTGTGTGTGTATCTCTGTGTGTGTGTATCTCTGTGTGTGTGTATCTCTGTGTGTGTGTATCTCTGTGTCTGTGTGTGGGTGTATGTGTGTATGTCTCTTTTTCTGGGTGTATCTCTGTGTCTGTGTGTGGGTATATGTGTGTGTATCTCTGTGTCTGTGTGTGTATATGTGTATCTGTGTGTGTGTGTCTTTCTCTTTCTGTGTGTATCTCTGTGTGTGGGGGTATATGTATCTCTGTGTGTATGTGTGTGTCTCTCTTTCTGTGTGTATCTCTCTGTGTGTATGTATCTCTATGCCTGTGTGTGGGTGTATGTGTATCTTTGTGTGTGTATGTGTGTGAGTCTCTCTTTCTGTGTGTATCTCTCTGTGTGTATGTATGATTGCCAAGGTTAAGTTACTTTTGTCTTCTCTCGGTTTGAAAGTTCTGTGTTTTGTTTTCTTCGGTCTCCTTCTCACTTTCACGATTGGTGCGCTATGAATAGTAAGGAGTCTGGCACACCTGCTATTCTGCTTCCGTGGTCTTCCCAGCAGAACCCACCCACTAACTACAGCACTCAAGCCGAGATATTCTTGTTCTATTATATTTTCCTAAATAATAATCCAACAATGGCACAGTTTATTTCTTTGCCTATTCCTGTTTATTGATTCTTATAGGCTGTTCTTTTTATTTATCTTTAAATTTTTGCTGAAGTATATCATTTTCTTTTCCCATAGCTCTCATACAATTATTACTGATAGTTCAGCTATGCTAGGATTTGAGCGTCCATGTTAACTTTCTGTGTTAACTCTGATGTACCTAGATTGTGTGCTTTGTTCTTTCTGTGTATCTGCAAGAGGTGACAGAATAAATGTCCATACTTTATTGATTTCTCACCTGCTAATTTTTACAGTGTTCTTTGTATTTCTCCTATTACTTATTGTTCACTGTTATGTGTCACTGTGTAAGAGCCCTGGTGAGGGCATTATCTTCTGCTGAAAGACCCTTACTCCTACTGACGCAGTGTACTTGGGCTTCATGGTCCTCTGTCTATGAGTGTCATCTCCATTGACGGCAGGCTGCTCCTGTATTGTGCTAAACAGGGGTAGTGGAGAGGGGACAAAAGGGTCAGGCAAGGGGACAAGCTGTTCCTGCTGGATGCTAAAGATACTGGGCTATGCCTCCCGGTCACTTTCAGTCCTGCCATGGGGAAGGTTGCTGCTCTGCGTGGTATTTTAGGAACACTCTGAGCTAGGTCAGGTGTTCTTTCAAACCCTGATCACAGGACGTACAGCAAGCAAACCATTTCTTTCTAACAAACTGCTGATGGTCAGTGATGGAGTCGAGCTCCAACCTATGTCTGCACACTCCTTCTCCTATAGCTAGTTCTTGGGTCTTTCCAGGACAAACTATTGCTTTGGTTTGATGAACTTTGATTAACTGCTATTTTGTTGTGACCAGTTGGAGGAAATATATTTAAAGAACAAATGCATATTATTTGGAAAAAAAGAAATTGACTATCTCTGAAAATAATATTTTAGCAAAGACTCTAATATAAGACATGAATACCGGGGAAATTGTACATTTTTTCTCACATAATCAATATGCAAAAGAATCATTGTAAGGACAAGAGTTTTCACAATGAAGGTTTGTGACTTTAATATTTTCAATGCCTACTTTTTAAAAAAAGATTTATTTATTTGTTTGTTTGTTTATTTTATGCTTGTGAGTACACTGTTGCTCTCTTCAGACACCCCAGAAGAGGACATCAGATTCCATTACGATGATTGTGAGTACCATGTTATTGTTGGGAATTGAACTCAAGACCTCAGAGAATAGGGTCAGTGCTCTTAACCACTGAGCCATCTCTCCAGCCCCTCAATGTCTACTTTTAATATTGGTTCTTCAACACTTTAATCTCCCTTTATCCCACCACCCACCAGAGGTAGTGGAAAAGAAAGGGTTTGGGGGAAGTGGACCGGTTTTGAAATGGTTCTTTGAAGCAACTCCCATCTGTGTTGTCTGGAAATCAGCAGTGCAGTTCATAAATCAGCAGTGGCAGCTCGATCTACTCACAGACACTTCACAGATACACCAGCAGTCCAGGTCAGTAGAGTCCGGATAGCAAACACGAATCGGCAGCGGTGGCACTACCTAGCAGAGACAGCCAGGTCTCAGCCCTGGCACTAGTCAGCAGGAGAGACCAGGGCCAACAGGAACCCCGGAAGTTCTCAGCTGTGCCTCTCTCAGTGAAGTGAAGGTCAATGAAGGAAGGACACCACCAAGTGTCACACAGCTAGCTCTATAAGCAAGCCATCACTGATATCACTCGGTCTGAGTCCAAGGAAGCAGCAAAACCCTGCAGCATAGCACCAGAAGTTTTTTGATGCATTTCTCTCTATGGAGTCCCAACAAATAGAACTCAACTGTGCACTGTAAGGTGGATCAATATATGTGAAGAATCCTTCATCACGTGTCCTTTCACGTGCTTACTTTAGCAGAACATTTTTTCTCTTATGTTTGCTTCAGTGAAATGTTTCTTCACAAGTCTGCCTTAACCTTTCAAAACTGTGCCCATTTCAGGCAAACACTCCTCCGTGTGTTTGCTCCAGCAGAACACCGTCCAATACAACTGACTCTCCAAAGAGCCCTTAAGTTTCCACTTCAAAGGTAACTTCCCCACTCCCAGGTTAACCCAGGCATTCCTGTCTGCTGCTCTAGTGCCAGTGCAGCGACCCAGTGGCTCCCTTAGGAAAACTGGTCTGCTGACTTGACAAGCACAAGACTAGGCTGTGAAAATTCCACCCAATCGTCATGAAACTGAAGCACCGGAATGGAGGGTGGCCCAACACAAGCCACTGTTTCACACGAGAGTGTTCTGAAAGAGAATGAACAACTGCAGGAGAGAGGAGAGGGTGGGGTGGGAACCAACTCCCAGCATGAAAAAGGGGGAGAGGGTGGGACGAGAACTAACTCCAGTATGGGGAAGGGAGACGGGTGTGTCGAGATTCAACTCCAGCTTGAGAAGTAGACAGATGGATGGGGTGGGAACCAACTCCAGCAAGAGGAGGGGGAGATAGGGAGGTGGAATTTTTTGATTAGATTTTTCATATCAGAAAGTTTTAGATTAATACATTTTAATGGCATATATGTCCAGGGTAAGAAAGAGACAGATTCTAAAATGCTTCACTGTCTTGGGGTGATGGAGGTGAAGGTGTTGTTTAATTTCTATGCTCGTCATGATTCATAAGCAGTACATCATGCTTATCATAGCTATGGCTGCAGAACGAACGACTCTATGTCCTTTCGATATCACAAAAAGGACATATTCTGTACATGACGCAGTTTTCTTTGGCAACTCGGGTCAGCTGTGGTCTTGTTGCCTGGGCTCTGGCTTGGGCCTTGGGCCTGTGTCAGGTTAGCAGAGGCGCTGACCTGAGCTAGGCAACCCGATCCTGCCATCCTCCTGACAGAGTGACTTCACACTACTGCCGAAGTGACTTTAGAATCCTCCATTTTTGAAAACTGGCCGTTGTATCTGCCCCTTGTCCTGCTAAAGATAAGCCTGTGGTTACTCAAAACATTTACTAGAAAAAAAAAATGACATGGGTCAATTGAGAAGTCTCAAATCATGAGTTATTAGTGTGGAAATGTCCGTTTTCCTAAGCTATCTCCTGGCTCCTTTTCTGGTCTCCTTCACACCAGGGGTGAGTTCTCAGAAGGACGAAGGAGACTGGAAACTTCCCCTCATTTGCCTTTGTTCACATGGCGCCTCTCTGAAGCTCCTCCTGATTTTGGAGTGCAGAATACATATTGGGTTTGTTTTCTGCTGTCAGAGTTAGGAGCCAATATAACACCGTCATAAATTACTGCACAAGGCACTGTGTGTTTTCACGCTACACAGAAAAGCCCTTAGAATGAGGAAACATTGAACATTCTTGTTTGTAAATACGGTGTCTCCACAAACGACAAGCTATTAGTTCAACGTTACTGACCTATTTTCCTTTATCTTTTTTTGTAGCATGATTTTTTTTTTTTTTTTTTTTTTTTTGCAAATCCAAACAATTTATTGTAAGAGTTTAAGAGTGGCTCTATAGGCATCGATTAGTTTAAATATCACAGTTCTTTCTCTTCCCCTCAGCACCAAGAAAATTGATGTGATGGGCTGTCTTAAGTTGGCTTCCTCTATTGGTCTTTTATCTGACAAGACACCTTTGGCAAAGTAATGACAAAAGCTCATCAATATGCTACTTTTCATCTGCCTGAGACTAAAATCAATGGTCTCTAGAAGACGTCCCCTATCAGCGTTGTCAGAAGTGATCACCATGCCGGACCGAGAATGCCACCTGACTTCGCTAAGCACGCATTCCCTCCTGAAAGCTTTCTGGCGGCTGTTACGGCAGTGACCCTGCTTGGAGGTCAGGGATAAAGATGCTGTACACTCAGAGGATGCTCGGCAAGTGGGCAGAGGGGGCTCTCTCAGAGTGTGAAGTGATATAACAGTCTGTGTATCTGGCCCTTGGGAGACATCACATTTTCCATTTCTGGGACATGTGACCTACAGGATCTGCATTTCTGGGCCTGGAAGCCCTAATCTGTCACAAGTGACAGCTGGGATCAGAAGGTCACAGCTAGCATGGAGGAAGCAACTTGTTCAAGAAAAGTGGGCTGGCATGAGGATTTTAGGAAGAAATCTAAAGTCTCCATTTAAAACTTTAAAATAATATCAGCATAATTAGATGAGCCTTTTTGATGCTTACCCAGGCCCAATAATACAGCAGAAGAGAGCAATCAACAAAATGCTTTTAAGGTAGTCAGATAATGTGTGATAATCACTAATGCTAAGAATTATCACTTAGAAAACCGAATTCCACTAGAAACCATGATTCCCATAGAATTGAATTTCCTTGATTCATGAGCCACAAGGATTGTGTTCATTCCAGAAGAAAATAATATCCTAGGTCCCTACAGCTACTACTCAGATCTCTAATTCAAAGTAAGATACCAATGGGAAGTCCTTGGTTCAGACGGTGACATTCTTTTTTTTTTTTTTTTTT
>CM052707.1:9940384-9971898 GCA_028551405.1 Uromys caudimaculatus | reverse complement strand
AGGGATCTTTGTCCCGGCGCTGATTAGCTGTGGGGCCCTGTGGCCCAAGCTGAGGTTTTCGACAGTGACATTCAAAATTGGTCTGACAGGTAAGCAGCTTGGCCAACCAGGCTTTTGATTGCTTTCTACTGGAAAAAAACTACAATAACCCAAAGGCCATGTCTGTCTTAGATATCCCTGTGGCTGGGATAATGCACATGGACAAAGGTAACCTAAAGGAGATAAAGTTTATTCTCGCTTGCAGTCTATCACAGCAGAGAAACGAAGGAAACGGGAGCTTGACTGAGATGTTCTCTCTGTCCGTCACACTGTCTGTCACACTGCCTGGAGTCTCGAAGCAGGGAGAGATGAATGCTCCTATAAGCTCCCTTTCTACTTTTTATTCAGACTAGAGCCCTCACTCAGGGAATAGTCCTACCAACGTTTAAGGGGAGGCCTCTACATCGATTAACATAATCTAGATCAGTGGCTCTCAAGCTGTGGGTTGTGACCCCTTTTTAGGGGTTGCCTAAGACAACACAGATATTTACATTATGGTTCACAACAGTAGTAAAATTACAGTTATGAAGTAGCAATGAAAATAATTTTATGGTTGGGGTCACCACACCATGAGGGTCACAGCATTAAGAAGGTCGAGACCCAATGACCTAGATAATCCCTCACAGTTGCATCCAGAAGCCTGTTACTCTGGTGATTCCACGTCCAATCTTGTCAAGCTGGCAATAAATAGTGACCACCATGGTGTCTGAGACGATAAAAACCTTTTTATTCATTCCATCACCTTATTCAGCTACTATGATCTGTTATTATAAGCATTTCAATTCTGCTATTTATATAATGATGCAAAACCAATTTTTTCGCACAATTAGACAAAGCTGTTACAAAATTGACAAATATGAGAGGGAATAATAATGATCCCCTACCCAAATCTAACACCTCCCAAGTGTACTCAAGTCTACAGGTGCGGGGGAACACAGTGTTATTCACAGTGCTCAGTAAGTAGAAGGTGGCAGGCTTCTGTGAAGACTAGCTTGGTCTGCATAGTTAGTTCCAGGCCGACCAGGGCTATATAATGAAACCGTGTGTGTGTGTGTGTGTGTGTGTGTGTGTGTGTGTGTGTGTGTGTGTGTCTATGCTAAACAGACAATGCTTCCAGGTACTTACCAAGGAAAGAAAAGTAATGCAATACAGACACGCTGCCTCCTTCAGAATTTCTTCCATATTCTCAACATCTCGTGCTATTCTTTAAGCACTTGGTCATCCCAGTCATCTCCTTATGGATTCACTGCTAACCAAGTAGCCATGTTATTGCCCTTAGGATATGGTTGTTTGCTCATTCACGGAGTACTCTGCATCAAATGTTAAAGTACTAGGAGATAAGTATAAATGAGAAGATCTGGCTGCTCTTCTCAGGGGTGTAGCTTACTGAAGGCAGCCTCACAAAAGCCTTTTATAAAGGCGTGCTCCATTATAGATACTAAGATTTCCCAATTTAGAAGTGCTGAGCATGCATTGCAAACTTCCTCTCCGTGTTCTAAGAGCCAACCAATACATTGTCATCCAGCCAACAACGGCATTGGGCACACTGTGTCTACAAAGCATGCCCTCAGAGCTGGGCAGTGACAAGCCTCATGCCCAAACATAGTGACCCACTCATACCGTACGTGCCCTGGCCAGGGGCTGTATTGGTCAACACATTCCACTGAGTCTCACACTTTACTGGCAAAGCATGACCTCTTTGATCCACTTTCCTCTTTTTTTGGGGTGGGGCTGGTTTATTACAACATGAGTACACTTCTGCTCCATGCTTTGCATTGGCTGGATATGCTATGGATCCCCACTAGAAAGGTGTTGGCTGGATATGCTATGGATCCCCACTAGGAAGGTGTTGGCTGGATATGCTATGGATTCCCCACTAGAAAGGTGTTGGCTGGATATGCTATGGATCCCCACTAGGAAGGTGTTGGCTGGATATGCTATGGATCCCCACTAGGAAGGTGTTGGCTGGATATGCTATGGATCCCCACTAGAAAGGTGTTGGCTGGATATGCTATGGATCCCCACTAGAAAGGTATGTGGCCCTAACTCACAGTACTTCAGCACCTGACCTTATTCATCAAGGGCCCTGATGACAATGAAGTTGTTTACAATGAAGGTAGATCTGGGGAAGTGCTTTCAGTTCAATAGGGTCAGCATCTTCATAGAATTCATGTGGAGGTGGGGGGAGGGTGAAATCAGAGACCAGAATGTTGCTTCTACAAGCCAACGATGTCCAGAGAGATTTGGCATAATTTTCACATATCAGAACTGACCAGGCCTGATAACACCTGCTTCTCCAAATATACGGTTGTGTTGTTTAAGCTGTCCAGTCGGTGAGATATGTCATTTATGCAACCATTGCAAAAGAATAGATTCCATCTACAGCTCCTGTTCTAATATAAAAACAAATCAAATATTTTAACAATGGCTCCTGAAGTCCCCATTTTGTCTTTAAGAAACCCTTCCACATCCTTATTTTCTTCAGGAAACAATCTCTCTCTTAGTCTCTCAGCTGCCGTCTCTCAGGAGTTACTCTAGTTACTCTCAGTGTGCTAACGATGCATTCTTACCCGGGAAGTCAAGCAACCAGCTATCTTCTGGAGTCCTCTACCCTGCTGCTGCCCTCCAGGGAACCAAGGGACCCTGTGTCACCTGGATCTACTCTACACCAGGACACTTCCACCTCACACTGTGCAGACCTCCTCATCGCCCCCATTTTCTTCATGGTCTAGTTGCTACCAAATTGGTCTCTCTTGTTTTGGATCTATACAGGTCTCTAAGCACTCCAAGTTCACGTTCTTCTGGGAGATTAGACCATTTTCTGGCTTTACTTCCGTAAGTTGATGGCTCCTTATAATTACCTACTAACCCACTTCCCTTCAGTAAAAATGGACTACAAAATGTTAGAAGATGCTGGAATCTGTCACCAAAGACATTCTTGTGGGTTTGGGGTAATATAGCTCATTAGTAGAGTACTTGCTCATGAAGCCAAATGATGGGATGTCTTCACCCACCCATCTTTCCACACGTTTACTTCCGGTCATCCTAACATATTCATGGACAAATTTGACTAAGCAGTGTCCCTGCCCCCAAAGTATACCTGTCCGTGTACTCTTGTACTGAGCCTGAGGACACAGAAGGAGAGGAGAGCCAACAGAAGGCTGTGGGCCTCTACAGTCCATTTGTATTTACTTTAGAATGCAGCAGCTACTGATCTGTGAAACAAGAAAGAATATTTTTATCTCTGTTGCCATTTGCTGACACAGTCCCTCAAACCAAGCTCTGTGTCTCTTTGTATGCTGAGATCATTAGTAGCAAGGCTTCTACACAAACTTAGGAGAAGGGTTGAAAGTGATAACACTGGAATTGTGACGTCATTACCACCCTTCACTCTCTAGCATTTGGGTAGAGACTGTAGGTCCAGCTGGTCACCGATGGCCAATGACGTAAGCAATCCTACTGTGGACTGAAGCCTCCACAGGAAAAACAAATGAGCCCAGTTCAGAGGGTAGGAACAGAATATCCACATGTCTAGAGCGTGGACCAACATCAACACTCCATGCAGCACCCTCCCCCGACTTTGTCCCATGGACTCACACATCTGGTTGCTCCATCACTTCCTGTGAGACATCCTTTGTGAAAGACAGTGCCTGGGAAGTAGCTGTTTTCCTGGGTACTGTTGAGCAGCTACAGAACACTGTCGAACTCAACAAGGTCACGAGGTCACCAATTTGTAGTCATCTTGGCATCTGGCTTCCCATGAACCTGCCCCTTGAACTGACTTCTAACATTGTTGTGTCAGAATTCAATTATATGGTGTGTCACCCAACTGATATATAGTGAAGGAGAGAGTTTCTTGAAGAAGAGGCATGTTTCCATTTGTCATACGCATGTGTGTTAAGCATAGGTATGACAACCATTTGTTCTGCCTATCTGGATAATTTTGTGTAATGTTTTGGTACTATCACTTTCAAGTGTTCTTCATCAATTGTAGAAATGAGTCCAAACTCCTTCGGCAGCTTCCTGGTCACTACTAATATCACCTGGCATATCCCTCCAGCATCCTGACTCAACCCTTCCTCTCTCTCACCCGAACTGCATATGCTCTCCTTGCAGGGTCTTCTTCTTTTGCTTACACAGAACCCACCTCGATCTAGTTCATAATTAGTCTTCAAATCCCACTGAAGACTGGACACCTGATGTTATTTCCTCTTCACGGGCTCCCTTAGGTAGAATTAATGAGTCCTGTGGTTGGATTCTCTGCACCTTCTTTACCTTCTACATACGTCTACAGCTCTGTTGTCTTCCCTCCTCCTCCTCCTCCTCCTCCTCCTCCTCCTCCTCCTCCTCCTCCTCCTTCACTCTCTCTATGCCTCCCCTCCTCGTGTGTGTGTCTCTGTGTGTTTGTGTTCATGTATACATGTGTGTGAAAGCATATGTGCACCTTTTGACCACGTGTGGAGACAATAGGTCAGCCCCGGGAATGCTTCCTTGGGTGCTGTCTACTTGGTTTTTTTCAACAGAATTTCTCATTTGCCTGGGGCTCTCTGACTTTGCCGACTGGTTGACCAGAAAGCCCAAACGCTGGAATTCTGGTTATAGGCCTGTCTGCCAGGCCTGGCTTTTTTTAGGTGGGTGTTGGGGATTAAACTCACATTGTCATGTTTCTGCAGCTAGCACTTTATCAGTTAAGCTTTCTTCCCAACCTGCCTTTCCACAATGGATCTTAACCATAGCGAAAGCTCTCTCAAAGCTGATGCTACTCAGACTGTGAGCCAGTTACTTAGCTTACTGTTTAAGGTATTGTCCTTTGAAGCACCTCGCTCTCTGCCCACTAGATTTAAGTAACCCCTTTGAAACTGTGACAACCAAAACCTCACCAGACATTTCCAATGTCCCCTGAGGGACAAAATGCCTCCGGTCATAGTATAAGCCACCCCAGAGTTGAGCCTCGCTTTTTTTTTTTTTTCATCTTATTAACCCAGAAACCAGCACAGGGCCTGTCCCACATCATCCTCAGCCAACTTGTAATGAACTGATGTGAGCCTCAGAAACATGACACCTTTCCAGCGAAAGCAAACAGGAACAATGCTGATAGTGTCATGCAGGTATTTCTAAATAAAGACATTCATTCACTTGTTAAAACCCATGTTTCCTTCCTAAGAAGGACAGAAGTATTCTGACTTTCTTTCTAAAAGCAAAGGTCATGTTTGAAAAACTTCTCCGACCGCTGAAGCCTGAGGCTATTTTTGACTGGGCAGTTCTTGAAAACCAGAGGCTCCTTCCTGCAGGCTCTTTGTCACTGCCTTGCAGTTTCCTGCCCAGCAGTCTTCCTTCCTTCAGTGGCTCTTCGGGACTCCCAGCATGAGGGTAGAGACCCTCAGTGGGCACTCCCTCTACTCAGGGACTGGCCCTCGGCAGACTGTGATGGTGTGTGGCTCATGGCCAAGTCCATTGTCTATGAGTTTCCTGCGCCAAGGCATTTGGCTCCTGTTCACGGGCTTTTATCTGCATTTATCTTTTCAACCAAACGAGTTTAAATTATGTCTTTATCTTTTTACTACTGAGTCTGCCTCAATTCTGTCTGAATATGACTTCCTAGTACAACCATTTTCTTCTCTAAGAGAAGGTTGTAAATGCTCAGATGGGAAACGGGCTGCTTCTAGGAAAGCAGGGTGAGCCCAGCCTGGTGCTGGAGGGAAGGCACAGATTTCCCAGCATCTATCAGACTCAATGTTGACTTTTCCCTAACCTACCAAAGGAAACTCTTGGATGCTTCATTTTCCAGAGCAAACCAAGGAAATAAATAATAAACAAATAGAAACAAAACCAATAATGATGATGGCGGTGGTGGTCATGGTGATGAATAAAATAGAATGGAGAGTTTCTTTCTCTTTCAATTAGGAGAATGGGAAGTTCCTCCTTGCAGCTGACCACTACAACAGAGAGCACTATCATCTGACCGTGTTTGCCTTTTCTGTTCTGTCCGAGTTAGTTTCTGTGAAGTTCTGAAGGACAGTTTTAGGGCTCCTGTGGTTAGACATGTGTGTCAGACATTGTAGGCTGGCAAGTTGTTCCCATTTCCCACAACTCCCTCTTCCCTAGAATCTTAATGGTTGAGTAGTCATTTGCCTAGCATGTCCTAACCTGGGAATGTTGTCTGTTTCTGCAGAAGAATTTTTCTGAGGATTCTGGAAAAGTGGTTGCTTTCCTGATGTAAAAAATTCTCTCTGCTGTGTTTGCGGACATGTTGCCTGAAGCCGCAGTAGCCATGTGTCGCTGTGAAGGTTTCTTCCACCGGGGCAGCTGTTTGGTGAGAAAACTAAGCCACTTTCTCAAAAACTCAGGTGGACAATAATTCTATCACTTGCTACCGAGAGCATTAAAATGAAAACAGATGTCTTTAAACACAAGTCCCTCTATAAATAGATGATGTGTTTTTGATACCCATCCCCTCTTCCTAGAGCGCTCTCACCAGAAATCCATCAGGATACAGTAAGATTCATGCCAAACCCACGGCCACTGGCATGAGTGTAAGCCGACGGCACTGCTATTGTGCATGATAGGATAGACCCAGATCTCGGACATTAGATGCCTCACTTTCTTGAGCAGGCAGTATTGAGTGCTTACAATGCAACAGGCATTCTTTAAGAGAGGCTTAAGTGTATCTCTACACAGAAGTACACAGTCTGCCATTTCTAGAATGCAGTAGTTCATTCTTTTCTATTGCAGTCTTCAGTTGTTACATTCTTACTTTAATTCTAGAGATACAAAAGAGCAGAGCTCATTTTCCTAACTGAGGTTCCCTGTTCACAAATGACTCTAGCTTGTGTCTACTTGATAAAAACACTAACCAGGATTATCACCAAGCTGACTGCTACAGGGGAAGAGATCCAGAGGAGGCCTTCTCACCCTAACTCCCAACTAGGACCAGCCTGAGGCAAACCCATAATTACTTCTAAGGAGAGGACATTACCTATTTTCTTCATTTGCTGAGATTTTTCGCTGAACAAAAGGAAGCAGCACCCGTGACTCACCCAGAGGCTTCCAACAACACTGGAAGGAGTGAACTGTGATGGAGTGGAGAGAAACCTCTGGACTTCAGGAAGGAGTGCTGACTACGTTCAAGTCAACAGCCACAGAAACAAGAGCTTTGCAATATTATGAGGTCTAGGAGCACATGTAGTTTAACCTCCAGTCTCATGAATGTGGAAATGTCAGCTCAGGCTCACGAACTCTTGACAGCCAGGCCTCTGTTCCTGTTGTTCTAGGATGTTCTACACTTGCCTTGGTCATAATATATATATATATATATATATATATATATATATATATATATATATATATATATATATATATATGTGTGTGTGTGTGTGTGTGTGTGTGTGTGTGTGTGTGTGTGTGTGTATCTCACAGTATATAATTGCTTTCCAAGTGTAGTAGATTAGAAACAAAATTTACCTCCAGTTTTTACAGGGCCAGACTAGAGCTGCCTTAAACCTGAAAATGTGAGTTAAGAAGACCAAGAGAAGGTTATTTTAAGGGAGCCTTGGAACCTATTTGCAATCACCAGGAAGTATGCCAAGAAAACTGTGCAGAGCCGGATCCTTAAGTACAGAATTGGTCTCTTCACAACAGAAATATGACATGCAATTTCATTTATTGTTTCTCAAGCCAAAATAAACTACATCTGGAGAATCTGGAGCCCGTGTGTAACGTGAGCAATCACCGGAATTCTCAGTCCTTTTCAGGAAGAGTCAGAACCCCACAAACCCGAGTGCAGGGGTCGAGGACAAATAAAGTGAAGTCTGACTTCACACGGAAAATAATAAACGTATGGAGCTCATTACCACAGAAGAGGTACAGGCGAGGGATGTAAATGGATTCATAAAGGTTTTGACCAAATTTATGAATGTCAGAGCCATAAATGGCTACTCAGAGTACACCTAACCTTTAAGGTTAATGTCAGAGAGGAAAACTATGTCTTTCCCTGGTGAATCCCTCCAGGCCTTAGCTGTCAACACGATGCTAGGCCGGCTGGAACATGGAGTTTGCCCGCAGAACAGCTCCTGTGCCCGTTAGCTAGCTGGTACGTAGGCCAGATGAACATTTACGCCCTCGGCAGAAGCCCAGACACAACTGCCTAGCTTCAGCAGCAAGTCAAGGAACCGATGCTGTGGGACTTGCTTATTCAGAGTCTGACAGCCAAGGTCTAGAGCCAGGCTCCATCACTTAGCAGCCAAGGAGGGACTTGTTCATCTTTCTGGCTCATGAAGTGGAGATAATGAGACTTTTAGAAGCAGCTGTGGGTAAGGCCTCTATAGGAAAAAGCATTCTGCAAACTGAAAACCAAAAGAACGTACATACATGTGACATGTGTGTCAATTCTAGCAGAGGGTGTGTAAGGCATGAGAGATTAAAATGCTACTTGCTTTGTTTTCCTGGGGAGAACTGGGAAGACTATTCAAGCAGTTCTCAGGGGCTGAAAGGATGGCTCAATGGTTAAAGCACGTCCCAGGGAAGTAAGAAGATGTGAATTCCGATCCCTACATCCCATGAGTGCCAGATGGGAATAGCAACTCACCTGTAATTCCAGCTTCAGAAGGTGGAGGCAGGGGAGCCCTGACACAAGCTGATTAGGAGAGATCCTGCCTCAATGATTAAGTCAAAAGAGTGATTAAGGAAGGTTCCCCGTATCAGCCGAGGCCTCCACATGCACCAGAGCATGCCAAAGGCACTCATCTCTCCAAAACGGTTTCTCTAATTCCCACAAAACTCAGGAACGGGTGTGTGTTTTTATCTGCTCTTCTTATTCTACCCATGAACTTCTGTAAGGCTGAGGCTCTGCCTTACTTGGGCATTCTTTATACTTACTGCAGTTCCTAGCATACAGCTGGCAATCAGGAAATGTGAATAAATCACTTGGGTGTAACTAACCTTGTTTTTATATAGAAGAGAGGAATGACCAACTGTCCGATATAACGAACTGTATGGCAGAGGTGAACATGAGAGCTCGGCCTCGGCTGACGGAATCTCCAGGCTCTGACACTTGCTCGGCTCTACGGTTGAAGAAACACTAACACCTCGGTTTCATCTGTGAGAAAGATGGAGGGAAACCTGAGCTTGCAGAGTGACACTTTACCAGGTGCTGGTGGCTGGGGTCCTAAAACCACTTCTTCCAAAGCATCCCAATTGTACTCTTTAACATAAGGTTATAATTTGGGGACATAATGTCAGAGTTCAGAGGCTACATGGGCTGGCACTATCATCTTCAGCAACGAAACAGTCACCTGCGAGATCCAGAAAAGGGACAAATGGTTGTGTAAGTGACATCTCATCCTGAACTTATAAACACATGGGCTCAAGAATTTAGATCTCATCCCCAGGTTGGAGTGCTCAATTTTATCCCTAGCGATAAATTCCCAAGTACCCTTCAGGTACAAAAACCTTGACCGCATGGACCAAGACTTGTTTCCTCTGCTAAAAGTTAATTCCGTTCTGCTTTACATACTGTGTTAGTGCCTCAGAATTTTCTCTCTGGTAGATATAGAAGGGTAAACAGAAAATACATTGCTGCCCTTATGTACATTTAAATGTATATAGATGCAAATGTGTTCTGTGTGCACGAATGTATGTGCACATGTGTGTGTGTTTTCATGTATGCGTACAGGTGCACAAGTGTATTCATGTGTGTGTGTGTGTGTGTGTGTGTGTGTGCGCGCGCGCGTGTGTGTTTCACAACTTAGTTCACAGTTGAAACCATAAGCACGAATGGTCAGTGAGCCACTGGGCACCAACTTTGCCACCACTGTTCTCAGGAGCTTGACCAGTGCTACCTTGCTGTCACGAAGTCTATCTCAAGCCAGTGTGCTCAGCTTATTTCTTTCTTCACTTTATGATGGTATTTTCAAAGCTGACCCTCTGCTCTCTGCATTCTGAAAGGCTACCCACTAACATAGCAGTCTTTCTTGTCAAAGGGCCTGTAACAAATGTTGATTTCACGTCTACTCTACCTTAGCTCACCAATAGTCAGAGTCACTTTGCAGCCTGGAGATATCAGCGTTCATACCCACAAGGCCGATTTTACAGGGGCAGTTAATACTATCCTGGCTTATCCTGGCCGAGTGCACACACATCTCTGCCATCTTTCTGCATCCCAATGCATCCTGCACTAACCTGATTGTCATTATTTCCTGCTGTCAATCTCATACTGGAACAGGCGAAGTCACTCTACTTTGTCATGGTAAAAAGTTTAGCCAGCCACTTTCCAGCTTCTTAGGTCTTCTGTGAAGGGCTGTGCTTATCCCGTGTGTGCTTCTGGGCATCTCCAGGGCTCTGCATTTAGCTCCACACTTCTAAAAGCATCTGTACAGAGATAATATTAATGTTATTGCAACAGACAGGCAGAGCCTCATTTCTCTCTGCTTTGACTGAAACTGTCTGCTCGTAGTAAAATTGTGCAGACATTGGCATTTTTAAGGGAGGTCTGAATGTGTGTAGGTCCAGTCACTGGTGGGAGAAAGAAGTAAAATACAAGACACTGCCAGGTGACTACTTTCTTTCTTTTCTTTTTTGGCACTGAAAATGTGCTGGTGAGCCATAATCATCAAAATTATTTTTCTTGGCTGCCAAGATGGCTCAGCCAATGAAGGTGCCTACCACTAGTCCCAGTGACCAGAGACTGACCCTCAAGACTCACACAGTAGAAGGGAAAGCATGATTGTTTTCAAGTTGTCCTCTGACCTCCAATGCGGCATGTGCATCTGTACGTACACACACACACACACACACACACACACACACACACACACAGAGAGAGAGAGAGAGAGAGAGAGATTACTGTGAAACTAGAGGAAACTCCCCAGTTTACTATGGGTTCTGATCAAGGGTTACTTGGAATATTGAGGCGATTTATTAAGAACTACTTGGCTCCCCAGATATCTATTTTTTTTTTATTGTTAGGTTTTTTGTTTTTATTGGATATTTTATTTATTTAACCCAGATATCTATTTAACCTGGGTAAGTGGGGTGTTTAAAATTCTGAACTTGACTGCTAATTGTATTTAAATTTTGGGGAGATCTAAATTGACAGCATAAAGGTAGAAAATATTGGAAAGATGATTATATTTAGAATAAAGTTTGAGTGGCTACCCCTAGTCTTAGTTTACAGGTTCATAAAATAGAAATACTGAAGTCTGTACTGATGGCCCACAGTCACAAGGCGATCTAAGATGATGTTGGAACCTAGGGCTTGGAATTTGTGGGAAAAACAGTTGTAAAGACATCCATTGGAATTGGAGAGATGAGTTGGCAGAGACGCTCCCCTTGGAGGACCCTATCACCAGCCCAACCTCTTCTCCACCACCACTGGGGAGCCACACCCACACACAGACAGACACACCTGCACACAAATCATTTTTAAAAATAACTAAAATCCCTTTTGAAGACGATGTCTCACCATGGACTGGAGGCACCTTGAGTTTCTTCAGATCATCTGAGCTGTGCCTGCCCTGGTCTTGGCTTGTTTGTTAACTTAATTGTCTTTGTATTATTTTCTCATGCTTATTGCCCAAATAACTCCACCGAGCCCCAGTCAGAGCAATGATAATAAGTAATAATGATTAGGGGAAATCTGGTAAAAAAAAATTAGAAACGTAAGCTTTTGGTGTTTCTACTGGCACTAGGCATTTCTATAGGAAACAGTCATTGCCTTTGCGGTGGTGCAGGTGCCGGCTCCATGGAAGGCCTACGTCACAGAACACTCCCACTCAGTATTGCCATTAGCATCTAGTAATCCTGGGCCTACCCAAGGAGGCTGCACATGCCCACCAGGCACCCCTCCTCATGCCGCTGTGACTGTAAGCCTCAGGTTCTTTGGGGTCACTAATTTCTTTCCCCTAGATGCTTGTTGCACGCTGTTGATCAGCAATATTTCCCAAGTGTACTGAAACGGGTTGAGAATAGTGTAGAAGTGAATAAGGCTGCCTTGCTTGGCTCCTAAAATGTCTGCATATTTAGGCACTGCTGGTAGGACAATTGCTTGAGAAAGATATTGCAAGTGTCGTGAGCAAACTATACAAATATCCTCTAACTTCTGTGCTCAGAAAAATGTGATGACTTTTCCCTAAGATGCAGTGAAATAATAAGGCAACATAAAATTCATTTATCTGAACTCAGTGCTGCTCTCAGGTCCAGATTCTCTGAACCCTTCCCATCCCCCTCCCCCTCTCTTCTTCCCCTCCCTTTCCCCTCCCCTTCCCCTCTTTCCCTCCCCCTCCCCCTCCCCTCCTTCTCCCCCTCCCACCTTCCCCTCCCTTTCCCACCCCTGCTCCCATCCCTGCCCACCATGTCATAGACTAGAGAAGGGCACATGGGAACACTTCAAAACAGAGAGAGAGAGCTGGAAACTGAGTTCAGTCACGAACACACACAGACACACAATGCACACATGCACAAACACACACATGCACGCCTATAATTTTAAAAATAATTTTAAAAAGTCTTCAAAGCTCAGAGAGGTTCAAGTGTGCCTCGTAGGAGGCCAAGGCTGACTGTACATACACTAAAATATCCTTCAATCTTTGTGTGTATGTTATCAGTCTATCTCACATGGAAGGAGCGTGCGTTTCAGCAGAAAATAAGTATAAGCAGTAAGTAAACGTATGAGCATCTGTACCTATGCTCATTAATAAGTGATAATGACGATGAGTGCGTCAGTATCAATGACAATTTTTAAAATAACCATGATGCTAAATAATCATGGACATCAAAACGTGATAGAATAAAATGTTAAGTGCAGACCGTGAGAGAATTTCTCTTTGAGAAGACGTTCTGAGCTGCTCTTGCTATCTTTGAGCATCCACACCATATGATCTGCTTCAGTACTATGAAACCTGGGAATAACTAACAGAAAATGTGAATTATTAACGTCACGGTAATGCAGCTCCATATCCCAGGGCTGGAGCTAGAGTACACGAGTCTCCGTTAGCGGCTGCCCATGGGTCACGGACAAGTCACTTGGCTTCCCTAGATTTAGACTTTTGATCTCCACGTTGAAGCTTTCAAGGCTGAGATGTAAAAGTCTTGATGACAGGCAGTACACGTTTGTACAAACTCTAAGTCTCTAAGTTACTTCGATTAAATAAGAAATCAACTTGTTATTCATTTGGTTTTGCCCTGACATTGGGCAGTGATTCTGGAGCTTGCCCTTACTGAGGAAGCTCTATAACTGAGCTACCTCTCAAGTGTTTATTGGCTTTGAATTTTGAGGTTGAGTCTTCCTAAGTTCCCCAAGCTGACCTAGAACTCACATCATAGCCAAGGCAGGCCTTGTCTTTCTGATCTTCCGTCTCCAGCGCCCAAGTGCTGGGATCACAGCAGGGCCATCATTTTGTTAACAGCCAGGCTCTTCATCAGCACTTTCTCTGTAAGATCTAGTACTGGAATCAGTAGCTATGGCCCTGTTCCCATCCATCTCCGCAGGCAGGTGTTACTTTGTCGCTAACATTCAGAAGAATATCTTCAGGCCCACTTGAGTTTTGACAAAAGGCTATGAAACAAACAGCCACAAAAAGAAATAAATTAAAAGTGTGGACATGCCGTGTGGCTCCACAATCATGTGTTCAGACACGGAATGCCCAGAGAACTGGAGCAACGGTAAGGAGCTTTTGGAGGTAAGGAGCTTTTGGAGGTAAGGAGCTTTTGGAGGCAATTGCTACTCACAGTATCGCCCAGCTATCTTATGTGAAATTCTTTTCATCTTCCCTCCACTCTCTTGTGAAAAGCAAGAGGCTTTCTGAGAGGCGCAGACATTCTCAGTCTTTGCAACAAGACAGCTTTCTTGCTGGTTGAGCTCAGGAGAGGCAGGGCAATTTTGTGTTAAACAGACTCAGAAGGTGACAGGAGGGAGGTAAGTTTATAGCCGGAAATCCATATGCAAACCGTCCCTGGGAAGGTTGCTTTTTACTGTCTTGTACAAAGTTAATGGAAACCAAGGAGCTACCATTCCAGAATCTTCGTCTCCTTTAATCCTTAATAACGAAATAAAAATGGGCAGCCTGTATCCTGCAGCAGCTCTAGCCAGAAGACCTCTAGGAAACAAGGCTCCCTACAGACTTTCCCTTGATCTTAAAGCTCAACTTGAAACATTTATATGCACAGAGCACCTGGCCAGGAGATGTGAGAAGGGCCTTTTTCCCCTCCACCTTGGCTCTATTTCTTTCTTTAATAATAAATTCTCAGTTTTCTTTCTTCCCTTCCTGGAAATTGATTCTATTCTAAGTAGTGTTTTTTGTTCTTTCTTAATAGTTTAAGGAAAGCAAGACAAACTTGAAAACCCCCCATTAACACCCGTCAGGGGCCCCGCCTGCCCAACTCCGGTATCATTGTTTTTCCAAAGATGAAGCTGAGAAGTCAAGTCAGGGTTGGTTAATTCTAATCAGGTTGAGAACTTCCTTTGTTTGAATTCAAAGGGCTCCGGGTAACCTATTATGCAGTTTAGTGGCAAGGGCTGCGCAAATCTTCTTTTGCACCCCCTGCCTCGTGAAGAAGCAATGAGCTCACACACTTGTTCTGACTGCACCCGCTTAAACAAGCAGGTGTGCACATACCGTCAGGTGTTAAACAAAGGAGGAGTGCTGGAGCTAGTCCTAAAATGTCACCGTCATCTGGGGTCTGTCCTCAATGAAGTTATAAAGCACTTCACGGTACAATCACAGTTCAACAAGAAAGCGTGTGCCAAACGCAAGACAGACACCTCACTTTTATTTTGCGACAAATATATTTAAAGGAAGAAGAACAATTTCTAAATATCACTGGGCTATGTTCTTTCTTCCATCTTTCTTTTTCTCTCCTCCTTCCCTGACTTCAGCTCATGAAAGATTTTAAGGAGTCAAGCTTAAAGACCATAGTACAAAATGATAAAATAAATCACTGATATTGGGACAAAGGGGGTAAAAGGCAAGACAATGAATAGGGAAGGAGTTTTCTAAAATGCACAGATGCAAACTGCTGCTCTGTAGCTGTGACAAGATACAAGGTGCACATTTGACTTTCCACGTCCCACCATCCTAGGCCACGCCCCAGCATGGCTCCCAGGTGGCCAATTTGCCTCCCCCCCAACCATGCCCTCTCTAGGCTCATTCTCCATGACCAAGTACTGCTTTCATCCAGCAAACAATGAAAGGAAGCTCTTCCTCACCCACAGTACTTAGGACTTCCCACTGCACTTAGGATAAAGGTCCAGTTGCTCACCTCAGCATACACACTTTCATAGCTGGACACTTCACAGCTTCTGGGCTCTCTGACTGACCCAGTCTCCCTTGAACACACCCTTTGGCCACCCCACACCTCCTTCAGCATGTAGAATCCATCCTTCCCTGTATCACTTTGTCAGGCGGCTTCTCTGCCTCTGCACTCTGGGTCTCATTCCTCAGGCTGCTCCTGTGTAGGTTCAAACCTATGCTTCTTAACCTGGTACCTCCACCACGTCAGTGTGTACTTAGCAGCATGCTTTGGCTGTTTTATCATGTACTTCTGAGGGCTGGAGTCAGGTCTTAGATGTGCTTTGGTCTTTACTCCCTTAGGGCCTGACAGAATACTATTACTAATATATTATTGTTTGGGTTACAAATAGATAACTGTAACAATCTGGGGCACAGCTCAGGAAGAGTGCTTACTTAGCACCTGTGATTTCCAGCACCATAAATAACAACAATACTTTTAAAGTAATGACAAATCGGCCGGTGTCCATGAGCAAGGAAAGGTCCTCGGTGTTCTGTCTTCATGGTCTTGCCCACACTCCACATGGTAAAGCAGGCCACGAGGTGGTTCATTATTACCTCTTTTTCACAGATGAGGTATGCATGGCTTTGGTGGGTGACTGTGTGCACACGGATACCAGTCTGGTCTTTTAAGAACTGAAAGTTTGCCGGCTGCCTAGTGGTCTGTGCTGCCTTCCCTGTGTCAAATGAGTCCTCCTAGAATCACGTGTGATGAAAGAAAAAATGTCAACTCCCGAAACTCGTGACAGATGGAAAAAAAGAGAAAGAAAGAATGAAAGAAAGAAAGCAGGAAAGGAAGGAAGGAAGGAGGGAGAGAGAGAGGGGGAGAGGGAGAGGGAGAGGGAGAGGGAGAGGGAGAGGGAGAGGGAGAGGGAGAGGGAGAGGGAGAGGGAGAGGGAGAGGGAGAGGGAGAGGGAGAGGGAGAGGGGGAGAGAAACAATTGTTGGGATGGGTGTCTATAATTAAGTGTTTTCCTCCCATTAACATTTGAGATCAGCAGCAGCCTAGCTTGGGGTTGGTAGACTGAGTACCAGATTTCCCGCAGCCGAGCCTCTTCCTGGCATCTCTCAGGCGGAGGCAGTGGCATCTGCGAGGTTAAACCCATCTTCCAGCTCTGCAGGGCTGTCCTACACGGTAGGCTTGCTTCACGCAACCTAAATCAAACTCAGCAAAAATCCACACTCAGTTCACGACTATTCCCCTTGAGAAGAGAGGGGAAGAGACAGCAAGTGGGAAGACAAGGTGACCATCCTAACCCAAAAGGACAAGAATCTCCAGGCGTAGTCTCTGCCAGCTCGGTCCCACGGTGGAGCCTGGAAAGCCAGGCGCAGGCGTATTCATCCTCTCTGCAGCCCACGGGATTGTGGGCTCTGGCTTGGGGTCCTTTCTGCCCCACCGCCCACCTGGGGTCCTACCATTTTCTTTAGAAATTAGTCAAGCAAGGCAGTTCTGTCTGCCTTCTCCTTTGGGTCTAAGTGCCAAAGAGCCAAACAGCCCTGGGATGAACACACTAACACACACACATACTTACAACCACACATGGATACACAAAATTTCTCTGTCATACACTCCGATACACAAATGCATTCTCTCTCTCTCTCTCTCTCTCTCTCTCTCTCTCTCTCTCTCTCTCTCTCTCTCTCACACACACACACACACACACACACACACACACACACACACACACACACATCTTATTTTGTGCTAAAAGCCTCCGTTTGCACAATGGTACTACTTGAGGTTATCTGTCCAAGCAACTGATCTTTCACCAACTATTATCAAATTCACCATGTGTGTGTGTCACAACCTTGGAGACTTCTAAAAGTCCCACTGTATTCGTTCTCTCTCACCTTGTTTGCTACCATGCAAATAGAAATCCAAGAACCTAGCAATACAGGACTCCGTCTAGAGAAAACAGATTTTCTCTTTGATGGCTACAGTGTAACGTCTCATCACAATCAATTCTACCCATCTGTCATCGCCTGTGTGTGCATCTGTGGAGGGGACAGGCCCTTGTCTGTGCATCTATGAAGGAGTCAGGCCCTTGTCTGCATCTGTGGAGGGGACAGCCTTGTTCCTACTCAGGTATTTGCAGTATGGCCCAACCTTGAACTTGCTCTTGCAAGTGGCTGACATAGGGAAACAATATAAAGTCTGTGGATGGCAAAAACTTCTTTTTTGAAGACACAAAGAAAATATTGCTTAGAAAATCCTAAAACGTATAGGATAAAGGAATAAAGGAGAGAATCAGACTACTTTCAAGCCACATGTTTGCTGCTAGAAAGTTCTTTGAGTCTGATTCTATCAAGCAGGAGATGAAAAAAAAAAAAAACCCTTTCTATTTGTAGGAGAGGCAATTTCACTGTTTCTACTAGATAGCCACAAAAGTTAGAATTCTTCAGTTTAGGCTTATACTATATTTTATGAATGAATTTTAAAATTATATCCGGAGTTTCTTTGAATGAAATACTAATGATTTTAAATCATCTTGTTTTCAGCTAATCTCTCCATAATTAAGGGGTGATGGCATACTTAAACATCATTGGGAACAGAAAATTGAACTCAGTGAGAAGTGAGTCCATATTTTAACCAAAAAAAATGACAAACATATAAAGAAAAGAATCTATATTTTGGTCCTAGAAAAAAAAATAAACTTTCCCTTATTCTTGTAGAAAGAACAGTAATTAAATGTATGAAGGGAAATTTAAATAAGAACGTCTAGAGAAAACAGTCTTCCGGATTCAGACAATTCTGTGCACAAACAAAGGTGCACGCTGGCCACGGGGAGCAGGAAGAAGGAACAGAAGTGACAAGCACTTAAATGTGGAAGACCAGAGCCTCCAGACTCAAGAACGGAGATTTGCCCTACTAGGTAGCAAATGTCCTTGCATCATGGTGGCTAGCCCAGCACTTAAAAGCATACGCATTTATTTATCATGGCCCCGCTCATCAGTAACACACAGACTTCTCCAGTCTTCTGTGCTCTTCTCCCTTAATGGCACAGCCTCTGCTCCATGCGAGGCGGGTAAGCAGAAGCACCTTTGCTTTTTTAAACCAGGTTTTGAAAAAAAAAATTGCCCATCCTCATTCCAAACTTTTGGATAGCTTGTCAAAATAAGGGACACTGGAAGCACACGGCATAACAAACTGTAAACACCACACCAAGTCCTCGGGAGAGAGACTCCCCAGCGTTCCTTGCGTGGTTCAGTCACACTGCTCATTAAAAAAGCCATTTTAATGCTCACTGTCAGGCCAATCTTCCAGGTGCCAGGATTTTCTTTTGAAGCGAGAAGGTGCTCTGTGGGCCAGCTTTGCAGAAAGGTAAACATTTGAAAACCAGGACAGGGTTTGCTGATATTTAAAACTCAAGAGTCTTCTAAATTCGGAGGCCCTCCCGGGCACCCTTCCTCAACACCCCTACCCCTTTTAAAGTAGTTTTAAATTTTATCTTATTTTAATTTTTCAGTTTGCACAGGCGCAAGGTGCTGCAAAAACACATCTCAGGTGTCTTTTAAAAATTAAAACGGGGCTGATTGGCCGTGTCAGTGATCCAGGCTAATCAAAATCGCTGACACCTTTTCAGGAGAGAAGAGGCAGGATTTAGCTCTCACCAGAGAGTGCTGCCTCGTTGGTCGGCTTTTTGATCTAAATCTGAATATGTGCCTGCAGATAATTCTCTTGCATTTTTTAAAGCTGAGAAACAAAGAATAAAATGCGGAGAAAATAAATGCTTAATTGGAGACATGATTCGGCACGCCTGACCCCAGACCTCTAAACGGAACCGCAGGTCCCTCTGCTGGCCAGGCTGGGAGGGAGCCCCTCTGCCGAGTGAAATGGGCTCCCTCCAAACTAAACCTTCCTGAAAGATTCACACCGGTTCTTGCCCAGTAGCCAAGGAGCATGGCTGGAATACAAAGGAGTGGAAAACATGGGCTCCAATTACAAAAAGGAAAGCAAACAGTCGCCGCGACTCACCCTCCCCACCGTGGGTCTCACTCCAAAGCCAACGCACAACACACTTTAATGCGTGTAGAGTTTTCTTCTCTGTTTTTGCCATTGTCTTAAAGATAAGAAGTGGTTTTCATAAACTAGGGCCATAAGAATGTATTCTGGTGTTCTTTCTCCTGTGGGAAGAACATGTTTCCGCAGTGTTAATGTAGCTTAGTTGTGACTCATTCAGAAGAGCGTCCTTCTTTGATTTGCTGTGGGGAGGCCCTGTACATAAAACCACGGAAAGGATGGTGTTATTTGGAAATATTCGTTTCACAATCGCTTCGTGATCTATTCTAAGAAAAGTAAGGCGTTCTTGGATAAAGAAACGTGTGAAGTCAACTGAATTTCGAGGCAAATCATATTGAACAGATTGATTGGTCTAACATATTAGCTAAAACCAATGTGTAAACAATGATACAGAGCAAATAACAGAAAGGAATACAACCGAGAGATGGGGGAGGGGCAGGGAGAGGCTATGGTGAGGAAACTTTGTATGCGGCTAATGGGTCTTTCAAAAATTCCAAAATTAACCATAACTTTTAAAGTGATACATAAATCCACCAGCCCTCATTGTCACAGTCCTGTGCCAAAGGAGATACAAGGTGGGCAGCGTCTTGGGGTGCCGGCTTTCTCGCCACCTCAATTCCACCCCGAAGGGGCTTGTTTTGGACATATGGAAGAAAGAATACCTCAATTTCTGGAATTCTGTTATTTTTACAGTGACTTGAGCTATTTGGCTACTTTTTTTTTTTTTTTTTTTTTTTTTTGGTTTTTTGAGACAGGGTTTCTCTGTGTAGCTCTGGCTGTCCTGGAACTCACTCTGTAGACCAGGCTGCCCTCGAACTCAGAAATCTACCTGCCTCTGCCTCCCAAGTGCTGGGATTAAAGGCGTGTGCCACCACTGCCCGGCTATTTGGCTTCTTCTAAGTATAATGTATTTTCTCCCTCTCTCACAAATGCATGCATGTCTGCAGTGACACACACACACACACACACACACACACACACACACACACACACACACACACACTCAAAGAGTATATGACAATTTTAAATTGAGTTTAAATCCCTGTGGTTTTGGTGGTTCCATTGCTGGGGAAATTAAAGGCACTGAAGCCACTTCCAGCTTTGTTGATGCTCAGAAGTGTGTGGAGATGCCATCAAAACCCACATCACTGGTCCGCAGCTACTGAGACTAAATTTCTGAAAATCCCCTGAAACCTTTATTTCAGGAACTCTTCAACTTTGGAAGTCACTGCTCCAGATGTTGCAGAGGAGATGGTAAAGTGAGCTGAGAGCAAAGATCCCCCAACATCTGGGAAGTTTTCTATAGTCATACAGCCCGGAGGAGCTGGGTAGCACCATCTCTGTAAGCACCAAGATGTCCACGAGAAGGATACAGCAAATGCAGTGCTGTTTAGGGCATCGCATAAATAACAAATTGCAGGGCAATAAACAAATATGCTCTACCTCATTTCCATTTTAGAGTGATGTCTTTAAATGACTAATTTTTGCTTTTAAAAATTGACTTTCAAAAGAGAAATCCATCCTAATTGTACCAAAAGCTGTCACATAAAAGAACAATACTGCCATCTACTGCTCGTTCTGAAATACGACCGAAATTTCAAAATAATATAAACAAATTTCAGTGAAGACTTGTACCATGGACAGAAAGTCGAAAGACTACACGATGCAGTTCCAAGATCCTCCCAACTCTGCAGCAGCTTCTCATCTGACCCTGCAGCAGTGGCCTCTCACAGCAAGGACACATCTCATCTGATTCTAGAACACCACTGTGAGTTCTGACCAGGGTCTCCGGCTCTGAAGCCATCAACCATACCAGTCAATCTCCAAAGTGTGCCACACCCTCTGGCTTCCTGTAGCCACTCAGGTTGTGTGAGGCCTCTATAGTAGAGACTCAAAGCCCTCTCAGATTCCTCTCGGAGAAGGGCCATGTAGTTTCTCCACATAGCTTGTCTAGAGACCTTCTTAGATTGAGCAGCTAGTCTCTGATAGACAGAATCACCTGTCACCCAGATGGGAGTCAACCTCATGAATGTACTTATCCAAGTTGACCAAAACGGAAGAAAATCAAGACACGCTACCTGCTAACATTAGCTATTTTCAATATTTGGCTTGGGGTAAATAATCTCAAGTAGGTCATGATATTTCATAAGCCCAAGTGTTATTTTAACACTATCTTTTGACCTTGAAATTAATAGACTAGTTTAGGGGCCCCATATTTTTAAAAGTGTATAATGTTACTTTTCAAAAAACAATAAAATAATGCATCTTAGACGCTTAACACACAGTCTTTTAGGGCAGGACAAATGGGACAAACACAGGAGAGGTCCCAGCAGCTTGTCAGAGGGGATTAGAGTCGCTACTGACAATAACTGTTCCTTATTCTTTCACTTAAAGGGAAAAGAAAAATTTCCCCAACAAAAGGCATTTTATGCTCGAGTTCCATCTTGATTGATATGGAAAATATGTTTGGGCAGCTGGGGGGATGGGAAGCCTGACTAAGGCGCTTTGAGAATTTTCAAGCAGCCTGAAACCGTAGGAAAGGAAAGCATTGCCTGTTCTAGGATGTGGACACCAGGAAGACAGGATGACAGCATGTCTAAGGATAACCAGGAGAAAGGGTGCGACCCAGCTCAGGACTCAGCAGATATTGGATTGTACTGAAAACTCCACGCTGGTAAGATATTACCATCAAGAACATTGAGTGATCACATGGCCTAGACTAAAACCAGACACCAGATACTCTAGAGCAATGGTTCTCAACCTGTGGGCCACGATCAGATACCCTGTATATTAAATATGTACATTACAAATCAAAACAGAAGCCAAATTATAATTATGTCCTAGCAACAAAATAATTTTATGGTTGGGAGTCCACCACAACATGAGGAACTGGACCAACGGGAGTGCAGCATGAGGAAGGCTGAGAACCAAAGCTCTACAGGGGGAGGGGGTGCTTCTACAATTCTCAGAACAGTCCAGGGAAGCAAAGCCACTTTGCCATGTGTAGATGAAGATGTAAGCTTGTATTAAAATCCTATCTTGTAAGCTTTATTTCTCCCCTTTCAAAACTCAGGTATTAAAAGCAGAAAGAAAAGCATGAGTTCTCTGGGCTTTTGGTAGATTGTAAAGCTGTACACGTTTCCCAAATGCTTCCTAGAATCTACCACCCACAAGGCATTTTCTGGATGCTGTAGAGATGGGGAAGATGAATGACAGCCAAAGATCCACTATACAGATTAATATACGTAGATGTATGCAGACAGCCAGGTGTGGTGGCTCATGCCCGTAAGACAGCATTCAGGATGGAGAGCACACTTGAAGTTTTGAATAAGGGCCACAAGTATGTGGCTCCAGGAGGAGGTGACCATGCAAAGCCCTAGGGGACAGGGAAACAAGGTGCATTGCCACAGATTCTCTTTATTTGCATATGGAGATGCTTACCCTCCAGATTCTACAAACAAGCCTTGGGATAGAACCTCTAGGCAGAAGTTTCCAGTAGAGTCGTTTATGTCCTCTGATCATGTGGTACCCAAATCAAGCTCACTGGTGAAGGTTATGAAAGCTATCCTGAAGAGCTGTCCTGTATTTCCTCAGGGGAGCTCAGGCTGTTACCCTCAAGGGCACCTTAGTTCACCAGTTAGGTCACATGACTTTGGGGCATATCTCCTCATCAGTCAGATCCTTCCCAGGGTGTGTGAGTATGGCAGGAACCCACTTCACCTGAACTGGACAGAGTCACAGCAAAGCATCCAGATAATTACAGAAATAAGCTCAGAGTTACTCCAGTCTAATGGCAAATTACCTGAAAGCCCTTTCACTGCAGGCAGCAAAGTTGTTTCTGGATAACTTAAGCAGAGGGGAATTATGTGGTCATGGGAGCAGGCGTCTAACGAGGCTCTTCCCGGGCAGACAGAAACGACAAGGTGCTGCCTAGTCCAAAAGAACCTCAAATTTTCAGTTCCTCTATTAATAAATAAAAATTAAGGCAGATGTGGTGAGTTCCTTTTGTATCTGCACTCAGGAGGCATAGGCAGTTAGATATTTGTGAGTTCAAGACCAGCCTGGTCTACATAGTAAGTTCTAGACTAGCCAAAGATACATACAAAGACAGAAAATAAATAAATAAGAAAAGAGTTCTATAGCAAACATGGGTCAAGTAAGGACTGACTCTTGACAACAGGGTGGGTGAGAGGTAAGTTCTGGAAAGAAAACTGTGTATGAGATGCCAAACTGGACCAGTGCTCACAGAAGCTTCTGGGGATCTTTCAAAGTGAAGGAAATTCACACAACACACAGCTTGGAAAGCACTGGCATGCACTCTTCCTGTGAAAGCCCTCCCCTCCCTTCCTCCTCTCCCCTCCCTCTCTCCCTCCCTCCCCCTCTGTGGACACTCCTCCATTCTCCTGCCTCCTCATACACCAGTGATTCTTGCCCACTACCACCAGCAAGCAGCACATATACACTGTTACTTCAAAAAGTCTACATATTGACCCATGTAAAAAAGAAAACAAGTACTATCTGCTGGTTTTAAAATAGTTTTTTTTTTTATTATTATAAAATTTACATACAGGGCTGGTGAGATGGCTCAGAGGTTAAAGGTGCTTGCCACCAAGTCTGATTGTCTGTGTTTAATCCCCATGATCTCAGCTATCTACACACACACACACACACACACACACACACACACACACATACACACACACACACACACGGGAGCACTCTGGCACCCACCTAATTTGCACATGCACAAATTAAGTAACTAATTAATGTAGTAATCAATAAAATTTGCATATAGAAAAATTTGGAAGTGGCAGAAAGTAACAAAGAAAACTAATGAAATCCAATATATCTAAGGGGTAGAGAGATGGCACAGTGGTTAAAAGTGCTCAGTGCTCTTCCAGAGGACCTGAGTTCAAGTCCCAATAACCCTATCTGAAGGCTCATAACTACCTTTAACAGTAGTTCCAGAAGGGTCATATGCCTCTGGCCTCAGTGGACACTGGCATTCACATGCATATTCCCACCCACAAACTCACTCACATACACAGAATTTAAGATAACAAATCTTTTAAAGATTAGTTAATAATTATATCACAGAGGTAGATTTCCTTTAAAGATTTTGTTATACTTCCGACCAGGTTTTGTATGAAGATTATTTATATGAATAATATTATATAATTTGGACCAAGAGGCCTACTCCTATTTTCAGAGCGCTTTTCTTTATTTTACATTGTTTTTTACAATGAACACTTTCTAGTCATTTGTGCAAGGTCATCATTTTTCATTATTTTTTTTTCTGCATGAGTTATATACATGTGCAATCTATATTAAGTAGCCATGTAGAAGGCGTACGCAAAAACAACTCTATGATCCACAGGCACCATGGAAAAAGATGCCACCAAGCGCTGTGGCTAGAATCAGCCTGAGCTTGTCAGTAAGCAGGAGAAAACAGAAAGTAGCAGGGGTTAAAAAAAGAGAGGAGAAAATAAGAGAAGAGAGATCACCAGGAGCCCTGAGCTATTCCCCTCTGAGAAAAAAGACAAAAAGAAAAGACAACAGGCTTCAGTCCCCCTTGTCCCTGAGGCCTTTGCCACTTTCTGGTCTCAAGTTCCCACCCCAACCCAAACTACTATATTTCTGGTGCCTCTACATCTCCCAAGCCCCAAGAAAGATCTATTTATAACTGTGGGAGCTCAGCTGAGTCCAGCGTGCATGCAAACCCCTATGGTGAGAAAACTCTGTCAGATGGGTGGGTGCTGCTGGAGGGCAGAGGGATTGCTGGTCAGTCAGGAAAGCCAGCATCCCAGAGGGGTCCTGGTTAGGAGGGGGTTGCTGTGTCCCTCCCATCTCACTGCTCAGGCCTGTGACCCAACCAAAGCGTAGCACATGTGTGGATGCTGTAAGGATCACAGCCTAGGGACCGTGGGAGTGGGCTTCAGTGACCCTCATGACCACAGGGATACTTTTATTTTCTGTACATTTTCTACCTCTTAATTATTCCTACTCCTCACTCATGACCAATGGGAATGTATGTATCACAGGGCACTTTCACCAAAAGTTATTTTCATAAAATGAGCTTCAGAGTGTCTTTTTGAAATTGCCCCCAGATAAATATTAAATAAACAAATATTAATTTATAGTGCCAACAAGAGAAAGCTGAAGTTTAATACAAGTTCCAACTTGCTGATGCCAAACTGAAGAACCGAAAGGATCCCGCCATGTCTTCCCACTGGAAGACGCTGAGTTGCCTCTGAGATTTTATTTGTTTAAAACAGGATTTCTCTTCTTATCCCAGGCTGTCCTGGAACTCAGTAGGTAGTCATAGAGCACCTGCCTCGGTCTCTGGGTACTAGGACCCCAGGCACGGGCTGCCACGTCCACCTATGAGTTGCTTTGGTGAACAAACAAATGCTGACACCAAGTGTTCATCCACCTGGATGCTGCTGCTACCATGGACATGTGTCAAAGACATCTCTCCTCAACACTGCACTGTCCTCACTGAGAGATCCTGAGCTCAGCCCCTGGTTAGGATAGCACAGGGAGATTCAAATGTATTCATATTACAAGCATAAGAAAATAAAGATTATTACACACACACACACACACACACACACACACACACACACACACACACACACACACCCTTCATGGACTTTTTCTCACCTGCTGGGCAATAAGAGAAAATTACCTCAATTAATGGTATCTGAGACAATAATTAGAAAGATCCCTTCAGTCAGAAGGTGTCCACCTTGGTGACAGTGACTTGCACAGGCTGGTGTGATGAGTGTACCTATATTGCTTCGGATCCCCCTTGTTGCAGGGCTGCATCTTTCCCAGGATGCTCTTTGGGTTCCTTGGACTTCTGCGGGCTGCTGTGTGGTACAGGCTGTCAGATGCTGGGCCTCTTCATCCATACGCCCTTGCCCCTAACCTCCAGATTCAAGAGGACCTCTCCTTTCCCATTCACTACCTTGGATGTCTCAGGGCCTCTTTTTGAGCCCCATTCACATCCAAAGCAAGCTAAAGATGCTTCAAACCTTTTCCTCCTTCTACTTGATCCTACCAGTGACTAAAATTGCCAGTTATTCCCACCTTGGTCTGCTGTCCCCTACAGACACTCTTTGTTGTGTTGGAAAGTAGGCAAATGATGCTTATCCTCAGACCCCATCGCCTGCTGACATCACCTGCCAAGTCTCCCTTGGTATGTCACATGAAAAACAAAAGATGGGACTTGTATGTATCTCACTCTGCCTCTCCTATGACCAACCCTCCTACCACTCTCCCGGGGTGAGAGGCGGGGCAAGGACTTCATCACCATGGTCAGTGTTGCTTAGGTGAACATTGAAAGCTGCTAGTTCCACCTCCTGAAATCCCCCATAGCTTGGTGACTCCTCAGTCTTGCTTTCCACAGCCTGATTTTCCAAAGCTTGGGTAAGTGTAGGAATTTCAGAAAATCAGTTTGGAGTTTTAATGCCTGTAGGCCATCTGTTCCTACAGAGCGTGACCTTGCTTTGGAAGAGCATTTTGGAAAGTTACAAGATTGTTTTTGGTTGATAGCAAGGTTCGGTGGGATTACTGGCATTTAGGGAATGGATATCAAGGAAGGTCAGCATGCTGTAAGAAGGGAGGGGTGGAAATAATTTCTTCTGAAGTTTGTATAGGTTGTTGTGGACAGCCCTGGGGCTGTTTGCATTTGATGCTAATTCCGCCCTCCTGGAAGAGGCTTTGGACAAGGAGTGAGTTACATACTTATGTGACTTCTTGTGAACCAATCCCCTAAAGGAGACAATCACTGGGCAAGTAGGAGGGACTTCTGGGTTGGAGGGAGGAAGGAAGGAAGCAGGAGAGAAAGAGGGTCCTTTTGGAAAGGGACAGCATAAGGGTAAGATGTAGCTGCTAGAGTTTCCTGGTATCATAGCAGATCCATCAGGATTCACCTCCAGAGGTTTTAGATTTAACAAGGCGTACAAGATTAGGATTTTTAGTTGATGGGCCCAGAGATTGAGTTACCATTGTTTCTGAACTAAGTTTGTGTTGCATTTTCCTTCTGAGTCAGAGCTCCACAAGATAAAAGCAGGTAGACCCTTGCTCACCAATGCATGGCCAGCCAGGCCGTTGGGGCAGAGAGTTGACTGCACTAGTGCAGGAACGTGCCAGTTCATTTTTTAATATTTCCTGCAACAATAGGTTTTTTTAAAAAAAAAAAGTGGTGATAATTGTGAGTTTAGAACCCAATTGTAGCAAAGTATTTTTGTATGATTTAAATATAAACTCTACATTTGGTTTGCATAAACCAATATAAAATTCCCAGTGAAAGAGTTTCTAAATAAACTCGGAAGGTCACCCTGTTGTTTAAAGGTCTCTTTCTAAAGGTTACCTAGACCAGAACTTGCTGTTTGTTGTATCTGAGTCACAGTTAAACCAGCCTCTGTGGTGAGTCATCATACTCAAAACAATCCTGCAGACACAGGGATCCACCACATGAGCCCACAGGCAGGGCACAAGTCGTACCTTTGGATTTTGTTGGAGCCAGCCTTACATGCGTACAATTGCACCCAAAGTTAATTTACGTTCTCTATATTAACAATTAGAATGCAGTGTTGCTTTTAAAATAATGTTGAATCTAGCTGATTTTTAACTCTAAATTCCATTTTAAGATAGATTAGGGAGATAAATAAAAATAGTTTTGAAGCAGGTGTGAGGATGGAGAAGAGATTGGTCAGAGCCATAAAGAGTAAGTCTGAGAGAAGTTACATCATATTTGGGACAACTTCTGAGATGGCAGATTTCAAGTGTTAAATAATATGCAGATTGACGCATTTCTTAAATAACTTGACTTAGTCATTTCCCTAGTGTCTGCATATATCAAAGCATGCTGTTGTAGAACATATACATATACAATTTTTACTTATAGATAAAAAATACCTGTTATATGATGGGGGTTAGTATAAAACAAGACAAGGTGACACTGCTCAGAACAGCCCCCAGTCTCTTCTCCAGTCAGAGCACTGCCTACCTGTGTGCCTGCAGCTAAATCTGCTTATCTGTGTAGTGTACAGACAATTCCATTGGCCTGATCTCAGGGACCTAGCAACTGCTTATGTCATCACCTGCTGACATCACCTGCCTCCACTACCAGGTGCACCAGGTGTGTGCTGCACATAAAAGGACACCAGTCACCCCAGCTCTCTGAGTTCTTCTTTTCCCCCTCCCTTCCTCCCTCCCTCTTTTTCTCTCCCTCCCTTCCTCCCTCTCCTCCTCTCCCTCTCCCTCACCCTCTCTCCCTCTCTCCTCCCCTGCTGTCTGCCTGCCTACATGTCCACTAGTCTGCTTCTATCCCTTCCCCAGTTCCTCACTCCTCTCACTCCCCCCTCCCTCCATAAACCTCTTTATACCAGATCTGTTATGTGGCATAATTTCTCAAGGGCACACCTTGGCATGGGCCTGCCAAAGGTAACCCCCCACACACATATGTTTTATTATAACAACCTGGACACTCTGCTTCCCAACTGGGCTGGATAATCATATTTGTCAACCTGGCTGGATTGAGGGATGCCAGGAAAATTGGTAGAGCACACTGTTGGATGTCTGGGATGGTGTCTCTTAGTTTGCATGCGATGGGCTATAAGGCACATGCAGGAATACCCAGATCTAGAATCCCACCATGATTATTACCCTATTGAGGAGGGCTTGCAGGAGCTTCAGATAAACCCCCTAGATAGAGCCAGTTTTACGTAGGAAGTTAAATTGTAGAGACTGTCCTCAACAGGTTAGAATTTGGAGTATGGTGGTCTTCAAGTTACTCCATTGGTGAAGAAGCCAGCTAGTGGGGAAAGACCATGCTGAATGAAATGGGCCAGTAAAGAAACTGCTCGCTCTCTCTCTCTCTCTCTCTCTCTCTCTCTCTCTCTCTCTCCCCCTTCCTCTCTTCCTGTTCCTCTTCCTCACCTGTCCCCGTTGGCCTTTTTCCCTCTCTCCTCTCTCTTTCTGTTCTTCTCTGCCTCCCCCTTTCTCTGCCTCTACCCCTTTTCCAGGTCCCCTTCCCATCCCACCAACAACCTTGCTCCTATTAGATCAGTCCATGGCTGACTCCTCAGGGAACACCTTGGCAAGGCCCTCTAGGGTGCTCCCTCCAACCACAGTATAATGCCACATTTCATAAAACACAGCAACAATATGGATTATTGGCTAATCATATTTTTAAATTTTTAAAAAAATTATGTATATGAGTGTTTTGTCTACATGCATGTCTGTGTACCACATACATATACGGTGCCCATAAAGGCCAAAAGGTGGTGTCAGATTCATGGGAACTAGAGATACAGATCATTGTGAGCTATCATGTGAGTGCTGGGAAACGAAGCCAGGTCCTCTGTAGAGCGATAGTGCTCGTAACTGCTAAGTCACTTCTCCGTCCCCATAATAATTTTGTAGTAAACTATTTATGTAAAGGCGCTCGTGCATTAGTCTTTATATGGAAAACTGTTGTACCCTCTATACAGCGCAAATCCATGGAAACTCTCACTGGAGAGTGGGGTCTGTTGGCAGGGCACCCAAAAAGAGCAAGAAACACACCCCATTTCAGGAAAGGGTCTTTCTCAGAAGTTGTCATGCAACAAGGTCAACAGGGAACTTTAGCTGACAAAAATCAGGACCGTCCTGAGTGTGCCTGCTACATGCCTGTCACTTTACACTTTAGGCGTGTTATTTTACCCACCCGGGAGCATGCTTGTTACACTTATCATGTTCATGAAAGATGGGCCTTCCTGGATTTTTAGTGGCAATAAGCTGCAGGGTACACAAGCAGGTGCATGGGCCCAGCACATCCTGCTAAGCCTCCTCACAGCTCACGTGTGTGGGGCTCACAGCTCACGTGTGTGGGGCTCACAGCTCACGTGTGTGAGGCTGCGAGGCACTTGTAGGAATGTGCAGATCTTGAGAGCCAGAGAGGTTATTGTGAGCGTGTGCTGTGAGTCCATCAGGTATCGTTGTTGATGCCCCTAGCTACGTTCGGCTGACACCAAAGATGTCGAGGTTCTAGGAACTGTTTGCAACTGTCTCCAACAGATTGGAATTTGGAGTGTGATAGTGGTCGTGACAGGCCACTGCTAGGAACAGTTCTTGGGAAATCTGGTAGAGACAGGAAATCTTGAGAAGACTTTAATGACATGCAAATGACACGGTGGGGACTTCCTGGAATGGTTTCCCACTTCCCCATCCTGTTCTCAAATGGTTTCCATTTTGCAGTTAGATTGTTCCCACGTCCTTGGAGAGTCAAGCCCTGGGATCATTCTCAGAGGGCGTGCCGGCTTTCCAGTCCTCAGCACTTCCTTTAAGTTGTTCTGAGACGGACTCTGAGAAAGCTAACTTGAAAACAGCAGAAAGATAAATAAAAAAGCAACAGCCACTGGGTGTCACTGACTTACCACTAGAGTCTGCATTGCTCCACATTCCCAGAGCAGGGGAAACTGACTGTTCAGTGTAATAGCTTGGAAATCCCTTTGTGCTCCAGTGCTTTGGATGCACAGAGATGCATTTAAGGTGTTTTAAACATTACCTTAAGGCACAGAGAAGCCGACTGATCAGACTTCTTCCTTGCTCTGTAATAAATTATTCAGAATGCTAAGTAGTGGCACTCCCATTTTAGAGATGGATACATTAATTCTGGTCAAGCTAACAAATGGCAGGAGAGGGTGGAGCACATCCTGAACTCACTTTTTAAATTAAGATCCTTAATGTCTGTATGGTTTCTGTTTCAAGATAGTTCTCAAAATCTAGGAGCACGATGTCCATTGCTTTGTCTTTGCACTACCCTCTAATTTTACATCTAAGGAGAGGAAAAGAAAACACTGTATTTCAAAACATCTGGGAATTCAGAATTTAGGTTGCCTTTCAAGCTCCTAAAGCATGCATTATGATCTTGGTCTTATGGCTAATCATTTATTTGCTACCTTGGTTAGAGTTCTCGATTGCTGTAGGGTTAATGGAGTCCCGCATCTGCTCCGGCCACAGGGCTTGGCCGCTCAAGGAGGCGGGACATGGGAGTTTTGACCGTGTTTACTCTACATCAGTGCCTGGTGGGTGTCTGGGCTATTGGGAAGCCTCAGGACACCGCTCGGGGGTTGGGGAAGCACAATTTGAGGCACAGGACAGCCAGAGCTGGCTCGGGGGTCC
>CM052707.1:9918478-9940284 GCA_028551405.1 Uromys caudimaculatus | reverse complement strand
CCCCCCCCCCCCCCCCCCCCCCCCCCCCCCCCCCCCCCCCCCCCATAGAAAGGCCTTGCATGGGAGATTAGATGGCTAGCTCTTTAGGTGAAAGTCTTCTCCATGGCTCCCCATGGTGGATCCTGATGAAAAGAGACAGTCCATGGTTTTAGGGTGTTTATTGTTATGGTGGAAAGTGGATGAGTAAAACTGCACTCCACTTCTCAGGGTTGGCCTGAGGTTAAATACCTTTTGCAGGGAAGAGTGTCTGGGAAGGAAAGCTTAATTGGCTAAGCCTTCAGGCCTTTAGTTACCTCATTAAAATGGAGATCTGTCTTGAGGCTTAGGTGACCTGTGGTCACATCCTCTACTTGTGTGACTAACAGCCACAAATCTATGGAGGCCTGTGGCCTCGTGCCAGGAACCTAGTGTCTGAGAACCAGGCAAAACACTTGCTGTCCCTTCAGGGTCACCAGGGTTTCTAACTTTTGCTCAACCAGGAACCAGGCTGCCTTGCAGGGTCCTACAGATTGCCATGATGAAAAACTGGCCAAAAGAACTTAGGGAGGAAAGGGTTTTATCTTCCAACCACAGGTCACAGTCCACCATTGAGGTAAGTCAGGACAGGGACCTGGAGTCAGGAACTGAAGCGGAGGTCATCCTGGATGCTGTTTACTGTCTTTTTGTCTTTCTCCTGGTGGGATGTCTTGCTCTTATCCACTCCAGGACCACCTGCTCAGGGATAGCACCACCCAAAGTAGATCGGACCCTCCCTCATCAATCATAAATCACAAAAAGGTCTCACAGACTTAACATGGGTCAATCTGGTGGAGCCAGTTCCCCAGTTGAGGCCACCTCTTCCCAGATGACTCAAGTTTGTGTCAAGTTGACAAAGACCAACCAGCCCACTTGCCTAAAATAGTCATCACAGTATCTCACTTAATCCCCACAACAAATCAAAGAGCATCTCAGAGTAGAAAAACCAGGGATCAGAAAGGGAAACCACTTGTATAAAGTTACAAGCCAGCATGGTGAGCATTTTAGATTTAAACCTATATTTTTGGTTGTCAGAGTCAGATTCCTTCTGTCTCCATGAAAATATTATCTTCCTTTAAAACATTTTTTTTGGCATTTTCTGCATGGGTATACCATATTTACAACATTTTCACCCTTTCTCTTCTGAGTCAACCCCAATGTCCTCCAAACCATCCTATCCCCTCTAGAATTCATGGCCTCTTCTTCTACAATTAGTCTTGCTGTATAACACACACACACACACACACACACACACACACACACACACATATAATTTAGTGTTGTACCAAACTCTTGGTTAACTAAAATGAGAAGTAAGAGAAAAATATTATAATCTATGATCTATATGTCCATCAGGGAAATAAGTCTTACTGATTTATAAAAAGTCAATCTAACTATAAAAACTGTAAATAGTTTGCAGTTTACCTATTTGTTTGGTTGTGCCATGCCCATCAGTCCTGGTGCTAACAGCTCTTGTTTCAGAGCCTCACACTAATGGGAGAGTGTAGTTCATAGTTTTAAAACACATAAATCATAAACTAGGGAAAGGAGAAAAGAGGGAGTAGATCGTGAAAGAAATATGCCATAAAATGGAAGGTGCCGATGACCTCCGTCAGTGTTGATCAAGAGTTAGAAAACACATGATTCTAATCCGTCTTTCACAGTGTCTTTCTTACAGGTGGCAGGAGACTTGCTACTCTCAGGAACTGAAAGTAGTAACTCAGTGTGCTCTTCTGAACAAGAGCTCAGAAGTCTACTTCCTGCCAGAATTTCCTGGATGGGGACCCCTGGTTGCCAATCACAACCTTGTCTATAGTGCTTGGAGATGTTTTTTTCCACACCTGGTGCTTTCCTTGACTGATGGCCTGAGGCAGTGTGAAAGGCCCACCTACCCCTGTTTACTGCAGTTGCTGGGAGGCCTATTCCTAGCTTCACTCACCTGGAGACTCCACCAAATTACTTATTACACTTCAGGAAGCCTCTGTGGCTTGATTGGGCAGTGGTGGGCGTGCTACCTTTTCCAGCAATCACCTCCTGGGTGCTCAGGACTGACCTCAGCTTCAGGTCCTTACTGCACACTTCAGGCTCCATCTGCACAGCCTGCTCTGTCCCTGCTCTTTGCATTCATGCTGTGTCTGCTCCTGGTTGCAGGTCTGCAACCCAGACTGTGTCTCTCCAGCCTGTATCCTAGAGGTGAGAGCTTCCCTTGGCAGCCATTCCCACCTCACCCCCACCTTGGTCCAGAACAAACAGTGGGGTAAGGGCATGGGCAGGTGCTTTGTTTGAGAGAGAGAGAGAGAGAGAGAGAGAGAGAGAGATTGAAACACATTTCTTTCTCTTTAGTTCTCTGGGATTGAATTGACATCTCCTTATCCCCCTTTCCTCTAGCTGGGTCACACAAGGGTGCTCCTGTGCATCTGCTGGTCCAAGTAATATACTCAATTTTTATTTGCCAATTATATCCCAATAAATCTAGAAGAAATAGATTAAATACGAAAGAGTTGTATCTTCGTTACTTAGGATATTTTCCCAGGTAATCTCACTGGCCAAGGGGAATCAGCAAATTGAAACTCTTAGGCCCACAGTCTTGGGAGTTGGAAGAGATGTGGGGGTGAGGGGTCCCAGGACCAGGGAAAGGGAAATAGTCTCTGGACCCACAGGAACATTCAGGAAATTTCCCATGGAACACTTAGAGTGACATTCTATCCTTAGGTTTGGTGCCTCTGAATCATGTGCTTTCTAAGCATGGTGACTTACCTCTGACTGTGGTGGACATGGTTCAGCTCTCTTGTTTTTGTTTGTTTGTTTGTCTGAAAACTACCATCTATCTGGGAAATAAAATCCTTATCCATGCTGAGGAATGGTAGAGAGCCTTGGGGCTCTATGTTTCTCTCTCCAGGACATGCAGGAAGAGTTCAGCAGATTACATAGCTATTGGCTCTCTTACTCTCTCTTGCCTAGAGGATTTAACTGGGAGTCAGAGGCTTATCTCAGGCAGATCAAATAGCTGTGTAGTCATGCACTCTCCCCTTCTGGCTGAGAACCCTAAAACTGCTCACCCCCCAGACGTACAACAAAACAAATCAAGTTCTTTGTTTTCTGCTCCCTTCCCCCAATCCCTGAGGATCTTTGCTAATCTGGTCTTGGTGGGGACCTTTCCACTGACCTCCTGTCCTCTGACAATGACCTCACTATTCCAGATTTTGAAAACAAAGCAGGTTCAAAACCACAATGATCTTTCCTTTTATACCCATTTTATGAAAACGTAATATTTATTTCTCTCATACTTAGCAAATTCAAAATATGTGGGCTCTTCTGTTGCTTTCAATATAATTTCCTGGAAAATTTCATCAAAACACACCTTAAAATCTCACGTAAAACTCAAGCATCCTTCCCAAAGACAGTTTTTAAAACCAAATTGAAAGATACATGTATGCTACCACATGCACCTGCTTTGGGGCAGATCTTACTGGAGTGATGGAGAATGAGGAAACCACAGACACGAGTGTAGAAAGGCTGGGTTAGGTGGGTGGCATTCTGTGACACATTACTACTTAGTTATCCAAATAAATGCAAAAGTAGCATTGAGCCTCTCTCTCTCTTTGGCCTGGATTTTTAATAGGCTTATTGTTGTATTTTATAAAAAGATGGAGAGAAGGAAGGAATATGTTTGGTGGAGGCACTGTATGGTGTGGGGGAAGGGTGTGCCTCAGTGGGCCCATGCTGAGGCATCCCTTCCCCCTGAGGGACCAGCCACATGACACAGGACGGTATAGTATAGAATAGAGTTTATTTAGGGCATGGGGAGGGGAGTTGAGAGAAAGGCAGAGAGAGAGAAGAGGAGTAGAAGCTAGCCATGAGCACGTGGAGAGAGCGAGGAGGGAAATGAGGCAGAGGGGGAGAAAGAGCAGGAGAGCAAGGAGGGGGCGAGCAGCCCCTTTTATAGTGAGTCAGGCACACCTGGCTGTTGCCAGGTAACTGTGGGGTGGAGCCTAGAAGGAATACCAACACCTTTAGCTGACCTTGTGCTGGTCTCCAGTCTCCTGGACCTATTCAAACTCCTGCTCCTCACCTCTCAGACAGCCTGTATCCCTGTGATGCTGAGGAGGAATGCTGTCCCAGCACCATGAAGATGCTCTATGCAATGCTACTCTATTCAGCCCTCTCACCTGCACCAAGTAGACAGTGCATGCCAGGCACCGATCCCACGGAGCATTTGACCTGCATGCCTTCTCCATCTCAGCTGCAAAGATCATGACCAGTTAAGGGTCTGTCCAAAGACCATAACTAAGAAGGAACAAGGGAAGAACTTCTTGGAAAACTGAAGCCTGAAGCTCTGAACTGAATAGCACATCACCTAATAATTGAAAAAATAAAATTAAAGAAAGATATGATTGCTCTCAAGGCATGGGCAGAGGAGGAGGTTTCTTGTAGATATGACAGAGACAACAGCAAGAGGAATCTGAAAGGGTCTGTATTGAAGCAGGCCGTGAAAGGAGAGAGATGGGGAGAGGAAAGGGAGGGGGAGGGGAGAAAGAGAGGGAGAAAGAGGAACCAGGAGCCAAGAGGTCAGGAGAGAGCTAGGAGACCAAGAGGTGTTGGTTGGGTCATATTGGAAAGAGAAGCTGGGGGAGGGGCAGGTCACCCGGTGGGAGCCACCTGGAGGCCAGGACCTCACTTGCTTTGATATGTTAAATAGGCACCTCTGTTAGTGCCTTGTCTGAAATTTCTTATACTTGTTCTTTCACTCCACCTGCTACGTTCCTGAGAGAAGAGAAACACACAGTAAATTAGAACACACTTCCTGAGGTAGTGACTGTGCAGAGTGGACTGACAGGGGCGAAATGAGGGCCTTTCTATTTTAATGTCAATAAACAGGGCATCCAGTTTTAAAGTATAATGTTTTTGTTAACTCTTTTGAGAATTTTACACAAACATACAATGTATTTTTTAATCAAGTTCATCATTCTCCCAGGTCTACCGCCACATTCCCACATCTCCTTCCAAATCCATATTCTCTATTTTTGTAATATAGCCCACTGAGACTAGTTTGTGGTACTCACATTATATGCTTATGGATGTGGGATCTGGGTGGTCATCGATTAGATCTATTGGATCATCAACTGCTCAGTTGACCTACAATGGGACATCCTATGAAGAAAGCTGGTTCTTCTCCCTCAACAGACATTGGCTGTCAGTAGCTCCTCAGTCAGGGGTGGGAACTCATGAGACATGCCCACTCATAGAGGCCATCACAGCTGGTGTGAGCTCCTGAGTGCAATGATCCTGTCATGTCAAAAGGATGCCATTCCCTAAGACCACCGGGTCCTCCCAAACCTCCAGCCCTCACTGCCTTTCAGCCTCTACCATGATTGTGATGACCCCTGAACACTTCATCAAATCTGATACACACTTTCTCTGCAAATGAACTCTAACCTTTAGCCATTATAGAGACCAAAACAAGATCGTATCCCAGAGAATCCATTGTAGAACCCTGTATGAGAGCCGACAGCAGACTGTGTCTGTGCCTCAGCCAGCCAGGGCTGGGATAATGGAGGAATAATTGAAAGACTCTTGGGCCCTGGGTTTCCACCAACATTCTTTCACTTTCATAATCCACATTAGCAATTTAAAAAGGCGAGAATTTCCAAAAGTGAAACACAATAAGACATTTTCGTCTTCCAAGGACTAACCCAGAACCCTGCCTACATAAAAGGAATGGGACTCAAAATAAGCATCTGAAGAACACGCAGGAAGCTTGGCAGAGGGGAGAGGCCTTTTCCGGCTCCTCTGTGGTTTTCCTGCCACAGTCGCACTCAGAGAATCTGGAAGGGAACAACTCTCTCTGATGAGTACACTCTGCTCTCAAGAGCAGCGTGTGTCCTAATGAGGCTATAAATGTAATGGTAAAATTAAGATGTGCAGTCCATGGAGCATTCTTACCTGACATGATGCTGCTCAGTTTTTCCAGCATAGATCTGTCCCTGTCTCATCCAAGGGTCAGTTATATGGGCCAAAGCAAACACGGACGGTAGAGGTTGACTCCTCTCATGGAATTCCCACCAACCAGATCCTCATTGCCCTGAGCCTTCCCTGTGACTTAGAAGTCTACCACAGTTCATGTGTATGGCCACCCACCACCTCCTATTCTGTTCACAGAGCAGAAAACATGTGGCTGGTTTTTGCTGAAGGCTATTGGTCCCAACCACAAGGGCCACTGGTCCTTAAAATATCATAAACTAAAAAGATCACAGTCACCTGTAGACCATCTCAATTGTCTGTGTCTATTTTTCCAGACTCTAGCTTACTCTCTGTCACAGGGCCTTGGCTGAATGTGGTCATCTAGAGATACTACCAGGTTCATTCCATGAAATGGCCAAAGAATTGTACATATGGAAAGAAGATCCACTCAGACAGGAAAGAGAAGTGACAGTTAGAAGAGCAAGGGGCCACAGACAGACTGTGACACCTAGTGATCTGAGCCAGGGATGTGACAAAGGCAGCTCAGAGTCCCTGGTAGAAAGTAACCATTATAGACCTGATGTGGAAGCAGAAAGTAGCAGCCACAAGAGAGCTGCAGGAAAGAACTTGAGGGTCTCAGACATGAGGTAACCATCATAGATCCTGGGAGCTGCTGACAATACTACAAGTTGTAGATTGACATGGGATCAGAGAAGCACCAGCCACAAAGAGGGAAAAGAAGAACACACACTTTATGAGAACAGACAAAGAGCTCCCATCAAGAGGATGGGCGAGCCCCAGAAACAGGAATAGGGGAGTGGTTTAGAGGGGTGTGGTGATTTGAATAAGAATGGCCCCCAATAGGCTCATGTTTTTGAGTGCTTAGTCATCAGGGAGCAGCACCACTCAGGTCTTGTTGGAGGAAGTGTGTCCTTGAGGGTGAGTTTTGAGATTTTCAGAAGCCCAAGCCAGGTCCAGTGTCTTTCTCTTCCTGGTGTCTTCAGATCTGGACAACGAACTCTCAGCTCTTTCTTCAGCACCATGTTTGCCTGGGTGCCACCGTGTTTCCCATCATGCTGATGACAGACTAAACCTCTGAAACTATAAGCAAGCCCCAATTACATGCTTTCTTTTATAAGAGTTGCTGGGGTCATGGTGTCTTCTCATAGCAGTAAACATTAACTAAGACAAGAGGGTAATGCTCTGGATATTTTATAGGCTCCTGGGACTCTGGACTTGATCCCCTCTGATTGTTCCTGCCAGCTGCCACTTTGCAACAATTGCAATCTCCTGGGGGGTGGGAGGAGCAACATTGTAAGCAAGAAGCACCCTTTATTAAAGGGCCATTCTCTGTTTTCTGGATTGGTGAAAATTTCCTTGACCTTTCTGCACCTCTTCACCAGAAAATTCTCAGCCACTGTTGACTGGACAAGCTATTGTCTCTCCCTCCTACCCCTAAAACAGTAGTTCTGGCATTCAAAAAGGAGGGAACTTAAAGAGATTGATTATAATGTAACTGACCACAAAATACTACAGAAATATTATCAACTAATAAATCTCAGAAGGCAACTACAATTATAAGTCCACGCTACCAGGCCAGTCCCTGCTAAGGATGTTTGGCTAACCTCTTCAAAAAATAAAGAAAATGTATTCAGTAATTGATTTTGTTTAAACTGTTCCCCACCACAAAAGTACAATAATCATTTTTTAATGTTTTATAAATGTTGAGCTTCTTGCTTAATCTGTTGAGAGCACTCTATTCTATGATATAAGGTAGACAACAAGAGCAGAGGTAGGGAGCCAACGTCTAGAAGCCCCCACAGGATGAGGCTTCCAGTATCATGTTCTTTAAAGACACTGGTGGTACCAAGAGGACCAGGGCAGCCCATGCTGGAGAGGATGTAGAGAAAGGTGCCACTGAACACTGTGACAGGGGTGTGCATGAGTACACCTAGGGTAAAACAAAACAACAAAACCAAAAAACCCAAAACAACAAAACCAAACAAAAAACCAAAAAACCAAAATGAACAAACCAAACCAAGCCAAAAACTGTACAGAGGTCCTTCAAAACAGACAGAGCTACCATGTGACCCAGCTCTCTGAGTGTGTGTACACTCAGTAGCAATGGTGCCTGCCCTCCACGGTTTGCTGTAGCACAACTCACATAGCCCGAAGAAGGACTAGACCTCAGTAGCCATCAACAGCTAAATGGTTGAAAACAGTCACAAATATATCTCCACATTAGAGTACTGGTAAACTTGGGCAAAATGAGGAAATCCTGTCCTTTGTAACCGTACAGATGAGCCTGGAGATCATTTTGTTAACTGATTAAAGCCAGATGCAAAAAGACTGCATGCTCTCACCTCCATCCGGAATCCAGATGGGGGCAGAGTGACATAGCAGTTACCTAAGGCTGGGGCATGGGTGAGACAGGGAGATATCAATCAAAGGGTACAACATTTCCATTCGACAGGAGGCAGAACTAGTGTGTGTGTGTGTGTGTGTGTGTGTGTGTGTGCGCGCGCACGCATGGGAAAGAGAGGGGCGTTAGCTTTAGGTTTATATTCTCTCTTGTTCTAGTATGCTAATATAGGTGCCTCTCCAGCTTTACCTGAAGCACAACAAAATAATAATAATAAAAAAATAAAGGAGAGAAGATAAAGGCAAAGTTTCTCCTCCTCTGTGGTAGCTTTCCTTTATTGCAGTTTAGACACAAGCAACCCAGAGAGCTGGTGCTGTGGCAGAGGGATTGCTGATGAACAATTAGCAGCTGCAGGCTTCAGAGTCCCGCCTTCTGTGAGCCCTAGCTGCAAGGATATCTGGAGCCAACTTGGCTTGAAGCAAGGCAGGAAGACGCCTAAGGAAGCCCCCTCAACATCCGGGATACATTTTAAGAAACCCTCTCATTAAATTCTAGGAGCAAAGCCAAGCTTAATTATGTCATCAGAAATGGGGGAAAGTCTTTCATTCAATCGGTCTAAACACACCTTCTTATCCCCCCCCCCCAGACACTTTCTCATCCCCCATGCACGGTCCGGTTCATCTATGCTCCCCAAGATGCTGGCCTTATTTGAGAAGGCATGTGTTTGTGTTCAACAATACCATGTTTCTAGTTGGGCAACCAGAACTTATTTACAGACTCATATATTATAGGAATTAAAATTTCTGAAGGTTGAATCTACACACATAAACATTTAAAATTATGCTGAAGTTCAAATCAATGTCATTTTCCCAAATGAGCTGTTTTGGTCGGTGTACTGAAACCCTTTTAGGTGTGATATCTACTAAGGTTTCCTTCTCAGTTTGACCATCTCCTTTATGATAATATTCAATAATCCTGAAGGGATTCCTATTGTCAACGTCAAACAGTGGATTTCAATTCTTTTCCACAGAAGACTGACAGATAAGTAAGTAAATGGAATGCCTAGGAATTAAAAGCAATGTGATGATCAGACCAAGTTAAAAAAACAAACCATCAAAGAGAATCGTGATAGTCTTCCTCCACTGTGGGAAAATACCTGAGAAGGCCGACGTAAGATGGAAGGATTACGGTGGCCATGGTTCAGAGGTTTGGGTGTGTGGCTCAGCACAGTCCTTGTGGAGCTGTGACAAGATAGAATGACATCCTCTGGAGGGTAGAGCAGGCAACACTGCTCACCTCAGGGACCAAGAAGCAGAGAACCAGATAAGAAGAGCCCAGAACAAGATGCACTCTCCAGCCATGAGCTCCCAGTGGCCTTTCTCCAGGTAGGTCCCACCACCGAGCAGCCAGCCCATTTAGCTATGAGTTCATCAATGGGGCAGTCCAGTTTATGGCCCTCATGATCTTCTCAATAATGCCAGCAGGCACACAGAAAGCCTGCAGCACAGGAATCCTTTGGGCACCTAAGTTATATCCATGCCATAACAACACATAGATGAAACAAAAGCAGAGTGAGAGAAGAAGGAGATCTTCATGCAAACTTCCTAAGCTCATCATGCTCTTGTGAGTAAAACTCTGACCCATTAACTCTGCTTCCTTCCAGAAAGAAATGAATCACCTTGTAGAAAATGCACAGACATGCAGTCACTTCCATATATATATATGTGTGTGTGTGTGTGTGTGTGTGTGTGTGTATGTATGTATGTATGTATGTATGTATGTATGATTGAACTTGCTGGTACCTGTCTACGCTTCAGAAATTACTGTCTCATAGAAAGTGGCTAAGTGGCCGGGCAGTGGTGGCGCACGCCTTTAATCCCAGCACTCGGGAGGCAGAGGCAGGTGGATTTCTGAGTTTGAGGCCAGCCTGGTCTACAGAGTGAGTTCCAGGACAGCCAGGGCTACACAGAGAAACCCTGTCTAAAAAAAAAAAGGAAGTGGCTAAGCGGCTAGTACGCTAGACTTCTTCAGATGGCCAGCCCACATGAATTCTTGTCTTTCTCTGTTTCTGTTGTGAATTATTCAAACCAACATCCTCCACAGTTTGGATACAGCCCACGTGCTAAATTAAGTTCACAAAAATTATGTGTTTGAGATGCCAACTCCTCCTTAATAGAGATATTTCCATAAGCCCATAATGTCACCATCAGGTAATATTGGAACTCAGTAAGAAAGCACCTCATTTTCTCCCAGAGATTTTCATCTTTGCACAGGATATCATGCAAATATTTATTTGCAAAGAATTCTGAGCATTTATCTCAAAAGCCACACTCTCAAACAAACTGGCGAGACGGTCTTAAAAGCCTTCCCACCCAACTGTCGGTTTGTCCACATTGCTTTAATTACTTTTGCAGAGATATCTTGTGTGCAAAGATCCACATCCCACAGGAGCCTGGGCTTGATAAGGGAAAGTAAAGACGCGCACTATTAAAATATACTCACATCAGGTTTTTTTTTAAATAGATAAGCAACCTCTTACAAGGACAAGATTTAAAAAAAAAAAAACCAAATAAGATAATAAAGGAAGGAGGAAGTTTAATTATAAGACCAGACAGGCAACCTAGACCTCCACCTTCAACCTCTCTGAATGGCTGGGGACATTTCTAGGTCCAATGCTGGTTTATGGGCTAAAGAAGGATGTCCAGTGTCTTCCTCTATCAGTCCCCACTTTATCTTCTTGAGACAAGATCCCTCCCTGAGCCTGAAGCTCTCTGTTTCTGCTACTCCGGCTGGACAGCTAGTTTCTCGGATCTATCTGTCTCCCCTCCCAAACCCTGGAGTTGTAGGTACATGCACTCTCGCTCCATTTTTAAGTTGGATACTAAGGGTTCAAATGCCTCAAAATACACAAATTCTCCATTGCTCCCTCCAGACACCCTTAATATGTTCTTTGGCTTTCTACACAGCACTTATTTCAATCTAGCCAAACCTCTTTAGTATACATTGTGAGTGTCTGGAGTTTGCTAAGTCAGAGTGTTTTGGTTTTGTCTCTTTGGTTTCTCAGACATCTGGCATAGAGTGAGTGCCCGGAGAAACATTGTTCAGTGAAGGAATGAGTGAAAGCAGATGTTTTCAAGTTACAGTCCACAGCGAAAGCCACGACTTTGAAAGCCACGACTTTGAGCTTGGCGTCCCTCTGAGCCTAGAGGGGTGTGAAGGTGTTACCGGGCATCCTCCCGTGGAGAAGGACGATCACCCCTGCCACATTTGATGGCCCTGTGTCTGCCTGACCACTGCTTCAGAAAGGAGCTATTCTTTAAAGTCTGGATACTTCATCGTGTGCCTTTACTTGTATGTTCCTTCAGACACATATGCATTACTAATAAAGTCTCATTCCAATATTTCTGCTTGTATTTAGTTGTGCCTGAAGATTTATTAGAGATAGTGTATTTGGGATCTGTCCCCAGTGACGATTTGGCTCCCACTGAGATCAACTTGTGAACAAGTTGCAGTCAAAAGGACTCTCCTAGGGAGGGCTGTGGGTCAGAAGGTAGGTGCTCTACACTACTCCAAAAGCCACTTTAGGAAGTAGGTTAGGTTGCCTTGAGTTTTTCCCGGGGCTCCTTATCACCCTTAGATTGTCCTATGAGCACAGATACCCATCTCAATCGACCCTGTCCCCCATAAACCTGCTTTCTATTCAACTTCTACTTCACAGAAAAAGTGAGGTCTCCTTTCCCTTCTTATACAACTAATGGTATGTTCAGTCTCTACTCCTCTAAACAACCAAGGGAACAAGCTTTCTTCCCCTCCTAATTAATTATCAGGGCTCATGGATCTACACTAGGGGCTGGGTTGAGATAAAGACCCACATTCAATATCATTGACAATTTCCCTTGAATGTCTAAACTTGAAGAGTAATTCAGTGGTGGCTTACTCCAGAACCGCATTTGGTGAACTCCAAAACCAGAGGCAGAAATGCACAGAGATGTGCACTGGCACCACATCAACTCTTGTTTCCTCTATTTCCTTACTGTGTCATTCCCAATGCTCTTGGGAAAAGAAGAGACACTGTGATGGCATCAGATAAGAGTTCTACCAAGTCAAGCCTTTATAACTTATGTCATTTCCAAAGTTATGTCAGTAAAATTGTGTTTACATTTTAAAAACATAGTAACACCTGGTGAGGTTTGGAGTTGAAATGAGTGCTAAAAGTTTGAGTGTTGAAGGTTTGTCCCTAGTAGACAGTGCTTCTGTGGGATGATGGGGCCTAGTTGGAGAAAGTGGGGCATACGGGGCATACTCTTGAAGAGTAGACTGTGTCTGAGCCCCTTCTGCTCTCTCCTCTGAAATGGACAGCTTTCCCTGCCCTGAGCATCTGCTATCAGGCTCTGTGTCACCACAATCCCCAAAACAATGGAGCTGGGTGACCAGGAACAGACTTGTAATGTCATGACTCAGAAGAAATTCTTCCTGCTCATAAGTCTGTTACTTCAGGTATTATATCACAGTGCCAGAAAACTAACACAATCTCAATAACTTTTATGTTAGTTACATAGTGAAATAACAATGTTTTGATTCTATATGGTCGCATAAATACGTGGTTATTAGTCAAAAATTATTATTTCACTACATGAAATCCTATATTTTATCATTTTAAGTCATTTTTTGTTCTGTGATTGCTTCACCAATTTGATAAAAGCAGTGGGCAAATGAGTACTATATATCATCTATATATAGAATGAATTTAAAAAGAAATAAACTATTAATGTTTATAAGCCATTATACAGCTCTTTAAGTTCTTAAAAAACTATTTTATTCATATCTCTCTCTCTCTCTCTCTCTCTCTCTCTCTCTCTCTCTCTCTCTCTCTGTGTGTGTGTGTGTGTGTGTGTGTGTGTGTGTGTATGTGTGTGTGTGTGTGCGTGCGTGTACATGCGTGATCTGGGGTGGAGGTTTGCATATCACAGCATGTTTGTAGAGATCGGAGAGAAACTTCATGGAGTTGGTTCTTACTTTCTACATTCCCATAGATTCTAAGGATTAAACTCAGGCCATTTGGCTTATTTTCCAAGTGTTTTTACATCAGAAGAGTCATCTCATCATCCACAGGTTTCTATGCTCTGAAATTTAAATCTCTGAAAGGTGACCTTAACTAGTCACATATGATAGCAGCCTCTCTAGTAGATTGGTTTAAAACTTAGTATACTATAAAATCGATAGCTCAGAATTTTAAGTTGTAGTCTTTTATATAAAATATCTATGGGAATATTTATATTTTATTTAAATTTACCCATGATGCTTGGTGCTTACTTAACCCTGGAGAGTAGCAGACCAAGCTCAACTCTACAACATGGACAAGTGATGGTTTATGCTGAAGCCGCTCTACGGAGATCTGTGCATGATGATTTACTGAGAGAAACATTAAGGCCGGGGATTCTTCCCAGCTGAAAGTCACCATCATTCTTGTTAAAGAGCATCCAGAGTCACATGATATGAGGGGGTGAAGGAACAAGACACAAAGCACATAAAGAGGGTAACTAGGTCCTAAGGGTGGTCATGTAGCAGTGCTAGCATGGGCCTTGCAAAGACTGGACCGTGGGGCTCAGTAACTCAGCTCAAGGCCAGAGACAGAAAGAATAACAGCCGCAGTCTTGCGGTCTTCCTGTCCTAGCTGATCAAACTTGGACTACATCTGGTTGGTCAATCTATTTTATCTCCATGAACAATATGAATTAAACCTAGCTCTTCCAAAGTCCCCTCAAGACAAGTTAATTTAAATTATTGAGATTATTGAGAATTTTTAGATATAGTTGTAATCAATACTCTTGTTTATGTGTAAGTGACTTTCTTCTCATCTGACATTTTAATAATTCACTTCTGAATAAATCCTGGAGATGCAAGAAGAAATAGAAGACTATCCTGAGACAGGCCTTGTAAGCCTGGCTACTCTAGAGGCTGATGCAGGGCTCCAAGTTCTAGGACATCTCAGGCTACCTGGTGACTGACAGAATACCTTTAGCATCTCACCAAGACCCTGCCTCAAAATGCAAAGTGAAAAAAGGAGGGGCCAGGGGACATAGCTCCTCAGTAGAAGTCTGGCCTAACATACAGTGCCTCAAGTTCAGGCCCTAGTGTAATTTTAAAAAGGAATGTTGGCTTACTGCTTTCTCCTTCCCACCATAATGCCTGTGTAAAGATCCCTCTTGGTCTTCAGTTCCTTGGCAGAGGAAACCTCAGCTGTCCATGGCCTGACTTTGTTTGTATCTGGGCATTGCTCCAGGGGACTTGTTCCTTTCCCATCAGACACTACCTACAATTTACTGGTGGCAGAGCTATTTGAGATGCAGATGACAAGAGAGCCGGACAGGTGGATAAAGAGGGAGTCAAGACTAGTAATGTTTATTTATAAGGTAATTATAATGACTGTCATTACTTTATGCCTATCAAGAATATCTGTTCAACAACCTTACATGTTTAAGTTAAAGTACAAACACGTGTTCTGTGTGTGTGTCCTTGAGTTGTGACTTGGACTGAATTCCACTCCCCTCCCCCCAGGCTCATGTATTGGACACTTGATGCCTTGCTAGTTCCACCACACAACAGGATTGTGAGAACTTAAGGAAGCAACGCCTAGATATAGGACACAGATCATTATGGGAGGGCTTTAAAGGTTGTGTCTGACCCCTAGTCAGTTCCTCACTCTGCATCCCATCAGTCAGGATGGGAACAGCTTCTCCCACCACATCTGAATGATGCTTTATTTTCTCATGGGCCCAGAATCCACAGAGCTAAGGACCACACACTGAAATCCCTTGAGCCTCAAGAAAGACCTAACCCTTCTCCCTTTAAGTTAAGTGACACAAGTGTTTACTCAACAAATATTTATGAGGCTACCCTCCTCTGCATAAGCACCCTCTAAATCTTCTTCAACCACTAAACTTGTTTTGTTGTACAGTAAGCACTGGAAACACCCAGAATTTGAAATATTAAAACTACATTGATAAGGCTCTTCCCAACTAAGTGTTGGACAACTTCCAGCTCCAATTCTATTCAAGTGCAAAATTGGCATTTTCAAAACTGCATCACTCAAGCATCACTGTCAGCGAGTTGTGAAAGGTGTAAGCCACAGGCCAGACACAAAATGAGCCTGCAGTTTCAAAGTGAAAGCAGACCTTGGCTAGACTGAGTCATCTTCTACCTTGAGATCCAGTTTTCCTTCTGTTGAACATTCTGTGGGTGGCTTTGAAGAAAGGTCATTTCTATTTTGTTTTAGCAATAGAAAAAATGTGCTAATTAGGCCTGGAAGCCAAAGATTTTAACCAAAAGGATATGATGAGGCCATTCCCACACTAGCTAGATGGAGATCAAAGTTTAAAATTATTAGACACAGACAGTAACCAAATGAATTCAAACCTTCCAAGGTCATTTTGCAATGCCTTTGGGCGGAGATAAGCCAGGCAAGCCCTCAAATGTGTGTCAAGAATGAGGCCCTTGCTGAGAGAGAGGATTTGTTTCTAACCATACTGGAGCCAGAACACTCTTTCCAAAAAGACAACTGAACTAAACTGCTATTTGTTAACTGAGATCACTTTAAATTGTCTTCAAAACATCAAAAATAAATCATATTTTCCTTCTTGCATGTATTTTTCCCAGTTCCTTCTTAAAACAAAATGTTCATTTTGGGTCTGTGACAGCTGAAATAGAAATGTCTTTGGCATAAAGTTAGCTTTCTAGCCTGCAGGCAAAATAAAAAATTGTTAAATTGGAGTGGACCAGAAAAATGAATGATAAAATTGGGTCATGAAATTTCAGCTAATAGCAAACATTTGTCCATGACACACACATATTAGTAATTAATATGTGACAAAGGATGGGTGTGACTCTGTCCCAAACTGTGGGTTTGAGAACCCATAGCAGGAGAACGAAAGTTGTGACTGCAAATACCACTGTTATGGCTCTCACTGGATGCCCTTTTGTAACTAAGAAATATCTGGGGACGCAGCTCTACTCTGCCTTGGTTTTAGTTGGCCTCCAACTAAATAATAAGTCTGAGGACAAGTATGTGTCCTAGTTCTTGCTTGGATTAAATACATTCTTCCCTAACCAGTGATGCCCTCTGCCTCCGTTTCTCCTTCACCCAGTAATTGAGGAACTAGGAAACCCACTTGAAAGGGCAGGTAATGATGGCACAATGGACCATGGACTTTGCTAACATAGGTAAGAAAGCTTTTTCCTTTTCTGTGTTTGTTTTATCATATTTTATTGACTCTAAGACATTGCTGATAGAGACATGCAGCATTGTTTCATTAAAATATACAGTAAACATTCTCCATGACCAACCTTCTTGGTGACTAGATCAGAATTGGACTCCTGTCGTTGATAAACTTGAATGGCTCCTTTGTAGCAAGAATTCTGTGATCATTAAATTTTGATGTAAACTTGACCACATCTAGAGCATTGGTGGGGAACACCTTTGAGTGTGTCTGTGAGGCTGTTTCTGAAGAGGAATAGCTGAAGAGGGAAGGCCTTCCTAAATGTAGGTGGCATCATTCATTGAGTGGGGGCATGGACAGAATGGGAAAAACGAGCCAGCCTGGTGACATTCACTTTTTTCTACTTCCTGCTCACCAACAGATGAGGACCGTCTCCCACCCACCACACTCCTGCCGACATGATGCTCTGCCCCAGAGATGAGGACAAGTGCCATGTCCTGGGACTCTCTGAAATCATGACCTTAATAAATTCTTCCTTTCTTAGGCTGTGGTGCCACACAAGTAACCAATACAAATTTTGTTGTCAGTCTAGAAAGAAGCTTCCATATTCCCATGTCTGATATTGGATCAACACGGACTTTACTAAGAATCCTCTTAAATTGGTTTGACAAGGATTCCTCCCAGGGCTGGGAGTGTAGCTCAGTAATAGATACCTTGCAAAACATGTGTATCACGCAAAAACAATCCTCAACAACTAAAACCCTCTGTCTTTATTTGATTCCTCTTACACTGCCATCTACTCTGTCTCTTGACTGTGAACTCCCACCTGCCCTTGCTGTGTTTGGAACTGAATCCTATTGCGTGTCTCTTTCCCCTCTTGCAACAATTCCTGGATGGATCTGTTTCTACTCCTTAATAGAAATCACATAAAGAATAATATAGACTCTCAATCACATAAAAGAATACCTGCTTAAGCCTGGGTGGGCTGCAAAGCCTTCAGAGTCCGGAAATTTCTCTTTATTTATGCCAAATAATTTGGTGTTTTCTCTTGCCTGTCGTTGTACTTCTTGGCCTTTAATAAAAATTCTTTCCACTTATCTCAGTAACAAGATGGATGAGCTTCATAGAACTTCAAGGTTTTTTTCCTTCTTAGGTTCCCAGAAGCATATAATGACTCTGTCCAAGGAAAGAAGGAATAACAGATGTTTCTGACAGAGGGCATTTGCTTCACTAATACCGAAACCGGTATCAGCTGCTAAGTTTCCTGTATTTCTGCATATTGCAGTGGTGTGTGTGTGTGTGTGTGTGTGTGTGTGTGTGTGTGTGTGTGAGAGAGAGAGAGAGAGAGAGAGAGAGAGAGAGAGAGAGAGAGAGAGATTGTGTGCACGTGCGCAGGTGCATGTGTGTTGCTGAAGAAATTTTAAATAGCAGCTATACTCAACTCACACCTTTCCTACATCAAACTTTTCCTACATCAAATGTGCTTAACAGCAACATGCACAGTGATGACAGAGTAAATAGTCAGAGTCCACTTCTCCATGACCCACAGCTTTTAATTTCACAGATGCCGAAGTCTGAGGGAAAACGAGCACCATCAGATTTATGGAATACAGTGTTGTCTGTTCCCTCACTTCCCCGGGACACTCAGATGTCCACAATGCCACCCAATCGAGGAGAGGAGCACAGTTCTGCATTAGAAACGTGTTCTTCCAATGATGTATCTTGTCGTTCAGCAGACGCACAGACACAAAGGAGTGCCGAAGAACCAAGATCCTGCATTTGCTATCCAGTGCAGCAGGAACAGCAAAGGAAGGCCAAGTCTCTCTAGCTCAGGACAGGGTGTTTTCTTAAGAATTATTCATAGAGTGCTCAACAAACTTCTGACTTTTCTAGAGCAGTGAAATTTCTTAACAATTTACCCAAACATCAATACATTATTCCTACCACACAGAGGCGTGCATGTCACTGGATGCTTCACTCATCAACCTGCTGTCCATGCAAGATATACCTAGCGGAGGCTGTAGTCCAGGCAAGTTGGCTGTTGTATTAGAAACATCAGTGCATGCCCTATAGTTACCTTTAACCCAGAACTATCATGACCAGGAAAAGTGGTCATATGAAACTAGCTTATTTACCCATAATGCAAAGGGATGCAATTACAGCCATTGGAAATACTAAACTGGGAAAAACTTTTGTTGATTTGTTTCAGGCAATTTTCTTGTAGCTGTCTACGGTCAAACCAAATCACCAGGGGGACTTGGAGACTGAACTTGGCATGAGCAGGCTGTTGTTCAGAATACAGACTCGTTGTTAGAGAGGCACAAAGAATTTCCTTAAGAAGAAACTGCTGCTCTGGGTTCTGGTGTTGCCCAATGCTCCTTGCCATCCCTTGCTGACCCATAGAAAGAAGGACAAGACGTGCTGCTATACAATCCTCCCAGCTCTCGTGGGACTGTAGGGGAAAGCCCAGCCTGGGGCCAGGAGACCTGGGAGTGCAAGAGGTGACGGCCTGCTGCTCGGTAAGGACCTTGGAATTATCTGCTGCTTCCCAGGCCAGGAAACAGTCATGTTTTTCTCCCTTTTCCCAGAAGAAGGGGGGTGGGAAAATAAAGACGTCAAGGGTGTGGTTCATCCCAGTACATGCAGGCCCAGTTTAAAGGTGTGATTACCTAGCACACTGCATCCTAAACATGCCGGGTCTCATAACAGAAAGGAGGCAGGGGCACCCTCAAACCCGCACTCAGTTCTCTCCTCATATATAAGTGGGCAGATAGAATGAAACAAACTTCCTTGTGCCTAGAAACTGAAGAGCATTAGAATGAGGCAGATACTGGTTTTACGTGGTTTGTATTTAGTCTTTAGGCCTTCCACTGCACAGGAAAATACAATTTTAGAATCAAAGGTACCTGGCCACTGGCTGGTAAAGACGTGACGTGTGTGGCAGTCGCTACAGCTCTGATAGACTGTGATGGAAGTGCCCTCTGCTTCCACACTTCAGTACCATTCCCAACAAAATGTAGAGCTGTTTCCATGTTACATAGCTTCGGCCCACACAGCAAGCATCCTAACAAGGTGAGCAGGCAGGTAGAGATCAAGTTTGGATTTTTTCTCCCATGTAAGATTTTTTTTTTTTTTTTTTTTTAAGACGGTGTGTGCCGAGGGGTGATAGGAGAAGAGTGAAATACGAAGAAAAGGAAAAGCTCATATCAGGGAACAGGAGCCTTCGTCATCACTCACTGTCAGACAGAGCCTGCCTGATGGAATGTGGGCATGAGGGCTGGGATGTGGTGGAGGATATCAGCTCATAAGGCTCTGGAAATCCAGAACATTGAGGTTAAAATAAACACCACCATGTAAACCAGACACAGATCTAACTATTCCTTAATCCTCAGTGACTTCCCAACCTTTCTGCCTGAGCTTGGATGCCTTCCCCATCTCTGGACATTCATGTCGTCATACATAGGCTGGATGGGAACAGTGGTTACTATTCTAAATATTTCCATCTCAACGCTTTCCGTCCATGCGTGTGTGTGTGTGTGTGTGTGTGTGTGTGTGTGTGTGTGTATCTTAAACAACATTGTTTTCTTACTGTTTTGGAGACCAGAAATCCAAGTTCAAAGAGTCAATAGGTTGGAGTTTTCCTGAGACCCTCCCCTCACCATGCAAATCGCTGGATTCTTTCTATATTCCCATGACCTTGCCTCTATAAGCACGTCCATAATCTAACCTAATATGCATTATTTTAGTTTATGTTTCAGTTAATGCACAAAGTAACAGGCTTTTTCCTTGTGGCATTTCATACATATTCTGTTTTTGCTGGCCCTCCTCTGTACCCATTTCTCTTCCCTGTCCCTGGAGCCACGCCCTTCAGACTCCAGGAGTCCCTCCCCTCTCACATCACACATATTCCTTCATCTACTTTGTCCCCTCCCTCAAAACCCTCTCTTCCTCTCCGTCTCTTGTGGGTCTCCTGACCACACTCGTCCTCACATAAAAATACAGCTATATCCACGTGAGAAGCTTGGAGCTGTTGATATCTACCCTCTGCAAACAGATGGTCTTGTGGATGAACCTATGTACTTAAACACTTCTGAAGTCAGGGCATCTCCATAGTTCTGTACTCATTCATAAACACTTAATCTATAAATTACTTAAGGGTAAGAGCAAGCAGTAATTTTGCACCTTGGGGAAAATCATTGTTACCCCATGAGGAATTGTGATATAAATTCAATATTGGGGAAATGGAAACAACCAAATTGTCCATAATAAGAGCATGTAGCAGTAAAGCCGGTTTATACTGCAAGGTAAAGATAGCAAGAGTTTGTATAATGCTATAAGTCAGATCGTATGTTGACAGAACACTCAGATTTCCAGAACTCGAAGGCGTTTCACAGGAAAGTTTAGAATTATTGGAATTTGAGCAGTGCCTCTATTTTGAAAAGTGCAGCTCAAACTATTTTTATATTAAAAACATAATGAAAAGGCATGCTCGTTGAATCGTGTTGCTACTGCTAGCTCACCCAAAGTGGGACTCGTTCCACATGGACTAGACATCTACAACATTACTACTTTTTGGAGGAAACATTTTCTAGCAAATCTGTTTTGTTTTGTTGGTAGTTTGCAGGCTAAAAATGAAGTAGCCATTGGTGTGGCTTTCATCAAGACTTTCCTCTTATACATTCCAACCAGCAAGGAATCCGTATGGTAACATATGTACGGTGAAATGCCCAAGCCTCTCTACCAACTGTTTATTCCACTAAGAGCCCAGACAGTGGAAAGTCACAGCAGTTATCACTATGGCCTCTCGCGTTAAGGAGCCTATGACTTAGAATGCTTTGACATCCTAAGGGTTGGCTTGAAAGAACCAATCTAATAAAAGCAGAAAACTCTTAGTAACAAAGGAGGTGCCTCAGAACATCTTGTCCTCTGGCAAGGGCCAGACTTGGCCTGACTGATAAGCAAGGCCAGTGCTGCCAGCATGTCTGTTCAAGGTCAGCTGTGAAAGTACATATACTTTGTAGTGGCTATTTCTGATTGTCAACTTGACTATATCTGGAGTGAATTACAATCCAGAATTAGAAGGTTCGCCCGTGATCTAGATCTTGAGTCTGGAAGATACAAGTTTCAGGTGTGGTGGTATGCACACCACTGATCTGGGCCACACCTGCTGCTGGAGAGCTACATAAGGACATTGGAAGGAGGAAGATTCAATCTTCTTCGCCTGCGAGCCTTGTGGGACTAAGTGACTGCTA
>CM052707.1:9855917-9918378 GCA_028551405.1 Uromys caudimaculatus | reverse complement strand
TCCAGATACGTGCTCTTCTGGGAGCTTGGAGGATATTGAAGACCCGTGGTTGGAAATATATTTTAAACTTAAAGAAGCTAATGCCATTGAGCATCTTGATGAATTGAGTGATTGTGTGCTCAAAACTTTTTGCAATATGGGAAAAAAAATTGAAAATGACTTTGCTGGCCGGTTGCTCTTAGTTTCTCTGGAAAAGATGATGAAGGAAAAGAAGGAGTTGTATAATAAAATCAAATGGATCCAGATGCAAGTGATCAATCTAAAAGTTGTTAAGTGTGTCCTTGAAGAGAATCTTCTCTCCAGCAGCCGTAGAGCTCAAGTTGCAGAAAATCAAACTGAAGCCCTCATTATAAGGTTGGCTGAATTGCAGTGAAAGTTCAGGTCTCAGCCTCAGAGGGTGTCAGCAGTTAAAGTAAGGGCATTAATCGGCAAAGAATGGGATCCTATAACTTGGGATGGGGGTGTGTGGGAAGACCCTGTTGAAGCTGAGAGTTCTGAATTTTCAGATTCTCAATGGTTTACCCCACCTGAGGAAGTAGTATCCTCAGCCCCACCCCTTGAAATAATGCCTTCTCCACATGAGGAAGTTAATCCCTCAGAGTCTGATGGGCCAACGTTGACTTTTGCTGAAGAAAATGCCAAACAAGATAATATTGATGTTTCTCAAGGCCCACCAATAGTTTCTTCTAGGCCTATAACCAGACTCAAGCAAAACAGGCCCCTAGAGGGGAGGTAGAAAGTGTAGTCCATGAGGAAGTGTGCTACACTACTAAGGAGCTTAATGAGTTTGCTAATTCATTCAACCAGAAATCTGGAGAATATGTGTGGGAATGGATTTTAAGGATGTGGGATAATGGTGGAAGGAACATAAAACTAGATCGGGCTGAGTTTATTGAAATGCGTCCTCTGAGTGGAGATTCAAGGTTTAATATGGAAGCTCATACAGTTTAAAAAGGTGTCAAAAGTTTGTTTGAATGGTTGACTGAAGTGTTTATCAAAAGATGGCCTACTGAAAAGGAGTTGGAGATTCCTGATATCCCTTGGTTTGGTATTGATGAAGGGATTTTAAGGCTCAGGGAAATTGCAATGCTAGAGTGGATAGTTTTGTAAAGCCTAATTCTCCACAATGGGAAGGCCCAGAAGATGTGCCCTTCACCAATCCTATAAGACGCAAACTGGTGAGAGGGAAGAGTTCTGTTCTTGCCCTTTTCCTTGTGCCAGACCTTAGGGTTGGAGATGCTGCTGCTCAATTAGATGAATTAAATGCAATGGGTTTAATTGGGCCTCGAGGTATCAAGGGGCATGTGGCAGCACTGAATCGCCAGAGACAAAGTGGTCATAGTTATTATAATGGACTGCATAGATAAAACAACATTTATAATGACATACAACATGATGGTCAGCACAGGAGAGGTGAAATTTATAATGGCGTGACTCGTTCAGACCTTTGGTTCTGGCTAATCAGTCATGGTGTTTCCAGGTATGAAATACATAAGAAGCCTACTGCATATCTGTTTGATCTGTATAAGCAGGAAAATTCTCAAACAAATGAAAGAAATGCTACATTGGATCCTGGCAAAAGGCAATCTCAGCCAGTGAATCAATTTCCAGACTTGAGCTAGTTTGCAGACCCAGAACCCCTTGAATGAAGGGGTGGCCAGGTTCCCCTGAGGAAGGATCTTGATAAGACACCTAAAAGTTTTGCTGTTAGCCTTTCTCCAGTCCTTCCCCAGAGGGACCTACAGCCTTTTACAAGAGTAACTATACACTGGGGGAAAGGAAATAATCAGACTTTCAGGAGTCTATTGGATACTGGCTCTGAACTGACATTGATCACAGGAGATCCCAAGAAACATTGTGGCTCTCCAGTTAAAGTAGGGGCTTATGGAGAACAGGTGATTAATGGAGTTTTGACTGATATCCAACTTATAGTAGGTCCAGTATGTCCCTGCACACATCCTGTGGTCATTTCCCCAGTTCCAGAATGTATAATTGGGATAGATATAATTAGAAATTGGCAGAATTCTCACATTGGTTCCCTGACCTGTGGAGTGAGGACTATTATGGTTGGAAAGGCTAAATGGAAGCTGTTAGAGTTGCCCCTACCAAAGAAAATAGTGAATCAAAAACAGTACCGTATTCCTGGAGGAACTGCAGAAATTACTGCCACTATCAAGGACTTGAGAGATGCAGGGGTGGTGGTTCCCACCACATCTCCCTTTAACTCTCCTATCTGGCCAGTGCAGAACACAGATGGATCATGGAGAATGACAGTTGACTAACGAAAACTAAATCAGGTAGTAACTCTGATTGCAGCTGCTGTACCAGATGTAGTTTCGTTACTTGAACAAATTAACACATCTCCTGGTACCTGGTATGCAGTTATTGATCTAGCAAATGCCTTCTTCTCAGTACCTGTCCATAAGGACCACCAGAAGCAATTTGCTTTTAGTTGGCAAGGCCAGCAGTATACCTTTACAGTTTTGCCTCAAGGATATATTAACTCTCCTGCCCTGTGTCATAACTTAGTTAGAAGGGATCTTGATCATTTGTCTCTTCCACAAAATATCACATTGGTGCACTATATTGATGACATTATGCTGATTGGACCAAGTGAGCAGGAAGTAGCAACCATTTTGAACTCATTGTTAACACATATGCGTATCAGAAGATGGGAAATAAATCCAACCAAAATTCAAGGACCATCTCCCTCCATGAAATTCTTAGGAGTCCAGTGGTGTGGGGCATGTAGAGATATTCCTTCTAAGGTGAAAGATAAATTATTGCACCTGGCCCCTCCCACCACCAAGAAAGAAGCACAGTGTTTAGTGGGTCTATTTGGATTCTGAAGACAGCACATTCCTCACTTGGGTGTGTTACTCAGGCCCATTTACCAAGTGACTAGGAAAGCTGCTAGCTTTGTGTGGGATCTGGAACAGGAGAAGGCTCTTCAACAGGTCCAGGCTGCTGTGCAGGCTGCTCTACCATTTGGACCATATGATCCAGCAGACCCGATGGTACTTGAGGTGTTAGTGGCACATAGAGATGCTCTTTGGAGCCTCTGGCAGGCTCCTGTAGGTGAATCACATAAGAGACCTTTGGGATTTTGAAGCAAATCTCTACCATCATCTGGAGACAACTATTCTCCCTTTGAAAAATAGCTCTTGGCCTGCTATTGGGCCTTAGTGGTAACTGAACGTTTGACAATAGGACACCAAGTTACCATGGAACCTGAACTGCCCATCATGAGCTGGATGTTATCAGACCTTCTAAGTCATAAAGTAGGATGTGCACAGCAGCAGTCTATTATCAAATGGAAGTGGTACATCCGTGATCGAGCCCGAGCAGGTCCTGAAGGCACAAACAAGTTACATGAAGTTGCTCAAATGCCTATGGTTTCTACTCCTGTAACAATGACATCTGCTGCCAAGTATGTGCCTATAGCCTCATGGGGTGTTCCCTATGATCGACTGACTGAAGAAGAGAAGACTAGGACCTGGTTTACTGATGGCTCTGCACGTTATGCAGGTACCACCCAGAAGTGGACAGCTGCAGCATTACAACCCCTTTCTGGGACAACCCTAAAAGATACAGGTGAAGGAAAATCTTCACAGTGGGCAGAACTTCAGGCAGTACACATGGTATTACAGTTTGTTTGGAAGAAGAAATGGCCAGATATATGATTGTTCACTGACTCATGGGCTGTAGCCAATGGATTGGCTGGATGGTCAGGGACTTGGAAAGATCACGATTGGAAAATTGGTGAGAAAGACATCTGGGGAAGAAGTATGTGGATAGATCTCTCCAAATGGGCAAAGGCTGTGAAGATATTTGTGTCCCATGTAAATGCTCACCAAAAGGTGACTTCAGCTGAGGAGGAGTTCAATAACCAAGTGGATAAGATGACCCATTCTGTGGACAGTCAGCCTCTTTCTTTAGCCATCCCTGTCATTGCTCAGTGGGTACATGAACAAAGTGGCCATTGTGGCCAAGATGGAGGTTATGTTTGGGCTCAACAACATGGACTTCCACTCACCAAGGCTGACCTGGCTACAGCTGCTGCTGAATGCCAGATCTGCCAACAGCAGAGACCAACACTGAGTCCCAGATACGGGACCATTCCTCGAGGTGACCAGCCAGCAACCTGGTGGCAAGTTGACTACATTGGACCACTTCCTCCATGGAAAGGACAACGTTTTGTTCTTACTGGGGTAGATACTTATTCTGGTTATGGATTTGCCTTTCCTGCATGTAATGCTTCTGCCAAAACCACCATCCGTGGGCTTACAGAATGCCTTATTCATCGTCATGGTATTCCACACAATATTGCTTCTGACCAAGGAACTCATCTAGAAGTGCGAAAGTGGGCCCACGATCATGGACTTCACTGGTCTTGCCATGTTCCCCATCATCCTGAAGCAGCTGGTCTGATAGAAAGGTGGAATGGCCTTTTGAAGACACAGTTACAGTGCAAATTAGGTGGCAGCAGCATGGAGGGTTGGGGCAGAGTGCTTCAGGAGGCAGTATATGCTTTGAATCAGTGTCCATTATATGGTACAGTTTCTCCCATAGCCAGGATCCATGGGTCCAGGAATCAAGGGGTGGAAAAGGGAATAGTTCCACTCACTATCACTCCTTGTGACCCTCTAGGAAAATGTTTGCTTCCTGTCCCCACAACTCTAGGTTCTGCTGTCCTAGAAGTTTTGGTTCCAGAGGGGGGAGTGCTCCTACCAGGAGCTACAACAAACATTTCATTGAACTGGAAGGTCAGACTCCCCCCTGGTCATTTTGGGCTTCTAATGCCCTTAAACCAACAGGCTAAGAAAGGAATAACAGTGTTAGGAGGGGTGATAGATCCAGATTACCATGGGGAAATTGGATTGCCTCTCCACAATGGAGGTAAGAAGGATTATGTCTGGAGTGCAGGAGATCCCTTAGGGCGTCTCTTAGTACTACCATGTCCTGTGATTAAAGTCAATGGGAAACTACAACAGCCTAATCCAAGCAGGATGACAAAGGATGCAGACCCATCAGGAATGAAGGTATGGTTCTCTCCTCCAGGAAAAGAGCCAAGACCTGCTGAGGTGCTTGCAGAGGGTGGAGGAAATACAGAATGGGTAGTAGAGGAAGGTAGTTATAAATACCAGCTAGACCATGTAACCAGCTGCAGAAACGAGGATTACAGAATAATATGAATGCTTCTGTTGTATTTTGTTAAGAACACATTTGTCTCCCAATTTCTTTAACATCAGTTGGTATTTAAGTTGAGATACTAAAGGAATGTTCCCAAGGGACACTGCCCCATTGTAAGTTTATAAATGTGTTTGTGATTGTACGAGGAATAGTTATATCGTGTTAAGCGTCTTTATGACCTTGTTATTGTTCCATGTGGATATGAGGTATTATTTGTGTCAAGTTGACAAGGGGTGGATTGTAGTGGCTATTTCTGATTGTCAACTTGACTATATCTGGAGTGAATTATAATCCAGAATTAGAAGGCTCACCTGTGATCTGGATCTTGGGTCTGGAAACACAAGTTTCAGTTGTGGTGGTGCACACACCTCTGATCTGGGCCGCACCTGCTGCTGGAGATCTACATAAGGACATTGGAAGGAGGAAGATTCAATCTTCTTCACCTGTGAGCCTTGTGGGACTAAGCGACTGCTAGATCCTTGGGTTTTCATTCACAGCTACTGCTAACCATTGTTGGGGAGTTTGACTACAGACTGTAAGTCATTAACAAATTCCCTTACTATATAGAGACTACCTATAAGTTCTGTGACTCTAGAGAACCCTGACTAATAAATACTTGCACTAACACAGGTACAAATGCACTCACAGACACCCTAATACACACACCCATGTACACATATACCCAAGTACACACAGACACATGTGCACACAATCATATACACATGCACAGGGACACACATGGATGCACAATGCACACCCAGATACACAAGAACACACAGACACATGCTCATACCTGCATGCACATGCAGACACATGCATGTACATGCTGACATTTGCCCACACAGATACATGTGCATATGCATGTTTTACCACAGGCATGCATGCACACACAGATACACACATGCTTGCACACACAGACACTGCCTGTCTTCAGCCTTTTTATTGTTCAGAGCCAAAGTGCTTGAATTTTTCTGTAGGTGAATAGATTCTTAACTTTTCTAGCACAATTAACTGCTCATTTCTGTTTCTTGATGTCTTCATTTTTCTGTCTAATTTCTTCCCTATTGTTTTTGAATCTGCATTCGGATATGTGCCCATTTTGTAGACAAACCATGATAAACATTGCATTGTTCCAGTGTTCCCCAGCAACTGTCCCTAGGGCAGAATCTAGCAAAAGAGAGGACAGATGAGTGTAGAACTTCATGATCAAGTACAGCTCCTGCTTCAGAGCTCCCAGGCCATCACAGACTTTGAAAAGCACAAGGGCACTGGAAGAAGGTCTGAGCGCCTCCGAACAGTCCTCCTGTCACTGATGTCCATCCCTCCAGACATAGGTCCCTTCTGAGGACCACAGACAGAATCGTGGTTCCCATTATCTGTAATTATTTTCAAAATGACCATCTTGCATTTTATTCCTTACAACTGATTCCAACATATGACAAACTTCAGAGAAACTCATGGAATTCAAATGAACACAACAAACAACAGCAGGTAGTCCTGAAGTATGAGACTAGCCTGGGATGCTTACAAATTCCCTATTTTCTCTGGCTCGAAGATACTGTTCCTCATGCTGGCAGTCACTGAAACCTTAATACACATTTCTGAGAGACCTGACTCTCCTCAGACTATGTGCCCAGGCCATGTGCACTGAAGTCAGTGTCTCCTGCTATTCATCGTGAGGGCAGGCACCATGCTTCTGTGAAGTGAAATTCTTTCTAATTCATGACAGATTGGGTTTGCCATGTATACTTCAGACTCCCCTTCTCCTTTCGTGGTAAGCTTGTCTTCCCTTTGGGTGTGGTTTGTTCTCTTAGCAGAGGCAGCTGATCCATCTTCAAGGCCCTGCAGGTCCTTGTTAACACTCCTTTCAAACACCTTCCCCTGTGCTGTGAGCCCTACTGAAGCCAGTGGGCTGTATTTGTTTTTCTTTCTTTCCTTCCTTCAGATCACTAAAGTTTTTACGACAGAATAATTTAAGTGCCAGGGTCTGGTCAGGCCATGAGCAGCTTTACAAAGTCTAGGCGTTTTGCCAGAAATCTAAACTTTGTTGACCTATGTTAAAAGGTTAAGCATTTCACAGAGTTTGGTTCCTCCACCCGCACTGATCTCCCAGCCTCTGCCTTTTCCTTAAATGTCTTAAAAAAAAAAACCCAGAAATGCTCAAGAGAACACATTTGACCCTTACCCTGTAACCATGGTAGGGGTAAAAGCCCAAACAAATGTTAGTCACACTTCTCTTCCAGAGAGAGCAGACAGAGAGACAGAGAGACAGAGAGACAGAAGAAAAGATGAGGATACAAAGTTTAGTCTGTTTTTAGATGAAATGTTGGATGCTTTCAATAAAAGTTAGAAAAATCTCATTAATTGCTTATCATAACAATTTCTATATTAATGGAAAAGTCTTCCTAAAACTGAATATTCATGAGTGTGACATCCTCTCTAGTTCAGCACAGTTTTAAACACTGACTCCCTGCCCCTTGGTTCTGAAACCTTGCCCATGTCACGTGACCTCCATGACTGAACACTGGGGATGTTCGGGCTTGGGTGGAATGCTTCTCAGCTTTCAAAGCCCAGAATCAACAAGAATATTACAAAGGAATAAAGTTTTCAAAGCCATTGCTTCCCGTGCGTGGTGCTCAGAAGACCTTGCTTTTGCGGGCTGGCGGTAGGATTGTTTGGAAGCTCCCGAGTGCTCCTCAGAGCTCCTCCACCACACTGCTGCTTTTCAAAGTCTGTGATGATTTGATGTGTATCGTGGGAGCTCTGAGGAGGGAACAGGTTGTCCACTGGTTTCCAACTATATTTAATTATGAAATTCTATACTCATCTGCCTTCTGTTTGGCGCACACATTCCCAGGGGACACTCGCAGGGCAACACAGGCATCATACAATGTTTGTCACAGTCTGTCCACAAGAGGGATACACTTGCCAGTGTCTTCCATCTTCTGTCTCCATTCTCTTCAAACCATCTCCTCCTTTCATACCCAGTTCCTATCCTTTTCTTACTTTCCTGGAAAAAATAAAAATGGGAAGTTTAATGACATTCAAGAGCCACCTGGAGCCTGTTTTCCCAACATACATACCCAGCAGATCTTACCTGTCTCTAGCTGTGAAGCCGACTCCTTAAGGCTGCCTTCTCCAAGACTAACCCCCCTCCCCCGACTCCTCAGCTTTTCTTTACTTTAACCTCCTTTTGAGATCATCTCCAGAACTCTATCTCTAGCTGATATCTTTTATGTTAATGCTGTCTTCTGACTCTGTTCAGTGGTCATGAGCAAGGTCATATGTAGTTTGCTGGTGTATGCAAGCACCTCTAGTATTACTCACACATGATGAATAAAGCATATATGCACAAAGGAACACGTAGGCAAGATCATAGCTGAGCACTAGGTATTTATTTCAGCTTCTAATGGGTTAGGCTTCGGAATATGATATTAGACTCAACTGGGTAAGGTCTAGCAGGGGTTGGACATCTTGAGAGATGTCTGGGGATGTACCATTAGCCTTGAGAAACTAAACCAAGGAAAACACAGTTACTTACAAATGCAGAGAGTGGTTGTCTTTTCTTGTGGGGAAATTAATGTCACCAGACACTTATGTGTATTTTTGTCATATTTGGGATTATATCTTCAAAATGCTCCTTGAGAAGAAATTTTCTCATGCAGAAAATGGACGATTTTTGCACAGTGACTTAAAGTAAACCTCTGGGAGGTCTCACTAGTTGTCATTAGTTTATAAGGTTTCAAATACCATTAAGTAACATAGCACCCTCACTTTTCAGCAAACAACCAATTCAGATAACTCATGCACACAGATTGACAATAATACATGCTATCAAAAATCAGAGCCTCTCTGGAGAAGTGCCTAATGAATCTTTGGCTTCTAAACTAGGTTTCATCTGGAGCCAGGATTAACAAGGGAAACCATGACCAGAATGGAATGTGAGGTTGGAGCACTGGGGAGCAGAAGTCCCCAGGGCAGTGAACTGCCTTTGCTCAGCGACCCTGGGAGCTGCGAGTGTTTCAGTCTTAGGCAATTTTCCTCTATGTCCAGTCAACAGGGTGGGAAGGAAACTAGGAAAAGAACCTGGGTGAGAAAGCAGTTCAAACTATGCTTTACAAGATTAAGGGAAAGAGCATGCAAGATCATTTCCAAGAGAAAGTAGATAATGGAAAACTTATCAATCATGAGAAAACCCAAAAAGGTCAACTGGTCTCAGTGTTAGAAATGATCATCTTAGAGAGGCAGTGTTTTTCTGAGATCAGGTTTCCACAGAGGCAGCCAAAGGAGTCTGGTGAGTTACCGCTTAGTAGAAAGCTTCTTAATAAAATGCTGGCCTACTCCTGATCTTGCACAATGATGATGTAAAAATGCTGTCACAGTAATGATGTACGAGTAGGTATTCATGGCAAGAAAAAGCACAGAATACGCACAAGCATTGCTATTCCTGACAAAGAGCATCATGAAAAAGAGAATTATAGACCTGGTTAAAGAAGCTGTGATGGTTACTCTACAAGATCTAAAATTACCTAGGGAATAAGCCTCCAGGAATACCTGTAAGGGGTTATATTCCTTAGGCTCAATGACAGAAGAAGACCCACACTAAAAGTGGGTAGTACCATTCCCTAGGCTTGGGTCCTGGACTGTATTAAAAAAAGAAAGCTAACTGATGACAGGCCTCTCCTTGCCCCCCCCCCCCGTGTGTGTGTGTGTGTGTGTGTGTGTGTGTGTGTGTGTGTGTGTGTATGTGTGTCATAAATGGTATTTTGGACTGAATATAATAAGCCCTTTGCCCCTTAAGTTGCTTTAGTCAGGGTATCTTACCACAAAGAGGAAACGAAACCAAGACAGAGGCCATTTATGTTTTCATTCACTTATTCAGTGAGAATTAATGGATAATATTTTGCTCTGGGAATTGTATCTGATACTTATAGGCAGAAAGCTTGGTAACTGATCTTAGGAAAATGTGAACAGTGGCAAGTCACACACAGATTGAAGTTTATTAAAAAGCAAATTTTTAACATTCTCCTGACAGCATGGTATAGCCCGACATTGACAGTGATTCACTGACTCATTTGTTCAACAAATGCATGCACACTGCATGAGTGAGCGATAGTTAACTAAGCAACAGGAGAAGATAAAGATAAGCAAGGTGCAGCTGACTCTGTCCTAGGGGAGATGACAACTTAGTGAACATCCCAAGAATATGTCAGTTTTGGCAGCATGCAGAAGAGTTATGAGGACACAGTATCAGAAAGGTGTAGGATGTCAGGAACATAATTCAAAGGTAACATCAAACCTAAAGATCTTCTACTAAATCTCATTTCAAATGTTCTATCTACAGCCTAATAATGCCTGCGGAGCTGGCCTGTACATGGCATCCTTTAGGGAATGTTCTCGATTCAAACTAGCAGTGGGTCATTGATGTAAACACACAGGGAGTGGGGGGACTTGGATACGGAGGAGGAAGTTAAAGTCTTTAGTAAACAAGATCACAATCGCATGCGCAGGTAATATTAACACAAGGGTGAGAGACACGGTTAGATGGCCTGAGAACCAAGGGCACAGAGATTTCTGTGTCAGGATGGATGACTGGGGGTTTGGAAGAGGCCAGGGAGGAGGATGCTGAGCTTATTTTTCCATCCTGATGAAACCTAAGAAAGGTCTCTCAGTCCCATAGGAAAGGTTCTGTTCATGGGAATGGTTGTATTCCCTGCCCAGAGGTAGACAGCACTTAGGAGCAGCAGCAGTATCTGTCCCCGCTGCGGAGGTGCACAGCGCTCAGGAGAGGCTACATCATCATCTGTCCCTGCTGCAGAGGTGTACAGCGCTCACAGCTGCTGCCACCTTTCGAGGCTGAGAAAATGTTGGTCTCCCTTCAATGTTTTTGTAACTATCTCTTTTGTTTTGACACAGGGTCTCATGTAGCCCAGACTGGACTCACACTCATTGTGTAGCCAAGATACTTTGAACCACTAATCTGCTTGCCTCCACCTCCCAAGTGTCGATTTTCTCCGTCCAATTACGTTAGGGCAGCGGGAGGCCTGTGATTGGACAGGGAAAAGGGAGGCGGAGCCAAGAGTATAGTGACAGGGAGCCTCTCAGGGGAGAGAGGAGAAAGGAAGATGGCGGAGGACATGAACCACTGGGGCTTTAAACAGCCACAGGTAGTTGTGATATCATGAGGCTTGAATAATTGGGATAAAGCTTTTATCATTATCAATTGGTTCTGAAATTATTGTATTGGCATCTTGTAAATTGAGACTTTATTGATACATAAATCTGATTGGTTAGCTATAAGGTTCAAGAGTTCGATTTACTTGGTTACTGGGATGTGGGACTGTGATGGCGAGAGGGAACTAGTGGCTCAGCCAGACACTGCAGGGGGCGAGCTGGAGAGAGTAGCAGGCGACAGGAACATAGGGGCGTGGTCAGGCACCGCTGGGGAGTTGACCAGTTGAGAGAAGCAGGAGTGCGGAGAGTTGGCAGGTTCATGTTTTAATATTTCCCGCAACACCCAAGTGCTGGGAACACCACAGGCAGCTCCTCTATACATTTTAACGACAGCAAACTTAGAAACCAGTGGGATGAATGATAAAGAAAATGTTTTCTGTTGCTTTACTCTTTGAGAGCAGGGTGCTGAACTGGTTCCTTTTGGCCCCTGGATATCTTAGTATTTTTCTTCACACGAACATGTGTTTTTGTATAACTCCAGTGCATTCATCACATCAGAACACTAACAATGGCAGTGCCGCCAATGCTCAGACCGAAGGCTGTGTGCATTTTCCCAGTACGGTGTTCTGTAACAGAGACACTAACTCGAAACTCACTTATGTGCCGTACAGCCGCAGCCCTCCCTTGAATTTCATGATCTTGATCCTTGAGAAGCCTGCAGGGCAGTTACTTTGTGTTTTCCTCAGCAGGTTTGGCTTTATCTCTGCTTGCTTAGAATGAGATTGTGCATTTTGGAAAGATTATTGTACAGGTGGCACACATCCCCACTAAAGCCTATCAGGTGGCTAGTGCTGGTGAGATATATATACATATATATATGTATATATCTCCACTATAAAGGTTTTCTTTGTCTCAGAAACTAGAAACTAGTGGTTATTTTGTGAGCAGACAGTCCCCAGATCCTCTTTCCATTTCCAATCACCTGTGTACTTAATCTTAAATAGATTTCTCATTTTTCTAATGGAGTTCAACCTATTGTTGCCAATATTTATCCACTCACACCACCCCGAATTTAGCAAGAAGCAGTGCACTCAGACGGCTTCTGTTTCCTTCTGAGACATATCCAACGGCATCTGGTCACTTATTACTTCCTAGCACAAGGTAAGCTACAGTGTGCTTTCCCAGGCCCCAACCTTGAATTAGTATCTCACCAGCTTTTCAAACTAAGGGGTTTTGCATGAAGGTAGTGTTAAAATCCAAACTGTGAGTGACAGATGTGCTCATTGTCGTTGAATGTACTTGCTCCCATTCTTTCTCAGTTCAGAAAGCTATGAAATACATTTAGATAGATAGATAGATGATAGATAGATAGATAGACAGACAGATAGAAAAACACTGAATAACCCCCTTAGCCATGTTTAACTACTCCATATTCTATCATGTCTGTTGTGAATCTATCTGTATTGTGAATTTGTCTAACATCCATCATCTATCTGCCTATGATATATCCACCTGTCTATCCATCTACCTACCTACCTACCTATCATCTACCTAAAAGTATCTGTCACCAATCTATATTCATCTACTGTCTATCATCCATCTCTCTACCAATCTATCATCTATCTATAATCACCATTGTGGATAGATAGTTCAAAAGTTCACATGGGTAGTTATAGATTCAATCAAACAATAAATCTGTAAATGTTTCCCTTTTTCTGGATTAGTAACTCTCTTATCCAAAGTGAGAAACTGGGGTTTACGCCTGTGGCCAGTGCCACACAGCTCCATAGCCAAATAGTGCAGGGAAAAAGCTGGCCTCCCAGGAGTGTGGACAAGCCCATGAGCGGGGTAAGGCCAGCACCTCTGCTCAGAGGGACCCACCCGGAACCCCCAGGATCCAGGGACCGAGGAGCAGCTGGGGACAGGAGCCTTACGGTTTCCATCTGTGGCTGGGGACCTCAGCCAGTGCCACAGGGCTCCATAGCCAAATAGAGCCAGGAGAAAGCTACCTTCCCAGGAGTGTGGACAAGCCTGTGAGTGGGGGTAAGACCAGCACCTCTGATCAGAGGGACCCACTCGGAACCCTCAGGACACAGGGACTGAGGAGTGGTCTTCCGGTTTCCTTCTGTGGCAGGGGAGCTGATCCTGTGACACAGGGCTCCATACTCAAATAGTGCCAGGAGAGAGCTGGTCTCCCAGAAGTGCTGAAACACGTTCAAGCACAGGAAAGACCACCACTTCTGTTCAAAATTCCTGGATAAAGAGGGACCCTTTCAGAGCCATCAGGACTCAGGAACCAAGGAACAGCTGGGGACAGGATCCTTCTGGTTTCTGTCTGCACCCTAGAGCTGACCCTGTACCACAGCTCTCCAAACCCAAATTCCTCTCAGAGAGAGCTGGTCTCCAAGGAGTACTGATGCAGAGGCTTGCAGGAGGGACAAGCCACAGTCAGAGAGAGCAAGACCAGCTAACACCAGAGATAACCAGATGGCAAAAGGCAAGGGCAAGAACATAAGGAACAGAAACCAAGGCAACTTGGCATCATCAGAAGCCAGTTCTCCCACCACAGTGAGCCCTGGATACCCCAACACACCAGAAAAACAAGACTCAGATTTAAAATCACATCCCATGATGATGATAGAAGATTTTAAGAAGGAAATAAATAACTCCCTTAAAGAAATACAAGAGAACACAGGTAAACAGCTAGAAGCCCTTAAAGAGGAAACACAAAAATCCCTGAAAGAATTACAGAAAAACAGAATTAAACAGATGAAGGAAATGAACAAAACCATCCAGGATCTAAAAATTGAAATAGAAACAATAAAGAAATCACAAAGGAAGACAACCCTGGAGATAGAAACCCTAGGAAAGAGACCAGGAGTCATAGAAGCAAGCATCACCAACAGAATACAAGAGATAGAAGAGAGAATCTCAGGTGCAGAAGATACCATAGAAAACATTGACACAACAGTCAAAGAAATTGCAAAATGCAAAAAGCTCCTAGCCTACAACATCCAGGAAATCCAGGACACAATGAGAAGACCAAACCTAAGGATAATAGGTATAGAAGAGAGTGAAGATTCCCAAATTAAAGGTCCAGTAAATATCTTCAACAAAATTATAGTAGAAAACTTCCCTAACCTGAAGAAAGAGATGCCCATAAACATTCAAGAAGCCTATAGAACTCCAACTAGATTGGGCCAGAAAAGAAATTCCTCCTGTCACATAATAGTCAAAACACCAAATGCACAAAACAAGGAAAGAATATTAAAAGCAGTAAGGAAAAAAGATCAAGTAATATATAAAGACAGACCTAACAGAATTACACCAGACTTCTCACCAGAGACTGGGAAAACTAGAAGATCCTGAGCAGAACTCATACAGACCCTGAGAGAACACAAATGCCAGCTCAGGCTGCTATACCCAGCAAAACTCTCAATTACCATAGATGGTGAAACCAAAATATTCTATGGCAAAACCAAATTTACACAATATGTTTCCACAAACCCAGCCCTACAAAGGATAATAGATGGAAAATGCCAACACAAGGAGGGAAACTATACCCTAGATGATTTTCAACCAAAAGTCATCAAAAAAGATAAGGAAGGACACTTCATACTCATCAAAGGAAAAATCTACCAAGAAGAACTCTCAATTATGAACATCTATGCTCCAAATGCAAGGGCACCCACATTCATAAAAGAAACTTTACTAAAGCTCAAAGCACACATAGCACCTCACACAATAATAGTGGGAGATTTCAACACCCCACTATCATCAATGGACAGAACTTGGAATCACAAACTAAACAGAGACAGAGTGAAACTAATAAATGTTATGGACCAAATGGATTTAACAGATATGTATAGAACATTTCATCCTAAATCAAAAGAATATACCTTCTTCTCAGTGGTACCTTCTCCAAAACTGACTATATAATCGGTCACAAACCAAACCTCAACAGATATAAAAAGACTGAAATAATCTCATGCCTCCTATCAGATCACTATGAATTAAGGCTGGTCTTCAATGGCAACAACAACAGAAAGCCCACATACACATGGAAGCTGAACAATGCTCTACTCAGTGATAACTTGGTCAAGGAAGAAATAAAGAAAGAAATTAAAGACTTCCTAAAATTTAATGAAAATGAAAGTACAACATACCCAGACTTATGAGACACAATGAAAGCAGTGTTAAGAGGAAAACTTTTAGCTCTGAGTGCCTCCAAAAAGAAACCGGAGAGAGCATACACTAGCAGCTTAACAGCATACCTGAAAACTCTAGAAAAAAAAGAAGCTAATATACCCAAGAGGAGTAGAAGGCAGGAAATAATCAAACTCAGGGCTGAAATCAACCAAGTAGAAACAAAAAGAACTATACAAAGAATCAACAAAACCAGGAGCTGGTTCTTTGAGAAAATCACCAAGATAGATAAACCCTTAGCCAGACTAACCAGAGGGCACAGAGACAGTATCCAAATTAACAAAATCAGAAATGAAAAGGAAGATGCAACAACAGAATCTGAGAAAATTAAAAAAATCATCAGATCCTACTACAAAAGCCTATACTCAACAAAATTGGAAAATATGGATGAAATGGAAAATATTCTAGACTGATACCCAATACCAAAGTTAAGTCAGGATCAGGTAAACCATCTAAACAGTCCCATAACCCCTAAAGAAATAGAAGTAGTCATTAAAAGTCTCCCAACCAAAAAAAGCCCAGGACCAGGTGGATTTAGTGCAGAATTCTATCAGACCCTCAAAGAAGACCTAATATCAATACTCTTCAATCTATTCCACAAAATAGAAACAGAAGGAACACTACCCAATTCCTTCTATGAGACCACAGTTACACTGATACCAAAACCTCACAAAGACTCAACAAAGAAAGAAAAGTTCAAACCGATTTCCCTTATGAATATCGATGCAAAAATACTCAATAAAATTCTCACAAACCGAATCTGAGAACACCTGAAAACGATCATTCACCATGATCAAGTAGGCTTCATCCCAGGGATGCAGGGATGGTTCAATACCCAGAATTTCATCAATGTAATCCACTACATAAACAAACTCAAAGAAAAAAACCACATGGTCATTTCATTAGATGCTAAAAAAGCATTTGACAAAATTCAACATCCCTTCATGATAAAAGTCTTGGAAAGATCAGAAATTCAAGGCCCATACCTAACCAGTAGCCAACATCAAACTAAATGGAGAGAAACTTGAAGCAGTCCCACTAAAATCAGGGACTAGACAAGGCTGCCCTCTCTCTCCCTAGCTATTCAATATAGTACTTAAAGTTCTAGCTAGAGCAATTAGACAACAAAAGGAGGTCAAAGCAATACACATTGGAAAGGAAGAAATCAAAATATCACTATTTGCAGATGATATGATCGTATACTTAAGTGACCTGAAAAACTCCACCAGAGAACTCCTACAGCTACAACTTCAGCAAAGTGGCCGGATATAAAATTAACTCAAACAAATCAGTAGCCTTCCCATACTCGAAGGATAAACAGACTGAGAAAGAAATTAGAGAAATGACACCCTTCACAATTGTCACAAACAATATAAAGTATCTTGGTGTGACTCTAACCAAACAAGTTAAAGATCTGTATGACAAGAACTTCAAGTCTCTGAAGAAAGAAATCGAAGAAGACCTCAGAAGATGGAAAGACTTCCCATGCTCATGGATTGGCAGGATTAATATAATAAAAATGCCCATCTTGCCGAAAGCAATCTGCAGATTCAATGCAATCCCCATCAAAATTCCAACTCAATTCTTCATAGGCTTAAAAAAGCAATTCTCAAATTCATTTGGAATAGGAAAAAACCGAGGATAGCAAAAACTATTCTCAACAATAAAAGAACTTCTAGGGGAATCAGTATCCCTGACCTCAAGCTGTACTACAGAGCAGTAGTGATAAAATCTGCATGGTATTGGTACAGTGACAGGCAGATAGAACAATGGAATAGAACTGAAGACCCAGAAATGAACCCATACACTTATGGTCACTTGATCTTTGACAAAGGAGCTAAATCCATCCAGTGGAGAAAAGACAGCATTTTTCACAAATGGTGCTGGTTCAACTGGTGGTCAACATGTAGAAGAATGCAAATTGATCCATTCCTATCTCCCTGTACAAAGCTCAAGTCCAAGTGGATCAAGGACCTCCACATAAAACCAGATACACTGAATCTAATAGAAGAGAAAGTGGGGAAAAGTCTCGAACACATGGGCACAGAGAGAAAGTTCCTAAACAGAACACCAATGGCTTATGCTCTAAGATCAAGAATCGACAAATGGGACCTCATGAAATGCAAACTTCTGTAAGGCAAAGGACACTGTCAATAGGACAAAATGGCAGCCAACAGATTGGGAAAAGATCTTTACCAATCCTACATTCGATAGAGAGCTAATATCCAAAATATACAAAGAACTCAAGAAGCTAGACTCCAGAGATCCAAATAATACTATTAAAAAATGGGTTAACAGAGCTAAACAGAGAATTCTCAACTGAGGAAACTCGAAGGGCTGAGAAGCCCCTAAAGAAATGTTCAACATCCTTAGTCATCAGGGAAATGCAAATCAAAACAAGTCTGAGATTCCACCTCACACCAGTCAGAATGGCTAAGATCAAAAACTCAGGTGACAGCAGATGCTGGCGAGGATGTGGAGAAAGAGGAACACTCCTCCATTGTTGGTGGGATTGCAAGCTGGTACAACCACTCTGGAAATCAGTGTGGTGGACCCTCAGAATATTGGACATAATACCACCTGAGGACCCAGCTATACCACTCCTGGGCATATTCCCAGAAGAGGCTCCAGCATGTAATAAGGACACATGCTCCACTTTGTTCATAGCAGCCATATTTGTAATAGCCAGAAGCTGGAAACAACCAGATGTCCCTCAACAGAGGAATGGATACAGAAAATGTGGTACATTTACACAATGGAATACTACTCAGCTATTAAAAACAATGACTTCATGAAATTTGAAGACAAATGGATGGAACTTGAAAGTATCATCCTGAGTGAGGTAACTCAGTTACAAAAGAATAAACACGGTATGTACTCACTGATAAGCAGATATTAGCCCAAAAGTTCAGAACACCCATGATTCTATTCACAGCAACTGTTGGACTGAGCGTGGGGTCCCAGATGGAGGAATTGGAGAAGGGACTGAAGGAGCTGAGGAAGTTTGCAGCCCCATGGGGAGGGAGCAACAGTGTCAACTGGTCAGCGCCCCCCCCCCCCCAGTGCTCCCAGAGACTGGACCACCAACATCGAGGGACCCATGGTTCGACCCACATATGTGGCAGAGGAGAGCCTTGTTGGCCGTCAGTGGGAGGAGAGGCTCTTGGGGCTGAGGGTATTAGATACCCCAGTATAGGGGAATGCTAGGGAGGGAAGACGGGAGTGGGTGGATGGGTGGGGGAACACCCTCATAGAGGCAGGGGGAGAGGGTTACTAAAGGGAACACCTGGAAAGGGGAAAACATTTGAAATGTAAATAAAGTATCAAAAAGCAAAACAAAATAAAAAAAAACAAAGTGAGACCCCCATCTTAATTATTTTTATGGTTACTTCATTATCCAGTCCTGTTATGATAGATGCTGCCATCTTTTCCTGTGCCATGGCTACCTCCTTTCTCTAAGACAGCTAGGATTCCGTTTTACAAGCTGTCCCCCTACTGCAGCAGTGCCTCACTGCACATGGGCTCTGAAGTCTCCCATGGCCACATCATAAGGCTGTCTCATCCCTCCGAGGCTCTGACATGACTTATTATTTTGCTAGTCTCTCTTCTACTTGGTCTCCCAATACCCATGCTAGATCATTCATAAACAAGGACTTCCTGTTCAAGTGCTGATCTCACTAGAGCTCTCCTCTTCCGGAAGTTTCTCTTATCCTGGCCTGGCCCAACGTCCCCTTGATGGCCAGTGCTCCACCTGGATTTACTCCTCATGAAGCTTAGTTGTGACTCTAATCCCATTCCCCTTTCTCTCTTCATGACCATCCTTCCAATTTTGGTAAAGCTTTGCCACTTGACCCAAGCCACTCACTCTCTTGAGGAGGTTCTTTTCCCAGCATGCTAGGATTCTGAGAGGGGACACCCTGACATGGGTCATCTTCAACCTGCTTGGCTCTAGGTCACTGAAGTCCTTCTCCAATACATACACTCCAGATGCCTGCCTTATTCCGTCACACCTAAGTGATTTAGGGTGCAAGTTTTCAGGAGAGGATGAAACAGGCTCTGAAATGCAGTTAGCATAGACGAGGAATGATTTCAGAGATGCCCACAGACTTGCGATGGGTGAGCATTTGATGTTAATGTTTCTCGTTCTTGTTGTTATGATTTATTAACTCATATGACTTAAGTGTAGTCCGTGGGTTCATGGGTATCTTACAAGGTCTGAAAGCAGCTCTTCCCATTCCCGTAGCTGTCTCCTATTTGTAGATAGAGTACATCTCACCCGTCTTTGGCCCCTTTCCCAAGGGCTAGCATCTGTAAAACCTTTGACAGCTGCAGACCTAGAGCAAAGTCTTCAAAATTAGTAGTAGAACATGTGAAGCTGTGGCTTCCCGCTTTCTCGTCTTCCTGGCTTCAACCCCGACGCAGTCAGTTGTTTGGATTGTAGCTAATACTTCGCAATGTCCTCTTCCCCCTTTTCTTTCATTTTTAAATGTATCCTAAGTGGAAGTTAGGGCAGACTAAGAACCTGGATGACCTTTTCACTCGCTTGTATAAAATTAGGAAATTAACTTACAAACCTTTGATTTCAAACAAGGGCTTTACCTTTTTATTGTTCAGTGACCTTGGTACAGGGATGTGTATACAGGACATTTTACACGGGAGCCTCTGAACACATTTACCCTCATGTATGTCAAGTTGAAGGCTCCACTGATGTTTTCACACCTGTAGAAATATATTTATTCAAATCGTTCTAAAATATTTTTTAAATGAAAGATTCAATATCTGTGCCTTAGACAGATGCACTATAATTTCCTTGTTTTAGGGTACCAAGGATGGATTCAGATATGACCAGTTGAAAGGGAAACTGTTGACTTTCGTGCAAACATGAGCATTGCCAAACTTAATTTTTCCAGTGAAGGTTTTATCTTTTATCAAATCTGTAGGTATCATTCAAAAAATATTGCTAGTCCCATTTCTGTGTTGAGTGCCATTTAAAACAAGCAATTTAAAAATCTAAGCTAAATGCCACTTTCCTTCTGCAGATGGGTAATTTCTCTTTCTAAGCAGGAATGAAAGGAGCAGCAGCAGTTTCTCAGGTAGGAGCTTATTGCGTTAACAGGCTTTTCAGTTTTTCCAAAAGTACCGAGGTACTATTAGGAGTATAGTTTCTTTGGGTTGATTTTTCAGAAATCTCTATGTAAAACACTCTATGTGAGAATACATCAAGCAGAAAGATTTTATAACATAACCAAGAGTACAGACGTTTAATAAAAGAACTACCTTTGGTGCTTTATAATTCATTGGTTTTGTTCAGTTTTTAACAACTGATTCTGTGAAAGATGGTGACAATGGCTTCCCCCTCCTGCCGTCTCAGAATTCTTGTGGTGCTTCCTGTCACCTTACCTTTTTGACCCTTCTGATCTTAAAACAACACACATTTTTTGTGAATAGATAGTCGGGATTCAGGATGAGTAGTATCTTTTTGACCGACACTAGAAAAGGAGGGCAGATGCGCGCTGCCTGCTGACTGGTGAGGATGCGCATGCGCATCGTTGACTGAGTGGCGTGTGGGTAAGCGTTCCCTGATGAGTGAGTGGGGTTTATAATTCAACAATGCCTTGACTCCTGCGCCCATTAGCTCTTCCACCTCTGCAAGCATACTAATCTGAGGCCCCACTAATCTTGTGCACACTGTGGAGTCAGAAATATGTGACAAATTTTCTAAATGCTCTGTCCTGAAACACAACTGGTGCAAGAAATTAAGTATAATGCAGTTTTCCACCCATTTTCATTTTCATTTCCCAAGTTTTTCATTCCTTGGCTAAAACCGATCCTTCCACTTACAATACTTAAACCATTACTCTTACTGAACGGATTGCTGAAATCTAAAATACCTATTTTAGGAGATGCCCTGAAATTCTGCATTTTGTTTGCAATGCAAATGCATAAACAACACCTTTATGCTTAAATGATAGCACCATGCTGATATGTGTGTGGACATTATAGTGCAGACTTTTGTAGCCTATGGTAGTCTATGATAAAGAACAATTAAGAACAAAAAGTAATCCCGTTTTTAAGTTTGGAATAGCAAAAGTTGATTAAATAAAGTTTCAGAAAAATCATGTTATTTTCCAATTCAAATGGACAAATTTCCCCAAAGGAGAAGTGATCTCTCTCATCTTCATTTAAATCCTTGAATGCATCCACACTTGAGCTCTGCGTAAGGGACTAGCCCCACCCTCAGGTACTGAAGCTGCTGAGGGTTTTCAGAAGTAGCAGAATTCTAGGAGCTGGAAGTTATTTTTAAAATGTGCATAATGCAGGTGTCTGGTTGGGCTTCAGTCCCTCTTTTAGAGACAGAATACGGCTCCACACAAAGCAGAAAGGTCATATTATGCTAGCAAGAATTATTTAGTCAGCAGCCTGACTCTCAATGGACACTGTAACCAAGTAGCAGCATAGGCAGTAAGCCCTGGGCAAGGTCCAGGTTTTAAAACCATAAGATATGCAGGAATTTCCCCCAAACCTCTGTACTATTAAGCTGCATTCAGTCCAGAGAAGTGCTAAGTGACTCCTGCAACTCCAGATGGCCCAAGGACTGGGGAAGGGTTGCCTTTGTCCAGTGGTACTCTGCATATGAATTGGGGGCTGGGTCAAGAAAACTAGACAAGTAACTAACCCAGGAGGATTTTGTAGTGGAATTGGCAGGGCAGGTAGAAGGCAGGGGAGCTTTTGAAAACAGAACAAGAATGTATAAAACGTTAGCACAGCACAGATGGTGATATAAGACAATCAAGATGTTTGCCAGTTGTCAAAAGGCTGCTCAAAGCTTTCTAGACTATTCACAGGACCTTCTTTTGAGCCATTCTAATGTATAAACAATTGATTTTCTCAGGTCCTGCTTTTGAACCCCTCTCAGGTATATACATAAGTTAATACAATTTCTTGGGAGGGGTATGGTGGCTCATGACTGTAATTCCAGCATTCAGGCAGCTGAATCAAGAGGACTGTGAATTTGACGTTAGTCAAGATAACATTCTAAAAAAACAAAACAAAACAACAAAAAATACACAACTGTATGTGTGTGTGTGTGTGTGTGTGTGTGTGTACTGTATTCAAAGTTGTTACATAATTTTTAACATCTAGATGGTAAGTGCTGAGCTGGGCATGGTGGCTCACTTCTGCAATTTCAGAACTCAGGTGGCAGAAGCCGACCCACCTCTGTGAGTTCAAGGCCAGTCTGGTCCATACAGTAGACCATATCTCAGTGGGAAAATATCAACAACATATGTAGATAGACATAGGTCGATGTGTTGGCAGTGCACAGTGATTCTAGTGTGGCCAGTCAGGGGCACCAAGGGGAATGTGAATGGGGACAGATTTTTATCGAAGACAGCGAAACAGCTCAGGACAGTAACGGTAATGAGGATGCTGTGAGGTTCAAGAACTTTCTTTGTATTTTTTCTATCTCAGGATTGGTTTTGCTAGCCTTTGGCAAAGGATGTTTTTGTAGAATGATGGTTCCAGCAACTGTCTAGTCACAAGAACAGAAAAGAGTGGACTCTGAGACTAGGGCGCAGCAAATCCTGTCTGCAGAGTCACAGTTTGTGTGACCAAAATAACATGTATGTAGTATTTACACAGCTTTTGAAAACTGTTTAAAATAGTTTAATTTATTTGACCTCAAAGACTTCCTGTATTTGGCCTTACTAATTTCCTGTAACAATACCATTCTACAATGCACAAGCACACACACGTGCGCGTGTGTGCGCACGCGCGCGCGCGCGCACACACACACACGTGGACACACATGCGTACACACACACATGCACACAGACACACAGGCGTGCATGCACACACATGCACACACACATTTTCCCATTCGTCTGCTTATTCTCTGCAGCCGTGCCGTTTTAGATGTCAGCGATTTATATCAAGGTTAGTAACTGTTAAGTCTTCTCACAGCCATTCCTCCTTGAAATGCTGCAGCTTTTCCTAACATCACTTTTTCTTGTTCGATCTAAGAATTGTTTCCAAAATATAAAGAAACTCTGGATTTTACACTAGAATTATTCAAACTCATGGAGATGGGTTGACATATTTACCCGAGTAAATATCTCTAGAATAGACCAGGTCTTCATTGTTCTATCATTGTATACAGAAGACAAACTCACTCTGCAAGTACTGAAAGTTATCTTTGTATAAGATCCTTATATTCTTTTCCTCATTCGTGTTATTGAGATAGGGAGCAGAATGAGAGTATTTAGAAGAAAAAACCTACTACTGACTTTCCCCACTGTTTGTTTCTGTATCAGCATATGATCTATGTACATCAGATCTCCTAGATGACGTCCTTAGGTTTTCTGGATTAATTTACATGCTAACGATAAGACAACCGTGATAATGTTCCTTCTCTTAGTTATTATTGCTCGGTTCTGGCCTTGGGCTTTGTCCCTTATATTTCTTTAAGATTGTATATTATCAGCCGGGCAGTGGTGGCGCACGCCTTTAATCCTAGCACTTGGGAGGCAGAGACAGGTGGATTTCTGAGTTTGAGGCCAGCCTGGTCTACAGAGTGAATTCCAGGACAGCCAGTGTTGTAAAAATGCTGGAATGGATTGAATATGTGCTGCGGTGGAGATGGCCGCGCGTTCCAAAACCACACCAAGCCAAACAGTTTCACGTGAGGGGTTTATTGAAGGGGGGGGGGACGACAAGGTAGTGGCGAGAAGAGAGAGGGGAAAAAAAGAGAAAGATAGGGGTCCTCCGTGTATATATAAGGAAAGTGACGCGGCATGACGTAGCCACAGGTAAAGGTGGGCAGTGGGCCAAGGTGAATTCTGGGAATATGGTGACTGTTGCCTTGGCAACTGGTGGGCGGGTAGCACTGTCACCTAGGTGTGTCACCTGAGTGCGATGTCACCAGTTTGGTGGTCCTGATGCCAACAGCCAGGGCTACACAGAGAAAACCTGTCTCGAAAAACCAAAAAAAAAAAAAAAAAAAAAAAAAAAGAAAAAAAGAAAAAAAGAAAAGAAAAGAAAAAGATTATATATTATCGGGCACTACTGTTTGTTTTTGTTTTTGTTTTTTTGCAGAGGATGGTGGCAGTTTGTTGCCATCAAATATAATCTTGGTAAATAGCTTGAGATGGTACCAATTATCTCAAGGAATCATCCTTGAGTCCTAGCTCACACCTATGCTTTATATAGAAATATGCTTAATTTTATCACAGGCTTTGTAATCTCTGTCCATCATATTAATCTTTTGACAATAATTATGCCGTTTATAGTCTAATAATTAAAATGTCTTTGTATTTTCCATTGATCCAAGTCAATTACTCTTAAATGTACCAAAAATATGGTTTACTATTATTGCACTTGAGACCTTATCTCCCTATACATTCCTTACAAGCTTTCTCTGGCGATCGGTCAACAAGTGAGAGCATTTGCCTCAAGAGGGTGGCAACCAGGAAAAAGATCTTTTCCAAGTAAGCTTTTGTTAAAATATTGCACATCCTTTCAAATGTTCCCAAACTACTGCTTTTCATCTATAACACAAGAAATGGGAGCTTCTTAAAGAGCATAACAGACTAAACACACACATACACACACACACACACACAATCTAGAAACTCTTGTTTAAATCTGTTAGCATTTGTTAAAGATGTTTATAATATTATTCTGTGTAAGGTTTCTTTAAAACTGTTATGTCTACAGTTTATTTTTGCATATATATATATATATATATATATATATATATATATATTTACAAAATTTAGCTCTCTGCTAAAATGAATCTACTTTTTTGCAATGACCATAAGAAGTATTGCTCGGAAGGGAATTGGAGCCAAGTGAATCTGGAGAATCAAGTTGAACAAGCTGGTTTTCTCTGGGGCTTCTCAGAGTTGCGTGGACTCTGAGTGCTAGAGAACGTGGTAGAGGGCCATGTCTATCCATCAGGGCCCTGTGCTTGCCATGGTGTGTGTGTGCAGGTCAAAGACAACCTCAGGCACTGGCCTGGCCGCCCACCTGTCAGCTGATGTGTAAGTTTGGGCAACCAGGGGCTTCTTTGTCTCTTCCTCCCCTCTTGCAGCAGGAGTGCTGGGATTAGATAACCATGCCTGGCAGTCCAGGGCTCTGAACATGCAAACTAAGATCCTCACGCCTATACTGCAAGCACGCCCACCCTGTGAGCCTCCCTTCTCCCCACCTTGGTGTGTGGAGGGTTTGAGGGATGCCCCGTGGCAGAGGGCCAATCCATGTTCTTAACTCACATCAGGTATAAGACATAATCTTTGAACCAGGTGGTATGGCTTTCAGTACGCGTGCAGCCGCTTCCTGTGATGTTGGTCCACATTCTTATACATTTTCTTTAGTCTGTAAAACGAGATATTGTAAAAATGCACCAAATGATGCCTGTGAAGATGTCAGACTGTGCTTAGCACAGTTATCACAAAGTAAACTTTGACTGTTGATTTTTTTTCCAAAGTCTGCTCAAAGCTAAGAAACCCAGGCTTATTAAAATCCGCCTATAATTGTCAAAATATTTTAAAATGGAGTATTAGTTTTCTTCTGCTCTTTTGGGATTTCTGAACTGTGCAATAAATATACACACTCAACAATGATCTCTCATAACATAGAATTGAATTCACATAGTAAAACCACGGAGTCCATGTAGCAAGCTTTCACAGAAATTAACCAGGCTTTAGGCGCTTGAGTTTGACGTTAACCATAGTAAATGTAGAGGTTCTCTTGCCAGAAGGTATTAATTCTGCCTGTTCGAAGTCAGGATCAACTGTACACGTGTGGAGGAGGGTTGGCGAACTGAGTTCCAAAGGACATGCTGCTAACAGTTCCTTTCCCAACTGGAGGCAAACAAACACAGGGCCCCACTTAGAGTCGTGATATCTGTGTAGAATTAGCAGAAAGAGCTGCCATTGCCACTAACTACCCCCGTCTATATCACGGCACCCAGGCACTCAGACAGATGAACTCCATCCGCCCTCTCGCCAGCGGCTCCTACGGCCGACTCGGCGCCGCACGCTCCTAGATACGAAGCTTTAGTTTGCCTCACCCATCCACTCACTCATTTTGAGAATCACACTTATTAAAGCAAGACAACAAAGGAAATTTAACAGAAATAAGCCAACGGACATCATCACACCTCATTTTACGCAACCATTAAAATCATACAAATATCTCATGTGTGCTCCCATGAGCTTCGTGTGAACTTGTATTCCTCAAATCATTTTGACAAATAAATGTACCTGAGAACCATTTCTCAGGCTTTTATTTTCAGAACGTAACTAAATTTTATATGGCATCATTTTTGAAAAATCTTTGAAAGATGTTTAGACCCACTAAAGTCTCAGAAGATTTAGCGGTCTATTGTTTTCTGAAGTCTCTGGGTATACAGAATTGGGCACTGATAGTCCTGGGCAGACTGGTTTGCAAGAGAGCAGTTTTTGAGAGTACTATCTTCAGAACACTATTTAAATTGGTGTGTTTTTGGAAGCGGAGATATAAACGAATTCCTTGATAAGGAAGAGGAAGGCTGTCTTGACAGACATAAAGAGAATCATCTAATGCATCAAAAGCGTTTTCAAACTATTGGGTGCTCTTCACACCTGAAGCAAGCTGCTGTTTCCTGGGTTCAGACTTGCGGAACCTGGCTTGCAATCACAGGGCACAGCCACTAGAGGTCAGAGTTTTACATCATCCTGAATAGAGGACAACGGAGTCTGAGACAACGGTATTTCCTTCCGCACATAACTCTAATTTTCTTGATTAAAAAAGAGAAGAAAACCAAGAAAAGTAAGATCACTGTCCTAAGAAGAGCGCTGTTGGCACTCAGAAAGGATAAAAACCAAGAGCTGAAAACATTTTGCAAATATGGAGAGAAGTCTGATGATTAAGACTGCATTGCTATATCCATCTCCTTCAAGAAGACAAAGGCGTGCTAAAACTGTATCAGCTATAGCATTAATGATGGTGGCAACAACAGCAGGGACCAGCTTGTATCGAACACACATTACATATTATTAAAAACTCATTTTAGAGATGAAGAAACCAAGCACTGAGCTCCGTAACAGTTTTTAGGGGCCTGGAAAATGTTTACACTGTCTGTAACCACAGTCTCACATTTGAGGGTTTTGCCTGCCCTGTGCCCAAGAAAAAATCAAGACCAGGGTGGGGAAGAGTTGTTGACATGAAGATATTATATGGCTCCCAGTATTATTCGAAACAGCAGGATTTAGAAGCAAATTTACTGCTTAACATCAGGATTACAAAACAAAATAACAAATAACATACAGCTACTATTATCAGAATTATAAAGATTTTTTATGAAAAGAACAGGGAATTGAGGGAATACAGTTATAGCATCAGCAAAACCGTAAAGTACGTTAAGTGTGTGCTTACATGGGTAATGAAAGGAATCCGAGAAAAGAACTGCATGCACGTCGGGGTTATGTGGATCATATAGAAAAACAAAGTCCTAGAAAAGCACGTTTAAAACATTGGCAAAGATACAGTGTGAAGCTGTCATGCTCCTGGGAGTCCCGAGCCAACACAAGCTCAGCTGGACCCTCTAGTGAGCACACATCTGCCATTGTCAGCCAACTGCTCCCAGACCTTCCGACTGGCCGTATCTACGCTGGTCAACCGCGTCCCTTAATGCCACAGGTTCATCAATAATAGTCACTGTTCTCCTCAGTGGCAAGAGCAGCACAGCCAATATGTGCAGCTTTTAAAAACATTGATCAGCAACATCGAGTCCAGTTTCTGGAAATACAGTGTCACTTAGAGTCATGTGATACTTCCAACAGAATAGCAACCCAAGAGAGAACAGAAAGGACGTTCAAATGGATCTGGACTTTGGCGAGCACGGAGGCCAACTGATACCAACAGAGCACAGGTTTACTGAGCCAGGCATCTCGGGAACTCTTCTTAAAGAGAGACATCAGGTTTTCACAAGCCACCATGGGTCACATCTCTGCATCTTAATTCCCTTTTCTACCCAACTGCTGTTCATGGTTTCTAAACCTCTCATGGTAATTTCTCCGGGAGAAATACCCAGATTCTTGGCCTAGTCCACAGAAGAGCTGGATGGATGCAATGCTCCCCCCAAACCACATCTTTCTAAAACCCCCTGCAACTGTTAAAAGTCAGCAGTATCTCTTTTTGAGAGCAAAACTGGTGGTGTAGAAAACTGCCCAATCTTGAAAGCTCTTCCCTAGGGCACACACAGGTGTGCCTTTCCCCAGCTAGGCCTGGGCCTTTAAGTGGTTACCCACTGCCTGAAAAGAAGGAGCCAGCTAATCCACGCAGCATCCAGCTGCTGGGCAGACCTCACAGCTGTCTTGCTTCAAACCTCCTTGCTCACGGCCCACACTGAAAACATGCAAGTTAAGGAGCATTTTAAATTAGCACTCTTTAAAGCACCCTCTCTTTACCATATGATGGCAGGGAATCAATTACAGAAGGACATTCCTAGCACCGTGAACGGAGTGGAGCAGAAAAATGTAACAATAGCATTCCCGTGTGAGTAAAGGCAGGCAGAGGGTTTTGCTCAGAGCAGACGTCAGAGACCAGTAAATCCTAGACAAACAGTGATAAAGATGGATCTCAGGAAGAACACACCCACTTACTCCAACAAGCTCTGACACATGAGAACAATACTCCAACACAGACGACAGCACAGGACAGCAGCACAAAGAGCATCAGGGATCTCCTCGGAGAGTGCAGACCGGGGTCCATATGCTGAGTGCTGTTCTAGGTACTTGGAACACATCTGTAAATGAAGTAGACAGAAGGTCTGTTCATCTGGAGCTCACATGCTGTCAGGAACTCTGACAGTGCAGGAAGAATTCAAAACAGATCGGGAGACAACCTGTTTTCTTAGTTACATGTCAAGGCAATGCTATGCAACGAAATACTGGAAATCACAGCAAAACTCCAAATCTCACTCACACCTTCCCTACCACTTGTCTTATTTCTCTGTGTGGTTATACATTTTAAACATATGTAAAATTATCGATCTACAGGTTTGACCACTTATCAATACTTTGCTTACCCTTTTGTTTAGATGGAAATAGGACTTACGTAACGCTTGCCCAGCCTTGACAAGGTCATGGCTTTTGTCACCTTATAAAATATTATAAAACATTCTTCTAAGTCTGGTGACACATAGATGTCTCCACCTGGTAGGACCTCCCTGACCCTTAAGGTCAAAGTTCTGGCTCCTCAAAAGCCAAACTCAAATGACACCCATGAAGCTGAACTCCAGTTTGCAGTCATGGGCTGAAGACACAGCCATTTAATGGCATGCGGGGTCAAAATCTTTTGATTCACAGGCTCATAGCTCTACAGGAGTTCTTATAGAATTCCCTTGAAAACAAAGGCACCATCTCGAGGAGAGAGAAAAGGGACAGCTGAGTGGCCCTCTCAATTCCAGAGATGTCAGATGGGGCTTAATGCAACCTGTTATTTCCGGTGAGCATGCAGTAGATTCTTCTGGGTATTTGTTGTAATTGTGTTCTATATTCACCTCAGTGGTGAGTTAGCAACTGTTCTACCATCCTTCCCAGGGGAAGTACAGGGTTAGGCTCCTGTAGGCCTCTGCTTTCCACAGTCCTCATCCTATGTACCACCCACATCACATGGCTTATTAGTAAAGCTAGCTGCATCCACACTAAGACTTCCACGTACCATTGGGCTCATACAACATTTAACAAGGCTTTACACTTTCTTCTGTAGTCTCTGATTGTGCAGAACCTGCTTTGCCTATACAACGAAAGTTTTCCACATCAGATCACCCTTAGAAATGTGCAAATCCCAGCTGGGGAGAAAGCTCAGTGGACAAAGGCTTGCCACACAAGCATGAAGACCTGAGTTCAGTTCCCCATCACTCACAGAAAAGCCTGGGACTGGCCACAAGTGCCCGTAACCCCAGCTATGGGGAAGCAGAGGCAAGAGGCCCTGGGGCCCAAGCACTAAGTAAGTATAGGCAAACAGATGAGGGAGCCTGTCTCAAAAAGATAAGGAAAAGGGAAGACGTGATGGAGCAAGACACTAGACTGATCTCACTTGCACACACAAGTGTGCACGCACACACGCACGAACACACAGTCACACTGATACACACACACACACACACACACACACACACACACACACACACACACAATGTGCAAGCAGGCACCAGCTGAGAGGGATGTAATAGTTTTCTTACTCTGGGTGATAGGACTAAATTCCTTTGACTTTTAACTTCACAGCAGTGCTGTTCACGTGCTTTCTAAGATCAGTCCTTATTCCATAAACCCATAACGTAGTATCTTTCCACCTTCCTCACATCCCATCATGCACCACTGCTACCTTGCCAGTTTCCAAAGTTCACTTTTGCCTATAGATGGGTGAACACTCTCCATATTGTAATTTCACTAATATTGATCTCACAGCCAATAGCACCATAGCTCATGTCTCAGTGAGCTTATCTGACAGGTATGGTCCCCGACACATATCACAGCCTTCCAGTGTTTAGGAATATAATCAGCTCTGCAGTGCCATGTGTGGGACCATGTGACCAGCGAAGTAAACAAGAAAAAGTGCTAAGAGCGAGCACTAAGTTGGTGTATCCAAGACGCTGGCTTACAGTCAAGGCTGAGTGTCCACTCCTGTCAGGGATGTGTCTGTCTACTGACTCTACTGCTCTGCCAAGATACGTACTTAGAAATGCTGTCAAACCGCCATGTTGACCTTGAGCAAACAAGTAACCCTTACTGAGGAGGTGGCTTTGCAGAAAGGGTTGGCAGATGGTGGGGATAGAATGCACTTGGCAGTGGGGGTATTCTTTTTCGTGTTCCCAAAGGAAGTGTCCTGTGGTCACACTATGCCGGGCATCCTTCTGGGTATTGGTTCACAGGGGAACCTGCTTGCTCAATCAAAATTCAGGAGCTACATTAGCATGACATGAAATGTGTAGGAAAACATTCACACAGAGCCATCCTCAGAGCGAGCGCTCTGCCCTCGTGGATCAACAGCTTGCTCACACCATGTCTGAGAAGCAATGGTTTGACTTGGTCCCTGAGAAATAATGGACAGTGATTCCCACCATGTACCTTCGCTGGCATCCTGCTTGTGCTCAGCCACCTTAAATGAACAGGTGCATTTGGTAGGTCCAGGGCCGGTAAGATCCAGTCCTCAGTAAGGTACTAGCTATTGGTCATTGTGGTTACTGTCTTGATCTTAAAAACTTGTAGATGGAGTCAATGCCTTTACATGCTGTCCTTCAAACTGTCCCTATGCTCCCTGAAAGAGAAGGCGTCTGAGCATGTGTATCTCTAGATGAAGATCACATCTCCATGTTCCCTCCATGTGGCGCTTGGGTAGAGATTTGATGTATGCACCACAGTTACTTAGGTCCACAGTTCTCAACATTCTGGGAGGAAATCCTATTCCATTTCTGACCTCCTCAAACTCTTCCAATGCCAACTGACAACTGGCTTTACCCTGAACTAACAGATTTGTCTCTTTTAGGGAATGGGAACTTGTTAAGGACATAGCCCTTTTCTCATTTTCAAATCGACTTCTCTGTAATCCCTCCTGAGTCAGGCAAGCAGAGGGAATGCATTGTGACCTGGGCCTCTGCTGGGTTTGGGTTATGCACACTTCTGTTCAAATTATGCCCATGACAGCCTGGCTCTGTCACAGGCACACACCATGCATACACACCCATTTCTGAACAATGCACCTAGCAACCAGTTCGCAACCTAGAACCCCAGCCCACATCAAGTTCCAGGTACAGCCTTCTCTAAACAATGGGATAAGTTTCTTCTCCTTGTAATAACCCCTAAGCTTGGGAAGCATCTATGCAAAGGTATTCTCAAAACATCCTGAGGGTTAGAGACAGGGTAGGTGGGGAGTTACCCAGCCTGAGCTGGCTCCTATTTACCATCTTATGCCTATTCATTCTTGGGTATGTATGTGTCTAAAGTCAGATATATGATGGGACAAGACATACACGGTAGGAAAATGATTATATGACCCAACCTATCAACCAAAACAGAGAACCACCCTCACCATGGCTCTCAGTAAAGAAATTCTTCCTTCTCTCAAACTCCATAAAAGGAAGCACCAAGCAGTAATCAGGGCCCTTCAGGATCCTCACTGACGTGTGGTCCATTCTCAGTCTTCATAGTGTGTCCCATGATACACTTCACGGACCACATAACGCGTCTGCATTTAATCCTCTGCTACTGTGCCCTGTGTGCTTAAAATATGAGTCAAAGACATTTTATAAGGCTTTAGTTTCTTAGTGCTTTGAATTTTAATATACATTGCCAAAAAGTATAGAATATTCCATGAGAAGGCATTCCTAAATAGTACAGCCCAGAGTCTGGTCCTCAGCCTTGCAGGCTTGAAAAGTTGAAAAAAAAAAATCTTCCTCACCAAATACTCACATTAACCAAATTCATGGTGGCTGATAAGAATCCCATCCACTTCCCTGGAGTAAACCACAGACTTCTCAATCCAGTAGGGAAGCTCAAATAATCAATTAGTACTTTTCCTCTCTGGAGGTCGACCCAGTGTCAGATAATAAACAAGAAGTTGTCCAGCAAGTGACACATGTAAGGTAGAGAATGAGAGGTTAGTTAGTAGAACCAGCCACAGAGGCCTGAGTGCTGTGTGCAGCAGAAAGGAGACTTCCCCAACAACCATGCACTGGATAGGAGCTACTGTTAGCTTCTGGCTTGTGTCAGCTGCCACGACACAGCCAACATCTCCTTTTGTACACTGAAGCCACCTCAGAACCATACAAAGATTTCTGCTAGCAAAACGCATAACAGTATATCATTAACTTATGATTACTCCTATAACATCTCATATAGAATTAACACACTCTAATCAAAACTAATAAAATATTTTTACTAACTGAGGGCTTATTTGTCTATTTATCCATTCACTCTAGTACAAGGGTTCTCAACCAGTGGGTTGTCACCCCATGGGAGACACATCAGATAGTCTGCATTATGATTCTTAACAGTAGCAAAATTATGTTATAAAGTGGCAAAGAAGTAATCTTATGCTTGGGGGTCACCATAACATGAGGAACTGTATTTAGGTGTCGCAGCATTAAGAAGGCTGAGAACCGATGCACAAGTAATACTCAGCAAATAATATTTCATGAGAATTTTCTTGCCACTCAGCACAATACTAGCATTGGCTTAGACATTGTTCTGTGTGTGAGGATACCAATTAACAAGATATATTGACTACCCCAAATCAAGGCAATTCTTACCCGCATTCCAACAAGAGTCATCGGTGGCAAAGAATACTAATGGAAATACTCAGAGCAGAAGGCTATCTTGAAAGGAGAGGTATTTGAGGTGGGTTGAAGATTTGGAATGGAACACAAGCTTTCAAAAGGGAATGAAGAAACAAAAAATAGCCTGAGAAAATGTATCTAGAAGACGACGAACACTCAAAGTGGCCTTCAGTAAAACTCAGCTAAAACAAACAAACGACCGGATCATACTGGAGACAGAAAATTCTACTCTCAGAGAACAAGTCTCAATCAGCTTTAAGACCTTGTATGTAGGTGACCCTTCACATGAATATAGCCACTATAACTTATGCAAACAGATGTTTTATGGCCCACACAGTTAAGTGCAATTAATACTGCTGAGAATGGAAGGGCACTGAGCACCCAGCAGATGGCTAGCACTGGAGAGCATGTGAGTGTGGAGGCATCGTGCTGGCACATTTATTTTGTAGACTGGGACTTTGTCATCACCATTCTGGATCCAGATGCCTCCTCTAAAAATAAATGTGACAATCTTATTATACAAATAAGGACTCTATGGTTGCTGAAGGGGAGCAGACACCTTCCTGTGAGTTACAAACTCAGCTCTTCATTAAAACGCTGTGGGTACGCCGTGTAATGATGAAATCTCTCAAAACCTAGCGGAGCACAAACATTCCAGCAAGGACGCAATGGCGACTAGGCTTCAGAGGCGCGGAAGCATTGGGTGACGCACGAGGCCAGAACGTTAGGATCGTAAGTCCACGAGCGTGGGTTCTAGATCTTTTCTGTGTGGCCCCAGGCTGGACACATGCCACAATGCTTTGCTCCAAGAATTCAAGCTTCTTGTGCGAATCTTCCCCTACTTCTTCCCTTCTCCCTCACTCAGGCTCACAGAGGAAACCACCCTTTGAGAAAATTTAAGGTACTAGTGGTTTATTTATAAGGAAGAAAAAGTCGCACTAAAATCTTTTAGGGTCGCTCTAGAAGGCCAGGTGAAGCAATTCCTTTAAGTACAGGCAAACTGGCACTCCAGGGACACATGGGACACTTTTTTGATGATACCCAGGTTAGGCTGAGTGGTAACTGATCCGCGTGCCACATCAATATGTTCATTCTTTTTTGCTAACTGGAAAACAGAGAGCATAAACTTACATTGTCCCTTCTTTCTCTGCCTAGTGAATGATGGGAGACAAACATGTATTTTCTGGTTTTATATCAGGGATTTTTTTTTTCTGCTATAAGCTCCATCTTTAAAAATTAATTTGTGGAGTAGAGAGATGGCTCAGTGCTGACTCTTCCAGAGGTCTTGAATTTGATTCCCAGCACCCACATCAGGGGGATCACAAGTACCTGTAGCCCCTGCTTCAGGGGATCTGAAGCCTCTGGTCTCCCCAGACACCTGAACTCATGTGTATACTCCCTGACCCCCATATACATACATACATGTAACAGGAGAAGCAAATAAATAAATCTTTAAAAACATTTCATCTACCTGTTTTCATTTTGCTCTGCCATGACTTGAACCCAGGGCCTCGCGCATTCTACACAAGTGCTCTTCTGCTGAGCTGAGTCCACAGCCAGTTTTCCTTTTTTATAACAAGACACTCACTCACAACTGATGGCTGTGACTTCATCCCCAAGCTGAAATTACTGAGGAGCATAATGACACACTAGTGTCGAGAGCCACACCCCCACAGCAAAGCCTGTGGATACAATGGACCGCAGGCCTGTAGACGAAGCAAGCCTTTAAAATTCCTGTTCAAACACCATCAGCTGTGTTAAAATAAAGTGTGGACAAGCCCCACCCCCTTGAACAAGTGGCTCCATGTTCCTCCAACCTAAAAGATCCCGCATCAGTAATGGGTGTGTCTGTTTTGTTTGGAAGTCATTAAAAACTACCTGCTGTAGTGAGAATTTTGGTTTCTTTAAAAACCCGGTTATGTTATATGAATGTTTTTGTTTTAATCCCAGGTGTGGGTTATGGGGCTGTTACAGATTGTCCACAGCAGCTGACTATAACGGTTACATGCTCTGGGGGTTAGGGGGAAGGGACATGAATTTTGCCAGGTGCGGATAGTTGATGTTTGGACTTCTGGAACTCCTGAGAGGTACAAATGCGGGAGCCCTGAGAGCATCCATGGTGGCTCCTGCTGCCCGGACTGATGCGCCCCCTGCTGGTGCTGCTGGGCTACGATGCCGCATTTGCTATTGTTGGCTTGCTGTTTTTCTGTATTACTGATTGAAGATATCCTGAAGACAGAGATTGAACTTGCCCCAAGGAACTTAACATCCCTAATCAGCAGGAAGTAGTCTTAAGAGGTCTATGCCCTCTTTCCCTTCTAACCTTCTCTCTCTCCTACCTAGTGTTGGGGGGTTAGTAGGGATTGGGGTACACTAAGGGCTGGAAGGGAGGTAGATAATAGAACCTAATAAATTAGCCCAAAAAAGTATGCCTACAATCTACACTGCAAGAGCAGATAGCAGGGTGGTGATCTGACAGACGGAGAGACGGGCCCCCCTGTGTCTCCTTACGCCTTATCTTTGGCAGTTGCTGCCAGATTCTGTGCTGCTTCTAGGTCTCTGCCACCGGACAACCTCTAGTTTTAGGCTAATTTTGGGTTTGCACATAAAAAAGTCAAGGTCTATGGGGTAACCACATGACACAAATTAGCTGGCTTTGGAGCATTTTCTTAATCAGTGATTGACATGGGAGAGCCGAGCCCATTGTGGGTGGGGCCACTCCTGGACTGGTGGTCCTGGGTTCTATGAAAAAGCAGCCTGAGCAAGCCATGTGGAGCAAGCCAGTAAGCAGCACCCCTCCATGGCCTCTGCATCAGCTTCTGCCTCCAGGTTCCTGCCCTGCATGAGTTCCCATCTTGACTTCCTTCAGTGATGAACGATGATATAGAAGTGTAAGCCAAATAAACCCTTTCCTCCCCAACTTGCTTTTGGTCACGGTGTTTCATTGCAGCAATAGAAACCCTAACCAAGACAGACAGAGTCTCCTGGTTTTCAGGGTAATTTCCATGTCCTGTTATAGTTGATAACAATGAGTATTTTATCATGCCGTTAAATATTTTAAATAATGTGGTCTTTGACAATGCCTTTTTAAGCCACCAGCAGTTTCTCTGGTCTGGATGACGCAGGAGGTCTCCTGACAGCCACAAGGAGAAACTGGGCTCCTGTAACCCACAGCAGCACCAACTCATTTTGGTCAAAAGGGACCCACACACAGCCCTGCAAACCCACACATTTAAGAACTTGGAACTGGATTACACCAAGTCAAATTTCAACCTCTAGGTTGATGATCTGATATCATTGTGCGTAAAACCAAAATTGGCAGATAGTCATAAAGACTGGGGTTAAATCCTTTTGCACAGGCTGCAGTCACTCCACCAGCTGGTTCCTCTGAAACCCAGACCCCAAGAGAGGCAACCTTCGTCCTCACATTTGTCTACTGTTTGTAACTATTGAATGTGAAGCAACACAACACAATGAAACCAATCAGCACACAAGCAATTCAACATCCACTAGACACAGTCAGTGCCCTCCCTCTTGTGGGCAGCAGGCAGTATCCTGTGGACAGCAGGCAGTGCCCTGTGAGCAGCTGCAGTTTCACTTCTTTCCTATCCCCGAGACCATATATGTACCGATTAGATGCAGGAATGCAAAGGGAGGTGATGAATGGTATGTCTGAACAGCCTGGTCCCTGGCTTGGTGTCACTGAAATGCCACACTCATCACTGAAGTCTGTTGATAAGACCAACAATGCTTAGCAGCTTTTCCCAGCAGACTCCTATCAGGGGCCCGAGCTGCGAGTTAGCACATGGGGTGTCCTGTCAGCACAGAGGGTTTACTCCACGAGGAGATCTGAACAAGGTTCAGATGGTGGAAGCAAACAAAAATCTAGGTCAGAAAGGTGTGATGGTTTGATGATAAATCTAACGTTCCGTGATGCCCAGGCGCCCAGTTGCATGAGGAGTTGTGTGATAGATACAATGTTATTTTGAGGGGATCCTGCTGTGGGTGGGTAAGGAAGGATGGTTTCTCATGTATTTTCTTACAGCCACTTGGGAGAGCGTCAGGGAGTTTAAATTCACATACAGGATAGAGCATTATGGGATACTATGTGGTATTACTGTAAGCTGGCTAAGGACTTTAAAATATAAAAACAAAAACAAACAAACAAAGCCTCCCAGTTTTTGGAAACCTCATCCCCAGAGAATAAGCAAATGTCTCAGAGCAATGTAACTTTGAAAATGAAAATAATGTGCCCTTGGGATTCTTAAGTCATGGGACCAAATCCAAAGAAGCTGTTCGTGGAAAAACTTTAAAACACAATGTAAAGCTGGGTAAAATCATTTTCACATCATAAAATGGATACAAAATGGGCTAGAAAAAAAAGCCAATATTTTTCTTTAGGAACCACCAAAAGGCATGCTATTGTCCAAATATTCATCCCAGGTCATGGCTAATGGAGAACAGGCGTGAAAGTGTTTGATGGATCAAGCCTAGCACTCAGTACAGGGCAGATGTGACACGCTTGTCCTGAGAACACTTCAGGACTTGCTTTTGATTTCCCCCTCCCCCCGTCCATCTTTATGTGAAAAAAAATATGACTTAGATCCATACTTACCCATCTAGCACTGCAGGTAACAAAGAGATGGGAAATTCCAGGGAGCAAAAGAATCTATAACCCAGGGGAAGTAGAAATAAAAGAACTTAATGCCTGCAGTTTTAGTGACTGACATACAGTAACATCCATGGAATCGTCTCCCTAAGGTCACGTGACTCCTTCCAGCATAACTATGATCTGCTCTCTACAAAAAGACCTTAGTACTCTCAAGTGGCCCTCTCAATCAACACGGAGGGAAAGTGGCATCAGTGACAGAAACTATGCAAGAAGGCTGGGGGAAAAGGTCAGCCATTAAAGTCCTTGCCTACAGAAAACAAGGATCTGAGTACAATACTCAGAATATGCACACACATGCATGTATGCATGCATGCACACATGCATACACATGCCATGTGCATGCACACATGCTTAAATATGCACACATATGCACACACAAGGATGCACACAGATGCATGCACACACGTGTGTAAATATGCACACACATGCACACATACACATGTACACACAGCAGAAAAAAAGGTAACACATTAAGACTGTGTCAGAAATATGAAGAAAAACACAGAAGACTGTCCTACAGTTAGGACACACACTGAAAAAGATGCTGTGACTTTGGTGGGCCAAGGAATGATCTCCCCAAAGATATCCGCATCCTCATCTCCAGAAGCTATGAATATACTTTGTTATAAAGCAAAAGCAGATTAAACAGAAAAATGAAGGTTGCTAATCCCCGACTCTTAAAGTCAAGAGGTGAAATCGCAGGGGTGCTTATAAACAGAGAAGAGACAGAAGAGATGAGGTCGGAGTGATGCGACCTTGGGTAGACTTGATTTGACATCACTGCCTTTAAGAGAGTGGAGATGACCGTGAGCCAAGGAAAACAGGCCTGGAGAAGCTGGGAAGAGCTCTGCCTGCCCACGCCTTGACGTTTGCCCTGTGAGACCTGGGTAGGATTTTTTTCTACCTCACCAACTTAAGAGAACACATTTATTTTCTTAAAGTCTACAAAGTGCAGTAATTGATTTTGGCAGCCAATAGGAGACTAATACAGATCTCCTAGAGAAAGGAACATAGAGACAATGAAGACTCTACAAATGGTAGAAGGGTCATTCCAGAGCCTTTCGACTGGAGGCTGTGCAGTAGGAAAGGGTCTGAGGAAACAGGAACACTCCACTTACCCCCTTGCTCTGGCGTCAACAGTGTTCGAAACAATTGCTCTGCGGGTCTCAGTGGCTGTGAATGGAGCATCAGAGAGGGCCAGAGCAACATTCTCTAAGATCTTAAACACAGATCTTACATCTGCTTGTGGACTACCATAGAGAGTCCAGGCACAAAGACACTGTTCATAGGACAGTAGTTAAATATTGCCTCTCAAATTTATGTTAGTATTTGGAATCCAGAGCCCCGTTTATAATAGGCACAAAATTGATGTTTGACCAAAAAAATTCAATAGAGAATTTGAAAACACAATAATAAAGTGTATAATTTGTGTTCACAATGGAAAAACATTGTAATGTCTTACATTTTTTTCTGAGATGCCGTCTCAATCTGTAAATTCCTCTGTTTCTACATTGCACATACTAGAACTATGGATGTGTACTGCCATGCCCAGCTGCGAATTCTTTTAAGATATATTAAAATAAACTTTACTTATTTATGGGGGAGGGGTAAGTGTGTGGGCCACAGCATGTGTGTGGAGGTCAGAGGACAACTTTTGAGTGATGACACTCTCTTTCCTCTACATAGGCTTCCAGGGACACTCACAGGCTTGGCAGCCAGTGCTGAGCCATCTCACCAAGCCCTCAGCTACCGATTCTCCTGAGAGGAAGTTGTCAAAAACTGTGAAAGTGTAGGCTGGGGATATTTAGTATTTACTGATTTTGTTTTTCCTTGGAGGATTTGGAACTGTGAGGTAATCAGCTAGGCTTTTGCCAACAGCATCTTTCCCCCTGTTCTCCCGACTCGTTCTTCTGCCAAATCCATCTCCTCGCCTTCATTTGACAGGAATGCCAGGACCCTCTCCTGACCATAAGACAGCTGCCTCCTGGTGATTTCTCATCTCCTGATGGATCCTTGGGCCTTCCCACCCATTCCTTGTCTATTGTGCGGTGTGTACTAATAAACATGAGAATATAGGTGTTTCTTTGACCTGCCAATTTCATTTTTACAAAGATGTACATTCAAGAGAAGGAGTCAGTGGGAAAGAATAGTGGGGAAATAAAACAAAGTAAAGCACACTTTATGTTCTACATGCTTAAAACCAATAAAACTAATTAAATTGAAAAGCAAATGGGATGTGTAAAGAAAAAATGATACATCTACACACAATATAGATTCTATATAGAAAAGAATAAAATCCCGTGACTCATGACAATGCAGATAGACCTAGAGAGCATATGTTAGGTGAAATAAGCCAGGCACAGAAAGACGTCATCACATGACCTCACTCATGCTTTTAATCTAAGGATGGGGTTTGTCGAAGTCCAGAGCAGAACCAGAGGCTGGGAGAGGAGGCAGTGGAGGACAAGGAAAAGGAAGGTTGCAGTCAGTTCAAAGTAAATCTTCTGGCTTGCATTGTGTTGCACAGTGTGGTAATTATACAAAACAAAAATGAACTATATGTTTCAGGTCAGCTAGAAGAAAGAACTATGAAAACTCCTTTTTAAAATAGTGTACAAGGACTAGAGAGATGGCTCAGCTATTAAAGGCTAGGATCACAACCAAAAATATGAAACTGTATATTTAAGAAAATGGTTATGTTTACTTCTATTTAAACATTACACAAAATCTTCATATGTTGAAGTATCACATGTTACTCCATGTATATGTATGATTTTCCTGCTTCATGTAAGCCAAAATAAACTTAATTAGCAAAATACACAAATAAATAGAGATAATTTTTAGTTGAACAGCATAGAGCATGTTAGCAGGGTGAAACTGAAATAAAAGAATTCTCTGTTTTCTGAAATAGAAACTAAAGCTTTCTAAAACATGTGGAGCATCATTGGCAATCATTGACATTATTAGTACTTATTATTAGTTACCTATTATAGTTAATAATTATTATTAGTAGTAGTACCTATTTGAATGATTAGATCTTTCCAGAAAAGAACTAAGGATCATTTCTTAAACAAAAACAGGCTTGGACTGAGAATCAGAGAAAGGAATATCTTGAGTTCAGTGCTTGCTGGGACTACAAAGTAAATTCAAGTCCAGCCTAAACTGCATGGGGAATGCACTGGATTTCCTACATCACCTGCTCTTGGTGTGTGCATGTGCCCTGCACACACTAAGAGATGTTGCTGTCTGTAGCACCCTTTATCATTAAGTGTCGTCAACACCTGACGTTGGCATCCCGCGGCTCCACTTACCATGTGGAAAACCACCTAACTGAATGGGAAAGACAAGTGGTGAAAGCATCCTCTTCCCATAAAGGGTGGACACACTGTGTGGCAAGGCTGTAGATGTACACGTGCTGGTTTTTTTTTTTTTTTCCTCCTTTTTTATTTTTGATACTTTATATACATTTCCAATGTTTCCCCTTTTCTGAGTCTCCTCTTTGTATACCCCCATCCCCTCCCCAACCCACCTCTAGGAGGGAATTCCACCTCCCACCCCCCCACCCCCCCGTCCACCCATCCCCATTTTCCCGCCTTGATATTCCCCTTTACTGAGGCCTCTAACATCCTCAGGCCCAAGGGCCTTTCGTCTCTCCCTGATGGCCATCGAGGTCATCCTCTGCCACATATGTGGTCCAAACCATAAGTCCGTCAATGTGTATTCTCACGTGCTGTTAATTTGTGTAACTCTCACACAGGGTGAATGGCTCGAGCCATTCACCCTGTGTGAGAGTTACACAACATTTATACTTTCTAACTGTTTTCCAAGCTGCAGTTTTGATGGATACTTACCCTCACTGGAAATATTTTACTTAGAACTGTGTACTATATTGGCCCTGACTGCCTTGCATTCTAGAAAGGCTAGACGGTCTCTCCTCCTCTGCTTCCACTGCAAGGTACATGTTAGTTACCTCTCATAGCAGTCGAGGTGCCTTTCATTGCTCACGATAGGAATCTGACACCCTTGAGCCTTTCAAACATGGCGGTTATCAGCCCTTTTTATAACCATGCTGAAAATGTGCGTCTGCGTTAGCTATCAGAAGCTGGAGTTGTCCTTACATTAAAACTGAACCACTCCTGGTTTTCTTAGACGCCATTCGTTAAAGTACTGGCTCTCTTTATGCCTCAATCTCTCGTTTCTAACAGATGGCTGGAGTAGTAATTAAGGTTATACAAACAAAAAATGAGCACTAAATGTATTTGGCAAGTTGTCCTGACTTTGGTACAGCTGGAATTAGTAACTCTCCATAAACAAACCAAGCTTATGAAGAGCCCAGTCCAGGTTTCTGTGGGAATCTGGTTTGAGTGCAGGTTGTCACACTGATTGGGTGACTTCCAGCTGGCTATGAGGAGCAATTTGATGAAAGATACTGTTCTGTCTCATTTGTGGTGCCTCTGCATCAGAATTATGAGGAAATGTCCTTATTAGGAACAAATCAAAAGCCCAAATGCAGAAACAAAGACAAAGAAAATGTGTCCCCAAATAGGCACGCTGGCTCTTCAGATATTTAAGACACAGAAGATACTGATTAATCATGCCACATGAAATGTGGGTTGTCTTCCATTCATGTCTCAGTATGATCTCCAAAGCATTCTGTTCATGGTATTGGAAGATATTAATCCCTAATCCTCATAAAATACTTAGAGGTGGAGCTTAGTATTAGTTATTAGTATTAGGGTAAATTCCTCATCATTAAGTCCTGTTGGCTTTAGAAGGAGTAAGAGAGACACCACATGAGCACAGAACACACATTACCACCAAGATGGAATAGAGTCCAGGGACTACATCAGAGTTTGTGACATGCTGTTTGGACCTTGTCCCTCCAGAACCATGAGCCCAAACCATCTCCTTTATAAAGCTCCTTCTCTAGGCTATTTCACTGCTGAATGCTAATGGATACCATTAAGCTTAGTGCTTACTAGATATCTAAACCCCCCATTTTGTTAATTAGAAACCCAGTCCCCCAGCAGTGGCAAGAAATCTGAGGAGATAAATAGTGTGAAAATCAGAAGGAACAAGATATTAGAGACAAACAACCACACTTTGCTCTCTACGTATGTCACAGATTAACTCTCACACTGCCTATAACCTCCTGGAAATAAGCGCCTAATCCACAACATGAAATTCGTAATATCTAGTTATCAGGGAGATTTCAGAATTGAACAAGACGATACAGTTTAGTTGAGCTCCTTGCAAGAGGCTGACAGGCGGAATTGCGGCTTGATCTATTAACAAAGCAGCATTGCCCACAATGGCCTACCACTTAGTTTGTTCTACGAACCGAGGTATGCTCTGCAACACGGTCATTATCTTTAGTATCCCACTCAGCAGTCAACTGCAGAAGTCATCCCTAAGTCTCTTTCCCCAACTTTCATGACGTCATATTTTCTTCCCTAATATGGAAACACCACTGAAATGTCAGCCTAAGAAAGTGTGAAGCACTCCTGGCATTCCAGTTCTGTGAAATACAAACTTACAGATAAGAATGTACAAAAAAATGTACAAAAATTCACACAACCCAAAGGTGCAAATCCAATACCATCAAGTCTAGGGCAACAGCAATGTTTCTTTAGAATACTTTCCAACTAAGATTCGGACCAGGTACACATGTTAGTTCTTGGCTTTCTTTTCTATTCTTGGTTTCTGTATACACGCTGAATGAACACAGAGAAGATGGCTAACTACAGTGCCCCTTTATAGCAGGAATCAAGAAAGAACTGGGGCTGGAGAGCTGGCTCAGCAGTTAGCGTACTCCAGAGGACCTGAAGTCAGCTCCCAGCACTCACTTGGGGTAGCTCACACTGCATGTATCTCACTCTGATGGACCCAGTGCCTCTGACCTCCACAGGAGTGGCATTCGCATGCACTTATCCATATGCATGCACACATAATTTATTTAAAAGCTCTTTTAGGGAGAGCACAGAAGGGCTACTACCTAAAACAAGACAAGCAAACTTACAGTGCTGTATTTTGATAAGTCAGCAAAACGACAAACCTACAGCAATGTCTGCTTCCTATGGATGCTGTTTTTCGAGAATCTGTTTTTCCTTTCTTGTCCTTGTTGGACACATGAAATAGCGCTGCCATTTGCTCCGATGTACAAACTTTCCTGATGAGAAAAGAACTTACAGAAGACTCTGCTGAGTACAAACCATTCCATAGTCATTTTTATTATGTAAGCAAAACACAGTTAGTGAAAAAGACTAGGAAAGCCAAATTAACTGAAACATTAAAGTCATCCACAATCTTACAATCTGAAATAACTACTGTTCATACGCTGTTTATGTTTCCTGACTTTTACATACAAATTCATGCAAGGTGAATACACACAATTTAAAAAAAACAAATTATATCATAATTCTTTGCCCCAAAGGAAAAGTAATTAATTTTCCATGTATATTATTTATAGTAATTATATTCCATATTAAAGGATGGATGGTTCCAGACTTAGAGGTTTTTATTTAACAGTGGTGTCAAAGCAAATGCATTCAGTAGAGGCTGTGCTTTGAACTTTGGACTTTTCTCATACTAGCCATAAATGACGTTACTGTGCATGGATGTGTGTGCGTGTGTGTGCACGCGTGTGTGTGCGTGTGTGTGTGCGCCTGTATGTGTGCGTGTGTGTGCATGCGTGTGTGTGCGTGTGTGTGCGCGTGTGCGTGTGCATGTGCGTGTGTGTGTGCGCCTGTACGTGTGCGTGTGCGTGTGCATGTGTGTGTGTGCCAGTGCATATGTACATTTGTATGTAGAAGCAAAATCACAGCCTCAAATGCCATTCCTCAGTTCTTCTGGCAACACCCCCTCTTTTGTTGAAACAGTCTCTCTAATTGGTTAGAGGACTAGGCCAGGCTGCTGATCACTGAGCCCAGTAACCTGCTTCCTCAGTCTCCCAAGTGACAGATTTACAAACGTGTGCTATCAAGCTGTCTTAGTTAGGGTTTGACCACTGTGAACAGACACATGACCAAGGCAGTTCTTTGTTTGTTTGCTTGTTTTTGAGAAATCTTCTATAGAAATTTGTTGCCAGAACAACAGTTTAAAAATCAAGCAATTAATAATTACAACTAAATACAAAATTTCAGGCAAACTTGCCTTTCAAAATAAACCAGACCCTTGCAGCAGGTTTTTTGTTTTTTCTTATACAAAAACAATTAACACCACTTGGCAAAAAAGTATACAAAAATACAATATAAAACAAAAAACAAAAATCGCCCACAGCATATAGCTCAGCAGAAGCTTATAAAACACAAGCCATTCAGAGGAGACTTTAGCCTCCTCACCACGCCCTCCCAGGATAGTTCCAGGAGGCCCTTGGTCGCTAGAACTCCTGCACCAACAGCTACAACATCCACTTCCAAAGCTTCCCCTAGGACTAGACACCAGGAAGTCACTGGAGACCACCATGGTTGGGAGCCAATTTGGAAGTGGTGTCTGTTTTCTGAGAGCCATGGGTTGTACTTACTGTCTGTCCCCAACACTGTTACCCTACTTCCCAGCCCAGGTCCAGCAGGAAGGGGTCTGCTTCCCTAGGTAGAGTTCTGGAAAGGCTGATTCTTCTTTCAGGCAAAGCTTAGGATCTCCTGAGGACGCTCACATGGCTGCTGTTAGCTTGGGTGGCTTTCCTAGATTGAGGGCTGGACTTAGATCCCACCTGGAGCTGCAGAACACAGCTGGAGCAAGCTCTCCTAGTTGGCTGAGTAGTGCTCCTAGAGGCACCCTGACAACCCATCAGGAAATAATTGCACCTTCTGGGGCATCAGGAGAACCCAAGTGGCTCCCCTCTGAATCTCTCTGTAAGGCCCACGTTCTGGGGAAAGGGTGTGATTCAGGCTGGCAGAGAACCAGGATGGAGACTGCAGAGCCAGCAAACTCCTTGAAGTTTCTCTGAAGGACAGATTTACCCTGTTCCAGCAGCCAAGGCAGTTCTTCTAAGGATAACATTTAACTGTGGCTGGCTTACAAGCTCAGAGGTTCAGTCCATTATCATCAAGGCGAGAGCAGGGTCAGCATTCAGGCAGACATGGTGCAGAAGGAGCTGAGAGCTCTATATCTTCACCTGAAGGCAAGAGTGGAATACTGACTTCCAGGCAGGTAGGATGAAGGTTTTAAAGCCTACACCCACAGTGACACACCTATTCCAACAAGGCCACACCTCCAAATAATGCCACTCCCTGGGCTAAGCATATTCAAGCCGTGACACGTACCCATCTCTTTGAGAATCAAACTCATTCTTGTGCTCAGAGCAAGCACTTTAGCAACGTAGTTATCTCCCTGTCTGGCATTTTCCCATGATGCTGGATGCTAACTATGAAGTTCATCTCTCAATGGATAACGGATGCTCTGCTGTGCGCTAATCTATGGTGTTTGGGAGGATACGTTGATTAAGTGACGCCTTTACTTACAATATGCTCAACTTGTCATGGATTTGAGATATTACTCCATCATAAGCTGGGGAGCATATGCTGTCTCCTGGCACTCCATTATGCAAATACCTTAAGTGATTAGTCCGTCTGCTATCAATGGGCAGTGTAGCTGCTTCCAATTTTCTTGTTATAAACAATTCCAGTTCTATAAACATCCTTGTTTATACACCTTGACATACTTGATTAAATAGTTCCTTAGACATTAAAATTTCCTAGAAATGGAAGCACCAAATGAGAGACTGCATATTTTAGGGCTCGATACTTAAGGATGTCTTTGTAATGTGTTTACATACATATTTCCATCTACAGAATCAGCATTCTGATACTCACTCTCAGCAGCAGCTATCAAGGAGTCTCTGTTGTCCTTTGATTATGACTTCCAGAAAGAAAAGTCCAATGAGACAAGGAGACCCTCTCACTGCTGCCACGTTACAAATGACAAGGGGACAAGAAGAGATGCCTCCCAGTTATCCCATGGGTAGACTAAGAACCTATATGTACTGTGATACCATAGGCCAGCCCAGGAAACATCACCAGATATAGTAAAGCAGATGAGAATTGCTGGACGCTTTGTTAGTTAGCTTTTCTTGTTACTAAGACAAATACCTACGTGAAGCTACTTAAGGCAGGTCAGGCCTATTGCAGTTCACAATTCAGCGGCAATAGTTAATTATGGTGAGACAGGGAAGCCTTCATGATAGAAGAACATGGGACAGTTCTGTCCATGACTTATTCACATCTTATCAGAAAACATCGAGAACTAAACCAATGGTTTAGTTCATATCCCCTTGAAAGGTCTCCAGTGACCTGCTTTCTTATGTGCAGCTCCACTGCCTAAACAGTAAGCTGTCTCCAGAAACACCACCCCAGCCGGAACCAGTATTTAAACACATGAGCCTGTGGGGACATTTCACACTTCCATCACAGTACTGGGAAGGACAAAAGGTCTGATCTGTAAAGGAGCATCTGTCCAGCCTTTCAAAATGGGGCAGAAACAAAGGAGCTGGCCACAAGACCTTTTCTGGATAAGTGTGGTTGCCAACACCTTTGATCCTAGCACTTGCAAGGCAGAGGTAGATGGACCTCTGGGTTCAAAGCCAGCCTTGTCTCCAAAGTGAGTTCCAGGACAACCAGGGCTACAGGGAAAAACCCTGTCTTGGAAAACCAAACTATAAAAGAACCTTTTTTGTTCATCTCTGGGATTGATGGAGATTTGAAAAAAAGAAAAGGACTCATAACAGAACTGAATCAAAATTGCTCTGATTTTTAAATCTATGTACACATATGTACACACTTATGATTTTAGAATCAAGTAGTAACATGCTTAAGAGGCAACATAAAACAAAATAAATACCCACTCTCCCTCATACCGTGGGCTGGTTAGGATCATGCACTATCCTAAGAGTTAACGAGAGAGGCAGGGTTACTGTGGACCGAAGCATGGGAACACAGAAATGCAAAGCAAGGGCGGGGAACGAATGGGAAGAGTCTGTCCTCTGCAGGGTGGCTGCAAAAGATACCTTGCTTTGTTACTGTACAAACAGCAGCCCGAGGCTGCTTCCCCGTGGAAACCTTTTTAATTCTATCACAGATTTGCCTCCTGATATGGAAACAGAGGTACGCTGAGATTTAATACTTTGCCCAAGAGAATACAAGCAATAAAGGGAGACCTAATTCAAACTCATTGACCCTGGCTTTAAAATCAATACTTGTAGCTACTTGAATACCCTCCTTCTCTTGACAGCTGAGTTACAAAACCAGTGTAGTGTGGAAAGCCTAGAGATTCCGACTCAAGTCCAGGAGCCAGGCTCAATCATTGGACGTGACAAAGTCTCATTACCATATTTATCTTTCTCCAATCCAACCAAATAAGCAGAATCCAGACAAGATGGTTTAATTTCTTTTGTTTCTGTGATAAAATATCCTGACAAAAACATCTTCAGGGAGAAAGGATTGTTCTGGCTTATAGCCCCAGAAGAATAGAGTGAGTCTTTGTGGAAGGGAAAGCATGATGGCAGGACCAGAGTGCCGATCACATCGAGTTTATGCACAAGAACTAGACATAGTAGGAAGAAGAATGAGCTTATGAAACCTCCAAGTCAGGAATGCACATCCTCCAGCAAGTCTCCACCTCCTGTAGACTCCACAAGCTTCCTAAGCAGAGCCATGATCTCAGAAGCAAGCATGCAAACGCTCAGTTTCCCCAGTTCCCAAATCTTGTAGGAATCTAGGAGTCTCACCTCTCTATTACAGGCTGTAAACCGTTTGCTTACTGTTCTTAGCTGAACAGCCATGATGGATCCAATGAGGTGACGGATGGGGAGGTATTCTGTAAAGATGCTGTGTTCTTAGAGGGAGTCGCCACAGTCCCCTGAAGGATGGTACCTTATGGGCAATGTAACTAACACATAGACATGTTCTTCTTAGGACTGACAGATGCAGGATGAGTTCCTCCTGCTGAGAATGCTGTGGGCTAACACTCCCTAGAGCTATGTAATGCTGGTGTGGGTTTGGTCTAATGCTACTTATGTTAATTTGGTTCCCCAGGAATATGAATAAGATTCTTGTGATACCATTAGCGTTTCATATGATGGGATAGGAGACTATGGATCAATATTCTTAGTGTCCTGAAGGAAAAAAGCTGCATCCGATAAGTGCTCAGGAAATATTTGCTGTTGCATTAATGTCTTAAATAGCAGGATGTTAAGAACTTAAGAATGGCTCTTGCCTCTCTTGCTCTTGTTCTCTTGCCTTGCCTCTTACCCCCTGCTCCCCCCCATTCCCTTCCCCCTCTCTCCACGTGATCATGGCTGGCCTCTACTTCTCTACTCTCTCCCTCTCTCTGCCTGTCTCTGCCTCTACTACCTCTTAACTCCCCTCCCCATGCCCTGAATAAACTCTATTCTATACTTAAAAAAAAAAAAAAAAAAAAAAAAAAAAAAAGAACTTAAGGCTGGAAAGTGGATATATGCCATGAATCTACTAATAGGTATAAAATAATGTGTCTCGGATCTGTAAGGACTCAGAGAGAGCCTAGAATGTAAATGGTAGATTTTACAATTTCTTTTCCCTTCCATTTCAATCTCAAATTCCTATGAGACAGAGAAAATGTAGAAGTATTGTGAGCTTTCTCTGTATTTCTCTGAATGGATGAAAAGGTGCTGACTAAGACAGGCAGAGACAGTAGAACTTGCTCAAGCTTGAGTGATTCTTCCCAGAATTCGCAGGCTGGGATCTGTCTACACCCACTTTCTCAAATGCTAACTCTAGCAATGCAGATCCTGTGACCTTAGCTGGAAAGAGCAGACTGCATACCATCTTAGGAAACTCATAAACAAAAATAATCTAAGTTGGCTTGGAAAGGAAACAACACCAGTCCCCCTGGAACTGATACTGATGTAAACCAAGTGTGGATGCTAAGGACCATGTGAACTGTTTTTCTCATTTCTCAATGAGCTTTGCCCAAAGGCTCACGTACGCGTAGTTCCTGGAATGTGTCATAAACATTGTCATTCTCTGTGAGGTAATCAACTGTGCTACAGACATGGTGGGCCACATGAGGAATCAATGGTTTCTGAAAGGAACACCCAGCCACACTGGTGGACTTTTCAGTAAGTGTGTGTACGTTATGGGAGATGGTCTGCATGGTTATAATTAGTGGTGCAAACCCACAAGTCAAGGAGAACAATATTATCATAGACTCCAGATTTTTTTCTTGCCCAGGGAAATGGGATCTTTGTGTTGGTAACTTCCAAGATGTCTACCTTCCTGCATGGGATGATTTTACCTGGTTCTGTGGAGTGGTTTGATAGAACTACAAGCTGGCTGAATGATACCCAAGTGCAGAGGCGCTGTTTACACTAATTCAATGTGAACATCGCTCCTTACATTATCTCACTTCTAGACTCTATTGCATAATCATCCACATGAACAATTTCGGAGACAAAGATAGCAGTGCCACAGGATGAAGAAGAGCCACTCCGTGCGCGCAAGGCGGTGGTGAGAGAAAGAAGCAGTCCATTGGTGGCTATACCATGGCCATCTACACATAGTTCATTTCGGAAGCATTCATTCGGAAGCAGCTTGATGAATTAACTATTGTTACTGGCTGTCATGATCACTCTTGATTGTCAGCTTGACAAGAGTCAAAATCACCAGGAAAATAATCTCTGGGCAAATCTGTGAGGAATGCTCACAGTCAAGGGAGATCAAGTCAATTGAGGTGGGAAGACTCACCCATGGCTGACACATTCCATGGACTGTGGTCCTGGACTACGTTAAAGAAAGGCAGACGGGTTGCCGCTGGCATTTGGTTTTCCGTTTCCTGACTGTGGGTACCATGTGACCATCCACCTCAAGCTCCTACCTCCATGGTGACTGTGCCCTCAAACTGGGAGCCAAAATAAGTCCTTCCTCAGTCCCTTCACGGCATGGGACAAGTAGCTAATACCTCGGCAATAGAGACTATTGCCATAACAATCCATAAACCGTGACCAGGTGGACAGAGAAAGCAAGCATGGCAGCCTACAGTCCTGCTCTCTCAGCTGTAATGGGAACACCGCTGTGAAGGTGCCAGTTGTCCTGTCATAGATGAAGCACAGCCTGTTAAGACAAAGGTTTCAGAGGAAGAAAGCAGAGGAGGGGGACAGTCACTGTTAGTGTATACAGGACACACTCTAGGCTGCTCTCAGCAAGGAGTATAGGGAGAGGTAAGCAAGCCCTGGAAGATCTGCTGTTTGTGACACTGATGTAGAATGTAATGCATTAGTCCGACTTGGAGGAAAAAGCAGACTTTCCCTACTTCCACGGGGCCAATCCGTAACAGTAAGCAGAACAACACTGTCTACCTTAAATCCAATAGTTAAATTTCAGTCCATATCGTGTGTTGGAGGGGCAAGGCTGGGGCTAAGTAGAAGAGGAAGGCCTTGGTGCAGGGCTCCCCCAGCCTCTGGGAAGAGAGTAGGAGCTATCTACCATCCAACTAGAGTTGCTTTACCCCCTTGAACTTCAGAGGACCTTTGAAAGGTTAGTGAATCATGAGGAGGGGAAAAGACAGACCGTAATCTGACAGTCTTCTCTAGGCAGAGAATATGCAAATATCAATACAGTATTCAAGGTCCCTTGATAGATCAACTATAATAGATTTTGGATAAAGGGGTGTGAAGAGTGTAATCTGGTACTAATTTCAGCAAGCTGAACTTAATTTTCTACTTAGGGAGGCAACACATAATAGTCATTGTTTAACATCAGTCCACTTGGGCCTCAAAAATCTCCACAAAAGGAACCTTATGTGGAATTTATGCACTCCAAGTTCTGCCAAAGCTCTAAAAAGGCTGAGCATGGCTTTGGTGAGCAGTGGACTTGTCTGCTTGTCTGATGGCTCTGCTCATCACCTGAACACATCAGAGGCACTGAGAACTGGTCAGAGAGAGACCCAGACAAATCAGAGAGGATTCCAGGAAGGAGTAGACATTGCCTTAGGCCAGTCCATAAGAGACAATTAAGCTGAAAAAAAAAGAAAACTTTAGCGAGTTGAGGCTGGGGAAGCAACACAGGAAACGGACACACACGGAATAAAAGTTAGGACATAACGGTTCTAAAATGGAATCTTTCACTGACCAGATAGGTGACTTCTGGGGCGGCTCATTCCTTCATTTTGAGCGTTGTGCTTCTATTTTACAAAATGAAGTTGATGAGTTTAATAAGGGAGCGTAGGTTTTAACACTTGCAGAGAGAGCGGGCAGCTAGTCTGTAGAGACTTGGGCTAAGACACAGGTGCAACTTCAGTGAGTTGATGACTTCAGGAGGATGGGAAAGGTTGCCAAATTTCCAACTTCTTAAGGAGAAACTAGAAATAAGGAATTTTTTTTTGTAAAGCTTAAATGTTCAAAAATAATTTGGTTCCTAAAGCACTTAATTGCCCGAATAAACAAACCGAAGTCTGTTGCTGTAATGTGACCTTGGGTTTGTGTTTGTTCCTCCAGGCAGTCAGCAAAGTCTTTAATTCATTTCCAAAACCCTTTTCCATCTTTGAAGAGAAATTTAAAGGAATTGTTGGACAAATGACGTTTCCTCCCTATCTGTGATCTGCTTCTTCCTTTGCAGTGTTTGGAGATGAACTCCCAGGAGCTGGCCTTCCAACCCTGCAGACACAGCTTCCTCCCCTCCTCTGCTGAAGCTACACACCAAGGCCATCTGGCATCTCCAGACCACAAGCTCAGAAGGCTTGCAAGCCTTGACTGCATTCCTCACCGAGGTGGAGCAACTAGAACTGTTAAAACATCACATTTTGCAAGCCGGTCTCTCCCGTCCCCACCTGTTTCTAATCCCTCACCTCCCCACTAGATTCTGTTTCCTCCTTTACTTCTACTCCCCAGATGTGGGTGTTCCCTGAGGCCTAGTTCGCAGCCCTCATTGTTTTCTGAAACTTCTCACCCAGAGAGCGCATCCATAACAGCTACAGACATCCCTAGATTCGGTTACAAGCACAAACAGCACCTAACCCATTTCTTACACTCCAACTCTTCGTATCTAACGGGCTCCTGGACATCGCTGCTGCAATTAACCTAGACTATCCACAGATCTGACACACTCCTGATTTGGAAATTATTTTTCCAGCATTCCATCTTGTATTCTGAATTAAAATTGTATTTATCTTTGCCTCACCTCCTTTTCCTCCGAGGCATGATATTAGGAACGTTCACGGATCCTCTTTTCATGAGGACTACTGCTCTAACTTGTGTTGGGCGCAGTGTGCCTTCTGCCTGTTTCTTCTTAGATCCAGTCTCCGTCTCGTGCTGCCTCTGGGTTAGCATCGGCATCTCAAGAAGCAATGCTGAATCTTCTGCTGCACCGTGAGCTAAGCCCCTTCATCTGGCTTCCAAGGTTTCACAACTCTCGGCCTCAGAGTTGTCTAACATCCCTCTCAGGACTGAAACTCTCCCACCCCAGCTGAAACAATCTGATCAGCACTCCCCAAATTCCATGTTTTGTCTGTACTTAGAGTATCCTTCCCATAGTCCCATACGTTCAGATCCTATCATGATTCAATTTGCATCACCCGAGGAAATATTCTGAATTACTAAGCATGGTCTTATCAGCATGATATCTTTACCAGGCGCCGCAAATCGATTTCAGGGGCGAGCACGTAAGAGCTTTATTGTCTGGTCTTTAATACACAGGTCTGTGATTACTCTTGTATGCGTGTGATGTGAAGGAAGGAACCCTAGGTGTTTGATGCCTGCCTTTCTCCATTTTTCTCCAGTGCCAACTTTGTTCTGAATCAAGCATTTCTGATGTGAGAGCTATGCCTGTGTATCTCCCACCCACTAGAAAATGGCTTGCGGCTCTTTTTTTCTTATTGACAGTATATGGAAGTTTGCACTTCCACACATACACTTCCAAGTCAACTTGTCAAGTTCCTATTTCTCAAAAAGTTTCACTTCAGTTTTTGATTAATTTTAAATCATTGAATTTTAAACTAAGCCTTCCCCCCTGTGATCTTTATTTTCTTGTTTGATAAAGCTTCCCTTTGTCCATTTGGGACTTAAATTGTTTTTTAAAAATTTCTGAAGATAAAATTTTGAATATTGATCTAAAAGTTCTTTTAATACCAAAATCGAATGGTTATAAATGTCCTTTATTCATTGGTAAGTTGCAGTCTTAATTTTTCAACATTTAAATTTTGCATTCTTTTTTTGCCAAGTATCTGCACATTTCCCTTAAGAATTCTTTTTCTCAGAAGTTATTTAAAACTATACGCTTTTCTATTGTTTGTCTTTTTTATTGATTATTTGGGAATTTTACATCATGAACCCCAGTCACACTCACCTCCCAGCCCTCCCAGCTCCACACCCTTTGTGAGACCCTTCAAAAAGAAGAAGACAGTGTCCAAATTGTGTTGCCCATGTACTCACTGGACTGTGGTCAGACTTCCAGTGGCCAGACCCCCACCAGACACCATTAGTTGTGGGGAGCTAAAGTTCATAATTTTAAAAAGTTCTCTTTGATGGCCTTCTGTCTAGGCTAGTACTTTTGGGAGGTGCAAAACTATATAATTTAATCACATTCTTTTAATTAGTATCTTTCTGTTACTGATTTTCTAGTTTCAGTGGTAGAAATTAAACTGGAAAACATGCTCAGTAAAACTTTAGTTTCTTGGAAATACTTTGTAAAATTTCAGTTCTTTGAAACTCACTGAGCTGGCTTACTAGACCAGAATATGGCCAACTTAAATGAATATGTATTGTCGGTTCGGTTGAACTGATTGAAGTGTTACTACATCTTCTGTATTTTTAATTACTTTCTCTGTAGTTGTTACATGAATTACTAAGAATATTAACATCGTCCAGTACGACTGGACTTTCTAGGTTCTGTCCTGTTGCCAGTTCATACTAACTAGGTCAAAGGTTTAAAAATCATCTACAACTGCAAAGATATTATAATACTGCCCAGTATACAAGAATTATGATACAATCAGTACTGGGTAAAATATAGCTTATTCTTGAGTCTAAACAACGATTAGATGTTTAAAACAATACAAAAATATCTATTTAAGCTAGACTCATCAATTAAATAATAGCACATTTATGATTTTTGTGTGGACCCCAAATAACATGATCTAAATTAGAGCTGTTGAATGTCTCTCCCTTGAAAGTGGAGGAAAACCAGCCTGTTTTTTTTTTTTTAAAGGATTTATCTGAGCTGTCAATTTTGTGCTTGAAACTTCTCACACTTAAAAATCTGGTGTCCAAGGGAAGGATCAGCAGTTAAGAATGCTTGCGGCACAAGGGCAGAAATTCCTGTGTCAGCATCCGTGGAAAAGCCAGGTGTGGTCCCACCTCGCCTGGAGGTCGATGCAGAAGGACCATGGGGGAGGGGGGGTGCCTGGGGTGGATGCAGAGGGAGCATGGGGCTTGGTGCCTGGGGTGGATGCAGAGGGAGCACAGGGGCTTGGTGGCTGCAAGGTTAGCAGAAAAACAGGAGCTACAGATTCAGCAAGAGATCCTGCCTCAGAAGCACAAGGGCAGTGAAAGAGGAGGCATCTGAGCCCTCTCAGACACAGTGTCTGACATCCCACACTCACACACGAAATGCATACACATCACACGTACACACAATTTACATATATAATGTAAGCACGTGTAGTGACTATTCCTTTCAACAGATTTCTGTATGACTTTAGTAACAAACCCTGTCTTGACACACTGCACTTTTATTTCTTTATTCAACAGAGGCATAACTGAGTGCCTACTACAACCGCACGACAGAGAGCTAACATTGAAAGGCACCGTCTGCGTCTTTAATGAACTGACAGTCTCTGTGAGGCATATACCGTGGGACACTGTGATCCTTTCTAGCCACCAGCAGCAGCAAAGGAATCAAACAAATGTGGATGCGTCTGAGTCAGCACAACATAACAACAAAAAGTGAAAGACTATTTAATAACTGTTGGCAACTCTGGGAAGCAAGAGCATCATATCTGAGACAGACCCCTGGAGATTCGGAGCAGTGGCAGGTTACACTTCCTCCCACGTGAACACGGAAAGACATAGGATTAAGAAGTAATAAAATGGGACCTCTAACAGTCAAGATTGTCAGGTCCGAAGGAAACGCCACTCTCCCAAATTCTGGGCCTCATTCCCCTCTGCCAAAGGAGGGATTCCTTATCACAGCCAGGAGGGACAAATGGTTGTCTGTGGTGCCTTCTAGCCTGCCAGAGTGCACGGGGGCCTCAAGGATCCTCGGTACTGCGGCTCCTCTCAGCTCTTCTCTCCCTGGCTTTTTACCCTGAACCCCTACCTCGTGAGCCTTACCCCAGCTTCTCATTCCTATATAACCTGCCATTCAGTCATGGACCTCTTGGTCCTCTCTCTGGTCTTCCTCCTTGGGTCCCCTCTCCCTTGATTCTCTCTTAGCCATCTCCATCTTCCCCTCCCCCTTCCTCTCTTCTCCTTTTCTCCCTCTCCCCTCCCCTTCTCCTTCCCCCTCTCCCCTTCCCCTTCCCTCTCCTTTTCCCCCTTTCTCTCCCTCCCCTCCCCTCTCCTACTCCTTCCCCTCCCCTCCTCCTCCCCTCCCTCTCCCTCTCCTTCCCTCTTGCCCTCTCTCCCCTCCCCTCCCCTTCTCCTTCCTCCCTCTCCCCTTCCCCTCCCTCTCCCTTTCCCCCTTTCTCTCCCTCCCCCTTCCCTACCCTCCCCCTCCCTCTCCTCCCCCCTCTCTTCTCACGGCTAAGTCCATGGCCATGTTTAATCTTCTACTTTCTCTGCTTTGGACTCTTGCAGTTGCCCTTGGCTGTGCTCTCCCTCACATCTCCATAGAAACCTTCCCCTCAACTGTCCATGGAGCAGTCATGCTCTCAGTTTACACATCTGATGCCCAAACCCTCAGTGTGTCCATAAATGACTGTGATCAGTGAGGATTAACTTTAGAGCTTCACACGACTAAAATCTACTTGAGTCAGGAAGAAGTTAAAGGGAAATGTCAAACAAATGCACCAGACTCGTACTGTTGTCCTGAGTCACAGCTGAAACCATCACTTAAGGGCAGACACAGTAAGGGAGTAAGGGTGGGGACAGCCACAGATGCTGAGGAGGCGTGGAATACATTCAGGATTTACTTAGAATACTGAACAAATCCAAAAGCCCTTTGTCCTGAAAGGCTAAGTAATCTCCTGAGTGATTAGAATTCAAAAGCCTTTGAGGAAACTGGAATTAAAAGACCATCTAACTAAAGTGAGAGATCCCACAAAAGAAAGGGGGAGGTTTGCCATTTTAGGAGGCTGGCCAGATTAGCTCTGCTATCTTCCCAGTACCCAGCAAGTTACTTCCTTCAAGAAGACATTGACTACATGAACCTTAAACAAACCCGACTGAATGATTTTTAATTTATTCCTTTATCCCAAAGAGAAAGATTAAAATCCTCCCATGTTCTTTGGAGTGGATTCCAAATGTGTTCAGTTCCCTAATCTTCACTTTAAGGGGCTTCTGTTTTGTTTTTAGTTTTCTTGTATGTGCATATGTGTAGTGTGTGTGTGTGTGTGTGTGTAGGCCAGAGCTTGATGTCTGATGTCTTCCTCCCTCTCTCTACCCCCTCTGTGGAAGGAGGGTCTCTCACTTGAACTTGGAGCCCACAAATTCAGCTACTCTACCAGCTAGACCAGGGGATCCCCTATCTCTGGCGTCCCAACACAGAGATTAGGTGGGTCTCCACTCACTCAGCATTTACAGATGTGCTGGGGATCTGAGTCCAGGTCCAAACACCTGCATGAAAGGATTTTTACCCAGTGAGCCATCTTCTAAGTCCTCTCATCTCTGAGCTTTAAAAAGCAGATATTAAAATAACATTTTTAAAAATTGCTCTTTTGTTTATCATTTCAACTCCAAGACAATGCTTCTCTGAAGCAAAGAGCTCTTGTTGTGTGGTGTTCATAGAAGCCAACATGGGTATCTATACCCTACATCGTGATGAATGTGAAGTTTTCATGGTCTCGATGCACAAAAAGCATGTGCCAGGCCACTGTCCTGACCTGTCTCTCAGACAGATGTGCATCCCTCATCACCATGGTTGCTAAGAATATAGAAGAGCATTTTCTGAGAATGTGTTTGATAGCACTATCATATCAAGAAATCTCTGGCGTCAACTTAAAGTTAAATCTGGGGTACCAAGCTGACAGCCTGTCTGAGAACAACCTCACATTCAGTCCAAAATACTGAGTACAATTGGGATACAATAATAAAGAAAATTCCATAATTAAAAAAAAATCATGTCCACAAAGGCCATAGTTGACTGCACAAGAAAAGAGGTCCAACAGTAATAATACACAGCAGGGATATACAAGCAGTATGCCTTTCTCCTTAGAGATTTATGTATAAATGACAAAGTACATTCAGTTACAACCCCTGGTGCACTGTGTAGAATATGTAGCCATAGACCTCGGCTCTGCAGGAATATCTGCCTGGACCTACAATCTGTTGCTATGAATAGCAAACAGGCAATGGAGAATTAGAAAGACTACAACCTGAGTTTTAAAATGGCCCCCGCTTTGCCTTTGGCTTGGTTAGTAAGTTAATTGGCCTCCAATCCATCGTAACAGAGAAAAAAATTCAATTACTGCTTCTAGAAATTCCAACTGAGACATTTGTAGGCCGTGAGAGTAGGTCACTGGAGACATCTTGTTCCAGTAAGGACTATGGTATGTGCAGAAGGCTGTGTCTGATAACTGAAAGAGTGTTCTGTAAGGATGATATGTCACAACAGTGAAAATAGAAGAAGACAAGATTACCTAAAATTCTACATGGCTTCCAATTAAAAACAAAAACAAAAGGAGATTACTAAGGTTACTATAGACCTTCAAGTCTTTTGCCAGGTGTCCCTACCTCTGACCTACAGACCACCAAAAAGATATCAGAGTGTCCAGGAGGATGAGCAGAGAAAGTGAAAGAATCTTCAACAACCAAAACTTCCACTGTCTGAGCTCTAATTCAAGGAAGATCAGTTAAGCATTCAGGTAACGTAAGTTCATAATTGTATGAGTTTCGGAACTTGTGCACAAGAAAGTAGCATTGACTAGGGGAGGAATTAAACATGTCTTGTACGGTCTATCTACTCTAGGGCTAGGGAGATGACTCCGGAGGTGAAAGTGCATGTGCACGAGTGTAAGGACCTGTGTTAGAATCTCCAGAATCTACATAAAGGCGAATGTGTGTCCCAACTGGGGCATTCTGTAATTCCAACGCTCCACCAAGCAATGGGAGGCAGACACAAGCACATGGCACTTACAGGCCACCCAAGTGGTACACAGCAGTAAAGACATGTCCCAGACAAGATGAGATGTGAAGACTGACACCTGAGACGGTCCTTTGTCCTGCACATGGATGCCACGGCATGTGGCAGCCTGCATCATTTACACACATGATGCATGAGTGTGTGCTCACACACATTGTATACATTCATCCCCATGCAAGAGCACATGTGTACAGAGAGAGAGAGAGAGAGAGAGAGAGAGAGAGAGAGATTACTAAACCAAAAAAAAAAAAAAACAAAACCTCACCTTACTAGACACTGTGTAATTTTATGTAAACTGCAAAGGTGACTGGGTTATCAAAATCTGTCTGGAAACTCAAAGCAAGACTCTCTTTCCTGAAACAGGGCTGAATCAAAAGCATTATAAATGCAAAGGATTTGGGGTAGAGGGACATATCACACACAGCGAAGGTGATCCTGTGCCGTCCGTGAGCACACGCTCTGGGTTTACCGACAGCCACCAGTCCACTGAGAGGGCTGGCGGCAGCAGCTGCTCCACTTCTCCAGTCTCAGTCAGGTCTCAGTCCAGAGCCAAGTCATTGCTGGTCTCCTCATTCAGCAAAGCCTCATGGGCTTTAAAGAAAGTCCAGGGAAGAGTCCTCGGGCAGGCGTGACACAGTGGGTCACTTGCACTGAGACCCAAAGCTATTCATTCTTTCTTACTTAGTGGCATATAAGCAGTTTTCAGACATTAAACGTATTAAACGTAGATAAATTTTATCAACCTGATGGCTAAATCAGGTAGCAAGAACACTGTTTACCTTGCCGTTCCCACTCTCACCACATAAGAGCACAGGCCAAGAATTTCAGGAGGCAGCCATCAGCAAAGCTGGTCTAAACAATCTCCCCTAGAACACAGATCCCGCCCCCCAATAAAAGAAATATTAAGATGTTACGAGGCTTTCCTTCTTCATAAAACCTGTTGGATGATTTGTTTGTGAATAATGTTTAATTCTGCAGTTGAAAGAACCACTGAAATCTGCCAGCGTATTTTCAACTTTAAAATAAGAAATTCTGACCCGAGTATCGTTAGGTGGCTGCCTTGAAGTAGCTGAATTATTTAAAACAGCTGTAACATAGTCTTTCGTGAGGTCTGCATACTTGTGCAAGTTTAATACATTTATTTATAAGTTCACATTTTAAAAGTTTGTGTGTGTGCGCGTGCGTGTGCAATGCATCTATGTCTAAATATTTATGAGCGTACTTCACCATTAAGCAGGAACATGGAAGGCATTCTAAATAGTTTTAAATGGGAATAGAAGACACTCAATATCCTAATTCTTGACTGCAATCCAAAGGCCTGTTGGTTTGGGGTCCACATTTCCAATTAAAGAAACCTTTATGTCATTAATTGGCCCAACACATCATACTGAAGGATGTAGAGAATAGGAAATCCACAGAGGTGGGTGGAAAAGCTACGAGGGACAGGAATCTTAAGATTCTTGGCAAGGCTGAGCTTGGTCAAGGTCGTGGTTCAAATGCCTAGTTATTCAGGATTCTTGAGCATCTGGGTTAGAGAGAGAAGCCTCTCCAGTCTACCCCTTACCAAAGAGAAAAGCTGCTTTCAGAGCTATGTGCTTGGAAAGGTATCAGAAAAAGAGCCTTCAGGAAGCACAGGGCAGATTCTCCACGCCTGTGCATCCTAAAGGGGGAAGTGAGGACAGTCCGTCTGCCTGAGTCGTTACCTGCTCCTCTCTATGGCCGCCATGGGTGGAGGCATGGGTACCAGCCTCTAGACTTACCATTTACCCTTGATCTGTGGACTGAAAATGAACTGCCCTTAAGAGCCGATGTGTATTCCTTAAGGAATATGATCTTCTGACATTTTCTCACCATTTTCTATTTGAATAAATTATGGGGAAGGATCAACACAGTAAAAAAAAAAAAAAATCGAAAGCAGACTTCATATTCTTGGGAATGTAGAAGAGAGCAAACTATGAACAATTCCCAGAGAAAGCGTCAATGAGAAGCAGTGGGTGTTTGTCTGCTACATTGTTGGATGATTTAAACTTTAGTTGGTGGGATTGTTAGCTTTTACCTGTTCCGTTTTTCTGCATTTAATGTGAAGGTATGAGTACATTCTTCTTGTATAACTACAGCTCACTTTCAAGTAACTCCCAATGCTAGAGATCTGGGCTGGACAGTTGGTACTGTTCACAGTAAAATCTCGAAATGTCTTTTACTCTTTTCAATGGTGAGAAGATGCAGGCAGAGTTCAGACTGCCTTCCTTTGAATTTTATTTTTTATCACTATTATTCTTTTTTTCTATACTTTATTTGCATTTCAAATGTTTCCCCTTTCCAGGTCTCCCCTTTGAAACGCCCTATCCCATCCCCCCTCCCCCTGCCTCTAAGAGGGTGCTCCCCTACCCACCCACCTACTCCTGTCTTCCCTTCCTGGCATTCACCTATACTGGGGCCTCTAACATCCTCAGGCCCAAGGGTCTCACCTCCCACTGATGGCCAACAAGGCCCTCCTCTGCCACATATATGGCTGCACCATGGATCCCTCCGTGTGTATTCTTTGGTTGGTGGTCCAGTCTCTGGGAGCATGGGGGGGGGGTCAGGCCAGTTGACAGTGTTGCTCCCTCTATGGGGCTGCAAACTCCC
>CM052707.1:9811540-9855817 GCA_028551405.1 Uromys caudimaculatus | reverse complement strand
CGTTCTTTTGTGACTGAGTTACCTCACTCAGGATAATATTTTCAAGTTCCATCCATTTGTCTGCAAATTTCATGAAGTCATTGTTTTTAATAGCTGAGTAGTACTCCATTGTGTAAATGTACCACATTTTCTGTATCCATTCCTCTGTTGAGGGACATCTGGGTTGTTTCCAGCTTCTGGCTATTATAAATATGGCTGCTATGAACATAGTGAAGCATGTGTCTTTATTACATGTTGGAGCATCTTCTGGGTATATGCCCAGAAGTGGTATAGCTGGGTCCTCAGGTAGTATTATGTTCAATTTTCTGAGGGTCCACCAAACTGATTTCTAGAGTGGTTGTACCAGCTTACAATCCCACCAGCAATGGAGGAGTGTTCCTCTTTCTCCACATCCTCGCCACCATCTGCTGTCACCTGACTTTTTGATCTTACCCATTCTGACTGGTGTGAGGTGGAATCTCAGGGTTGTTTTGATTTGCATTTCCCTGATGACTAAGGATGTTGAGCATTTCTTTAGATGCTTCTCAGCCCTTCCAGTTTCCTCAGTTGAGAATTCTCTGTTTAGCTCTGTTCTCCATTTTTTAATAGGGTTATTTGGTTTTCTGGAGTCTAACTTCTTGAGTTCTTTGTATATATTGGATATTAGCCCTCTATCGGACGTAGGATTGGTAAAGATCTTTTCCCAATCTGTTGGTTGCCGTTTTGTCCTACTGACTGTGTCCTTTGCCTTACAGAAGCTTTGCTCATTATTATTCTTTATCCTTTGAATTTTAAAATGAAATTTATTTGTAAATGATAGACAAAATACAAAATTATTATATATCTACCACATGATGTTTGGACATATACTTGATGTTGTAAAATGTTTAAAATCAAATTAAACATATGTGTCTCCTCTAGCATTTATCATTCATTTATTTTGAAAAACATGTTAAATCCTTTCTTCTAGCCTTTGGAAGTATATAATACATCATTGCTCTCTCTACATAGTAACTCTCAAAAATCTTAAATTCTAGAGATTTAATTTTTAAATTGTAATGCATTTGTGTGTGTGAATGAGTTTATTGTATCAGGTGTGTGCAGGTGAGTTGGTTTGAAACACAGTGATAGACTCAGAGCAATATTGGGTCAGTGTTGCATCAAGAAAAAGATTTAAAAGCATCTCTCCCTAGAGTAATTGAACCAAGAGCCAGCCCAAATTTGATTCTCTACTTCTTTTTCCCTGTGTAATCATTCTTGTATGATTCTGAATCTGTGTCTGTCTGAAGGCTGTCTTGAAAATCAGTCTGCCCCTGTGTGTGCGTGTGTGTGCGTGTGTGCGTAGGCTTGGAGGTATGTGTTTGTGTGTCTGTGTACTTGGGTGTGTGAGTGTGGGTGTGTTTACATATGTGCTTGAGTGTATGTGTGTGTGTGTTTGTGTGTCTGTGTGCTTGAGTGTGTATCTGTGTGTTTGAGTGTGTGAGTGTGAGTGTGTCTGTGTGTGTACTTGAATGTGTGTGTGTCTGTGTGTGTGCTTGAGTGTGTATGCTTGTGCGTATTCCTAACAAGGGGCTTTGCTCTCACTTTTATTGAACAAAACAGAAAGCACTACATGGGAAGGACTAGGATACTTTGCAGAAATCTCTAGCAGTGCTTTACCAGGGACTACCATAACTGACCCAGACACGAACAAATGCTGTCAACCGATCTCTGTGTGTTACTCTCAACATTTATGGCAGATACTCACTTTATAAGATTGCTTTCATTTTACATTTGCTGTTTCCAGCCTTTATTATTATAGTATACATATACATATGCATTCAGGGTCGGGGACTGGAAAAGCACAGCATTTAAGATTACAGCTATGCAGTAGCTTCGGTTGTAACAGCTGACAACTTGGGGAATCCAAGGAAGGAAGGATGGCTATTCCTTTGTTCTTCTAATGGTAGGTTAAGCAAACAGACTGAGTTCACTGTAGGATAGCAGGCGTAACTAAGTGCATCTAAGTTTTTCATTAACTCTGGCTACAAGGTTTAGCAAAAGTTCCAGTCTCTTGGGATGTAAGTTTTTTTTTTCATAATAATGTATCGCTGCATGCGGTGCTCATAGAAACCAGAAGAGGATGTGGATCCCTCGGAACCGGAGTAACAGGCAATTATGAGCTACCATATGGATGCTGAGAATTGAACCCGGGTTCTCTGAAAGAACAGCATGTATCTTTAATCGCTAAGCCATCCTTCCAGTCTCCTCTAGTTTTAATGATAAATTACCCAAAAAAATAATGACCCAGAAAAATACTAAAGTATCCTAGTGTTCTCTTTGTTTTTATGAGTATACCTTTTCCCATATTATAATTGCTTATTATAACTTATGTAACTTCAATGACAGTTATCGTTTATATTCATAATTTTTATTAAAAATAATATTCTACTAGTGCTTTTCCTAGTTTGTGGCTATATGCTAGCATAAAATGTTGAACATTTTAAAACAACTTTATGTATTTTCTGAGGCTTTCCAGACCCAGCAGGGAGACCCTGAGACCATTGTACAAGAGAGCCAACCTGTTCTGATCTATCACTTCAAAGTATGTAGATTTATCTGCATTCTCTCATGTAATTAGCTTCATAAAAGGTTCCAAGATTTTGTGTGCCTTGCCTAATTTCCCCTAATATTTTAAGAATGCTTACCAAAAATGACAAACTATCACAGCCAGCAAAGAGTAATCAAGAGAAACATAACAGAAAACCCTAAAAGGCACGTGTCCTGTACCAGCCTGTGGATTATGCCCTGGTCTGGAGAAACTGGGCTGGCATATCCAGGAGACACAGTGACACTCCCTCCTGTGTCCCCAAAGTCATCACTGTTTATATGTCTCAGTCTCATTGTGGAACTCCCTGAATGCACAGAGTCTAGACAAGTTTATTGGTCTGTGTTTTCACACCTTCTCTTGGCACTGGACACTGAATCCCAGAATTGGGTGAAAAGCATTCGCCACAGAATTCTCCCGATGGTTTCCACCCATCAACGCCAGGTGCCTGCCCCACCCACCACTGCCTGCCAAGGCTGCTGCCTTTTGTGAATAGTTAGGTCACGCTGTCATCACAGTCTAAAAGTGGGAGCAAGGTTTGGAAGTCAGAGAAGCTGGCTCTTTTCTTTAGCTTCTCCCAGTGTTTACCAAAGAGACAGACATAGTCGCTGAGTCCGCTGGGCTCCCTCTTTGCATAGAATTCTTTTCTGCCTACTCAGCTTTCTGTGTGAGTACACAGCCTAAGAAGTTTACTCCTCTACCAGAGTACAATAGACAGAAAATGATGAAATAATTCTTGAAAAGATATGTCCCAGCTTGTATAGGCACCAAAAATGAGGACAATTGTCTCATGGGAATCAGAGATACTGATGTTTATGAATATTCTTTTATTTTAATTTAGAATCAGCAAATATCTCAATGATCCAATGCAGGCTTACAGTCATTTGATAGAATACCAATCACAGTACCAAAAATAACGCATAACTGGCTGGCCTTCTACATGCACGCCTTCACTTACCCTTAACAATGTCAAACAATGGTTACCACTGTCCTTATGGACTTAGAAACAAAATGAAAACTAGCAAGGTGGTAAGATGGCTCAGCCACTGGAACCCACCTAGCGAAAGACAGAACAGGCTCTCTCAAGTCATCCTCTGAGCTCCACACATGTGTTGTGGTGTGTATATGTGCTTGTCTAGCACGCATGCACACACACATACACACATGTACACACACACAAATTAAGTAAATAAAGTAATTTTTTAAAATGAAATTGAGAATTTGGAAACATGGTTTGTCCATATCTACAGCATTTGTGGGGATTGTGGGCCTGATCCCAGGCGCCTTTCTGGACTTCCCTACTTTGAAATGATCCGTGTCCAAGTAGCTCAAAGATACAAGACGATTTACCAGTAGAATCAACTCATCATCTCTTGTCACAGCTGCTTCTGACAGAACATTATCACATGGTTCGGATTAAATTTCAACATTGTAAACAGTAAACTAAATCCTAATTAATTAAACTCAACTGTAACATTTTACCCCAAACTACAAATGGGAAACTTGCTTAAATCTTTCAAAAGAAGTCAGCCAGTTAGTCACAAAACCACTTCGGGTCTCTGATGCACTCTTTATTTATCTATTTTTGCTCCAGTTAATATGATTGTGACATATGGTTGGCTCATTTGGCAATTTTAGAAAATCCACAACTTAAACGTTTTGAGTGGAATTCCAACTTTTCATGGTTCACAAAGTCTGACTTGTGCAAACTGACTTTTTGAAGGGTCATCACAATAAAAGAAGAGCAGTACCCTGTGTAAAGTCTTCAGGATGCTGATCAGAGGCTCAACAAGCTGCTCACCAACATCATTTCAGTAACAGCAGTACCAGTAACTAAGCTCGGAAGACGTAAGGTGACAACTTTCCCTGTGGACATCGTCCAAACACACCTAATTTTGCTACCATTAGCCTGCTTAGCCTCAAATGCTAGAAGAATATTGTGACTGTCAACTTCTGAGTTAATTAGCAAAAGATTGGAACAGGAAAGCTTTCAAATCATCAGAAAAATACAAACTGAAATAGACACTCTCAGATCTGGAAACTGTTCCCTTAACCCAACACCTAGGCACACACAGGAAGTTTTAACTTAGTCCAGAAAATACATATACAGCCCCTGGGAAATGCTTGGAAATCATTTAGAGTAATTTAACTTTTGCTGTAACAATAGTTAAATTACACTGAATTTTTCTTGCAACCCAGTGACATATTGCATGCTTTATAAATTTTATTGTTTTCATTGAATCCTTGTTCACTTCCAAAGATTTGTTAAAAAGTTATCAATTTATTGGATGTGTTCGGATTTTGCATTTCCAATCTTTGGCCATCATCAGTTCCATCTTCCAACAGAAATAATCTCTGCCCTCTCTGAATCTCCCAAGCGTGCCCACATAATAGTCTTTTTTTTTTTTTTTTTTTTGAGACAGGGTTTCTCTGTGTAGCCCTGGCTGTCCTGGAACCCAGGCTGGCCTCGAACTCAGAAATCCACCTGCCTCTGCCTCCCAAGTGCTGGGATTAAAGGGGTGTGCTACCACTGCCTGGCCATAACAGTCTTTATAATAGTTTGCCACTACGATATACATGTCTCTTCTTCTGTGCCGGACTACAGCTATCCAGGAGCAAATCTTCAAAGCCATTTGCACTAGAAAACTACATGACTGATACAGTAAAAAACAGTACAGACTACTCGTCCGTCCGGGGTGTCATTTGGTGGTGGTGTTGCCTAGCACACACAAGGCCTTGGGTTCAATGCCCATTTGGACAATCCAAGACATTTTTAAAAATTATAGTTTTAACTGAATATTAGAGGCTGGAGCATAATGTATCCTTGTGCTTTCTGTATACATAAATTTAAAATTTATGGCTAAATTGAGTTGTTTCTTTTATCTTGCAGCTCCAAACCTGCATTGAGGCCAGGAGACATCAATCTCATTCCCATATACCTCTGGTTAGCTATCTTTACATTAAAGTTGTATTGTGCGGAAGAGAGATTGGGGAAGCAAGTAAGACATTGAAAGACAGAGACTGCTCCTATGACCTAGACATTTCCTCTAAGAAACAGGGAAATGAGGGATTCGTTAGACCAGGACTTAATGGAACAGCAAGGTATAACCTAGGGGAAAATGTCGACTGAAACCCACCGTCCAGTTCCTGCCATTTCCCACAGCTTATGATGGGAGCCTAGGCCTTCCTTAGCCTGAAAGAGAGTCTGATTTTGAGAGCACTGCCCACAAAACTATGGCTATTGTTCTGCAGAGAAAATGCCTTGCATTCTCCTTTGTTCTATATAACTAAGATTCACTAATTGTCAATAATTTAAAAAAGATTATAGTGGCACCATTTGATATCCCACAATCTAAAATGTTTTTAAAATACTATTGTTTTTACTTGTTTTAATATCATAAAGTTCCAACCCAAATCACTACCTTCTATAATTATACAAAATTAACAAAGGAGATATTTTTCAAAAATTCAAAACCGTGAAGTACTAGGAGTACACACTCTTGGCATCTGCCATACAGCATTGCTAACTCTGCCAGCCCCTCACCATGTGAGGGGTATTTCCACCACCTGTGCCAACACTCCCTTTGCCCTCCCATCCACAGATTGCACAGATAGAATTCAAAGAAACAAATCTGAGATTTGCCTTTAAAGTTGAGCATTTTGCTAGACTCGTTTTTACCCCTCAAGCATTACTTGCACATGAGCATTTAACAGCAAATCTTTGTTTATAAATGTTTAAGAATAAAATAATTTTATTTGGCTTTGTTTTTCAAGACAAATAGGCAAAACTACTTACAAGTGTATATTTAAGCTAGGGCACCTATGTCAAATTCTACCCTTCGTTGTATTAAATGGCAATGGGGCAGAAGTACTAGAAACAGTTCATGCTAGCAACTAGAAAGATGGAGGCATCCCAGTGTGAGTACATTGGAGTTTGAACACTATAAATGATTTTAAAAATAAATAATGAACAAATAAGACAAAGTTTTCAAATCTTTAGGCAGGTTAACTTTAAATTAGTTCAGAAGAAGACTCGTCATTTTTTTCAATAATGAAACAAAGAAAGAAAGAAGGAAAGAAAGAAAGAAAGAAAGAAAGAAAGAAAGAAAGAAAGAAAGAAAGAAAGAAAGAAAGAAAGAAAGAGGAAGGAAGGAAGGAAGGAAGGAAGGAAGGAAGGAAGGAAGGAAGGAAGGAAGGAAGGAAGGAAGGGGAAAAGAGAGAGGAAGGAAGGAAGAAAGGAAGGAAGGAAGGAAGGGGGAGAGAGGAAGGAAGGAAGGAAGGAAGGAAGGAAGGAAGGAAGGAAGGAAGGAAGGAAGGAAGGAAAGCAAACAAAGTCTTTCAACTTTAGACTTGTTCATTTTCTCCCTCCTTTTTGTATTGACAAATGATTCCTTTGGCTAACATATTTATGTCAGATTCCCTTTTTGTTGAGCTCCACCCTTCAATCTGCCTATGCCTGTCTTCTATGAATCTAACCTATTTTATTACTGTTGCTGTGATTTGAAAAATAGCCTGACAAGAACAAGCTAAAGGAGGAAAGGGTTTATTTCAGGTCAAAATTCCAGGCTATAGCCCATTGATATAGGGAAGCAGAGGCAGAAATTCAGCTACTCACGTCATGCCACAGTCAAGAGCAGAGAGAAACTAATGCATGGATGCTCACTTCACTGCTTGCTAGTGCTTCACTCAGTTTCTCCATTCTTACACACTCAGGGCTCTTTGCCTAGAAAGTGGGTCTGTGTACAATGGGGTGAGTCTTTCCCCACATTAATTAAGACAGTCCCACACAGGAATGCTCACAACCCATCCCAGTGTAGACAATCCTTCCTGAGACCCTCTTCCCAAGTGATTTAAAAGGCATCAAGTTGACAATTACAGCAGTGTAGGGGTGGTTGTGATGTTAAGGTCCTGCTCCCCAATTGGTTCTTGATCTGTCAGTAAAGAAAGCCATGGGCCAATTGCTGGGCAGAATGTACAGGCAGGGCTCCCAGATCACTGGAGGAAAAAAGACCTGAGGAAGGAGAATGGAGTTTGCCATGCTTTGGAGCTTTGGAGAGAGGAGAACCAGACAGCCATATGAGATTTCAAAATGGAGTGGCCACACAGGCTGCTTCCTACAGTTGGGTGGTCAAGAGAGTTTAGCAACTGAAGTTTAGGGCAGGTGGGAGGAACGGATGAGAAACTGATTAAGGGAACAATTTTCCAGGCAGGAGATAGTAGCACCTAGCAATTGTGCCAAGAAGGCAAGTTGAAATTGAACAACTGTGTATCTGTGTCCTTTATCCAGGGATTCAAGGGGAGCTGGGAGGGGGCTGGTAGTGTGGCCGATCCCTGCACAAAAGCAGGTAGAGCACAAAACTACACACAACACAGCTAACTCTCATAGGACCCTTCTGTTTGGAGAACTGAGTTAGGGAGATGAGCCTGCCTGTGACAGCATAACTTCACATCACTTACAAGGTGGCCAATCAGAATGCTCCCTTTTCAACTCATTTGTCACAATTGGATGAGTTTATTATCAACAAAAAGCTGAACTATTTGATTCAATTATTTATAAGCTTGTTATTAAAGGACATTTCTTTTGGATTAAAATCAAAAGGATGTGTTCCTGGGCGTTCTTTTTTATCATATTCAAAATCAACCTGACTAAAAATTAAATCAGTAATAAAATGAGATTGAGATGAACAGAAATACGTCCATTAGTCAGCAGTAGATGCCTCGATTCTATTTCTGCCTGGAAATTGACCCATCCTCGGGTCAATTTAGCTAATTTGAGCTGAGGTTTGGGCAATCGTAAGCAATATATAAAAATTGGTGATGTTTTCTAAATCACTTTAAGCTAATACTCTCTCTTGCTCTAAGATAACTGTGGGATAATGAAGCAAGACCAAACAAAGTAGTCAACACCAAAAGTAACTCCGCCTTCTCAAGGGTATTGCCGGCCTAAAATGAAAGTGAGCGCTTAATTATTACATTGTTAAGGCAGCTTGAGTTCTCCACATGAGCACTATGTTAAGGGCATGTAAATCCTTCCTATGTCATGAAATCTTACAATTTAAAATATCCTTGGGGTTCTGAGACAGCTTAGCAGGTAAGGCACTTACTGCTAGACTAATGGACTGAGCTTCATCCCAAGATTCCCAGGCTAGGAAGACAGAGCCCACTCCTGCAGATTGCCATCTGTCCTCCACACACATACCATGGCAGGCTCATGTACATGCACACACTGCACAGCACACACACACACACACACACACACACACATGAAATTTACAAATTTTGTTGACCTTGTGGTACCATCCCCTGCCCTCATTTTGGAAGTAAGTAACCTGAAGTTTGACAGTAATGACAGAATTATTCAAAAGATCAGGTTTTGGTGCTATTTAGCAGTAATGGCATTAAAATTAACCCTGAAACCAGGATCCAAAATTTACCAGAAATTATAAATTTTGGCCTAGTGCATTGTTCACATTATTTTGAGATGAAGTAACTTGTCAAGGTTTTTATTTGTTGGTTGTTTTGTTTTGTTTTTGTAGGAAATTGCTTAGTAATTTATACAAAGGGTTCTGTTCCTTAGTGAAGGAACTTCCACACAGTGTGTGTGTGTGTGTGTGTGTGTGTGTGTGTGTGTGTGTGTGTGTGTGTGTGTGTGTGTGTGGTGTGTTCCCCTACAGATACCTGATTAGGTACAAACCACTCCCAAATACCTGTTTTCACAGAGAGATCCTTTTTTAAGCAGGGAAGAAAAGGAAAAGTGACTGCTTTCTGACTCAGGCAGAGAAACAGCAGCAGATGGCCTTGCAGAAAAAGGGGCAGGAGGCTGGGGGCAGGAGGCTGGGGTCAGGGCTGGGCTAGACTGGGCTAGGATGCTGTAGTATTTTGATTGGGCATATTACTTATGTGAGCCAAAGGGGTTTGTGATTGCTGGACCTCAATACTTTGATAGCTGGACCTTGGTAGTCAGCCTTAGAAGGAGGAGGTGGCCAAATAAGGGAATGAACCTTGGTGGCCGGCTTTAGGAATGTCATCTATTGGTGTTTGACTGGGCAGAGGGGATGAGGGAGAGCGGCAAGGCCTGCCAGAGCCATGTTCGACATGGTTGGCTGGCCAGCATCCCTTCTCTAGCCCACGGGTGCCCACTAATTCTTCTGAAAGGATGATGTCTTAGGTAAGTCAAATATCATTAAACAGACATATGGAGCTGATCAATCACTTCAAAAGGGCTCTCTGGATGTTCTTGTTTTCATTGTAAATCACTACCAGATAAAAGAAGGTAAAGATCATTATATTCTAATGAAAATTAGTCAATTTTACAAAAAAAAAAAAGGCAAATTATGCTCTTCCTTGGAAGAAGGCTGTGCATTGTTCTTTCTGCAAGTGGATGGGCTGGATGTGTGAAAAACTCAAGTCCAGGAAGCAGACGACCTTTACAGAGTCAGCCGTCAATCAGACTGCTTTCCAAAGTTTCTAGGAGTTTGCTTTTGGATCAGCAAATGTTTTCTCTGTATTCCTATTACAACTTCTCTGTTTTAAGTGCAGAACTGCTTCAATAGGCATAATTACTGTAAAATGTTTAGTGCATATGTGTGGACTTTTAAACTAACTCTTTAATCTTCAGCCAAGAAATTCCATGAAACCAAAGAATCAGATATTTTCTTTTGAAAACGTTGCAAAATCGCATAGAGTGAATTCACAGCCTAGACAGCAAACCAACAGAAAGAGTAGGTCCACTCACTCACCTTGGTTACAAGCAAACAAAAGTTTGATGAGGTAAGTGGAATTTTAAAAGCTAAACTGAATTTTCACTTTAAAACACCTCATTCTATGCTTTACTACTTTCAAACTGTTTTAAACTATTTGTTAAGATCCGATAATATTATTGATTATACTTCATTATCTATTTTTAGGAAACATAGCTCCATGCAAGTTAGTTTTGTTTTATAGTTGCACAAATAAAATGAAATCTTTAAGTATTTGGAGGATTAAAATAGCGAACGAATTTCTCATAGAATTATAATTTTTCCCAAAAACATTTCGCACAAATTTCAGTTAGATATTGATAGCTGCTGACGGATCGACATTTATAAAATGGATAGATTGAGGTCCTTCTCACAGTTTCTCCTTGTGCAAATAAATCCCTTAACAGACAAATGACACCAGCACCATTCCCAGAATCCTGCTTGGTTTCCCATCCCTGCCCCGTCCCCTCCCTCTTTACCGCCACATCAAAGAAGAAAGAAGCTTGATGATGCTAAGTCCTATCTGGCCTCCTGCAAGTCCCAGGAAGTTCCCAAACACAATTTTACCTTTGAGAAATGTACACAGACTTGCCATACTTTTAATCCATCAGTTGCAGAATTATTTTATTCACTGGTTACGGGGATCGCGATGGTACTCACCATGATCTTTGGGGCTCCTTCACATGCTCCGTGTGCAGAGGATTCTTGCTGCCTTTTACATCTTCTCTTCATGCAGAAACCAACTAAACTATAACTAACTCTGAAGCTTTTCACATGCTATCTCCAGATCTCTGCCTCTAGGAAAACCCTCCTGTCAGCTTCCCACAGCAAACCACTTTGCTGTGGTCCAGGAGGCCCTGAAGATCTTGAGACACTCAGGGTCAGCTAGACTCGGCAGTACAAACATTTATATGGGGTCCCAAATGCTTGAGTCTACGATGTTTCATATGTGGGGGGATTCTCATAAAAAGTTTTTAAGAAGAGATCACACATTTTTCTCTCACTAGTAAATATGACTACAAATCAGAAAACTAAAACTTAAGGCTCACCAAGTCCGAGTCCAGTGCCTTGGCTCGGATGTCAACACACTCATGACTCTGTTCTCCAACAGTCCTTGCTTTCTCTTTGCAAATAAGTTTTCCCACACAATGTAGTTTTAAAGTGCAAATAAATACAAGACCTGGGCACTGTTTGGATTCAGTGTTTCCTCCTGGAACCAATGCCTTACAGATTATGACATGTAGCACACAGAAAATGGGATTAGAAAAGGTGATGTGGCCAAAGGGTTGTCCTCAGGCAGTAGAAGGCAGGGAGTCCCTTCATTATTCTTCCTCTCAGACTGAAGATGCTCATGATAGCTATGTGTCACCTCTAATGTCATCGTCTCCCTCTCAGGCTTTGTCTCCCTGTCTCTCTCTTTCCCTCACTGTCTTTTCCCCCAACCTCCCCCCCTTTCTCTCCATGGCTTCCAGGACCAAAGAAAGGAAGAAGAGTCTAAGACTGGATCCACCAATCCCTAATGAATTAATAACCATGCCCGGCCCCAACGCATGCCGAAAGGACTCTTCAATCCCAAAGAGAGCATTAGGAATTGTTAATAAGATGTACATTAAAAGTTAAAGTGTTGGGCTTTTATTACTGTTATTGTTATGAAATCTGCTGAAATATTTATTTTTTAAGGAGTGGTTTAATAAGTTTTACACAAATCAATGTTAATATTGGTTAATTTTTAAAAATATTTTAAGAAAAGTTATAATAGAAATACAAAAATTACTGTTTCTATCTAACAGAGGTAGACAATAAACTATTCACACAGCTCTGGCACAGCAGAATTCTTGAGTTGGTTTTTTTTTTTTTTCCTGTTACATTAAGAAAACTAAATGGTGCTATATGAAATTGCAACCTAATCTCTTAAATTAGTAAACAAGTGGTCCTCACCACAAGGGTATCCCAAGACATCCTTAGGATAGCTTTCTTAGAACAAAGTTAAACAGCAAGTCTTTTTGTGTGTTTAATTTTATCTCTGTTCTTAAGATATTAAGACTACAGATATAATGGGGAGAATAAAATATGAAGCAAAATATCACTTAAAACAAGTTCAGAAATTCGTGGAAACAATTTCAGAAATTCATGGTTCTCAATCAGAGATTGTTTGTCTGTGAGGCACTGCTTGCTTGTACCCACTACCATCACCCATCAACAGACCCCAGACCTGGGGGTCAAGGTGTGTGCTTAGTAAACAAAGGTGCCATGGCTCCACAGATTGGGACTCACTAGAATAGACTCCCCAAGCAATGAGGATTGACAAAAATAGACAGTGACAATAGTCAGTCAGCAAACTTCACTCCAACTTTCTTTCTGAAGCATCCATTCATATTGCTTATCCAATTTGGAAGATAGAACATAACATGTGAAGAAATCTAACGGTCAACTAGGAAAACAACAAAAAGTCCAAGCAGCTGCTCCTGCTCACAGACACATAAAAGATACCTCTCTCTCTCTCTCTCTGTCTCTCTCTCTCTCTCTCTCTCTCCCTGTGTGTGTGTGTGTGGGGGGTGTGTACATGTACATTTGGTCTATTGTTTATTGTATCTTTGAGCAACATAGTAAATGAGTATATTCAATTGGTAAATAATATGACTGAAATAATTTTATTAGTCATCTAAGCAGACACAAAATAAAATCACCCCACGCAAACACTCTGCTTGTAAAATAAACCTATTAGTTATAATACTGTGACAAAAAATTCACACAATTTAAAGCAAAGTCTTCTCAATTTTAATCATAATTTTTCCATTTGTTCTAGACATTTTATGGTGCTGGAGCTAGAACCCAGGACCTTCCATAGAAGAGTCTTAGTCCTTATTGTGGAGTTTTAAAAAAGTGAAATATATTTAAATTTCTTCCTATACCTTATATAAAGGGGAAAATATGCATACATCTCCTTCCCAAGACATCTGTTAGACATCTTCTATTCAAAATGAGTAGAAGAAAAAGTCCTAGGTAATCCCCAAAATATAAACCTCGCGTGTTCATTCATTAGTCAATACTTAGGGGGTAGCTGTAGTACTAGGAGACGAGCATGTGCCCACTGCCCAGCAAGCCTTCTCAATGCATAGCTTTGCAGATGCAGAAAGGAGTTTGTATCCTGGTGCTCTTGAAACCTCATCTGTAGTATCTTCACCACAGCTATGGAAATGTCAAGAGCCTACTTAGTGTTGTGTCACATGCATCAACCATGTCCCTTTTAAAATCTGTTATCTGCATTCACTGTACTATTACTACCAATACTGACATGATGGAATGGTCTCGAGAAGTTATCAAAGCCATGCAAATGTCAACATATGAATCAGGCTGGTTTTCATTACACAAGAGCAATAATAACTTATTTGAGAGATAACAAAAGTCCATCAACCCCATGACCATCTCACCCAAACCACCATTGCTGAACTGAGTACCTCCAAACATTGACACAGGAAATTGTAGACGTCAGTCACTATGAAAGAGAGCTAGCCAACAAATGAATAGTCCCCAAATTATTTTTTCTCTAAGCCACTTATGGAAACTTAAACACACACACACACACACACACACACACACACACACACACACACACACACACTACAGTAATCAATCGTGGCGACTAAAATGTCTCAAACATACATAAGCTACAAAATGTACGATTTTTTCGCGGAGGAAGCTAAGTCTAGGTACCAGTAGCTGGCCACACAGCAGGAAGGCAGCAGCAACACTCTGAGGCATAATCTCATCATCTCCTTTCCTGGAATTATAAATCAAATCACCATATTCATGAGTAGCTTTAAAGCTATGTCTCATATTTTTATGCTATGTAGACAAAGCCATGATTAAGTGAATTAAGAAATTGTGTCCTACTGTCTAATACTTTCCTAAGAGGAGATTCTCTAAATGGTGAGGAAACTGAGTGATATATTACACAGCCTCAAATTTAAAGACTACAAAATTATGTACAAAGCAATGAAGTCCCCAGGTAGTTAAATGGTCACACCAGAGAGCATATCTGAAATTCCTATAACAAATGACCTTAAAAGTTTCCAAAAATACTGAGAAGTACTGAGAATTTCTTGTTGGTTTTTTTCCTCTCCCCTTTGCAAGAGAATGAGGGAATGAAGCATTTTTCTTGGACACTGAGGATAATTATAACTAATAATCTCCTTCTCCTTGGAGCAACATTCGTTGACGTTCCTTCATTTTAGGGTGGCTGGCTGACACAATTCAAATATAATTACTCCTCTTGCATGATAAACTCCAGCACCGAGAGCAAATACAGTATGTCTCATTGTCAAGGATGGCTAGACAGCAGCGATGTGATAGAGACCTTTCAAGCCCTGCTGTAGCCCCCACCTTTGAAATCTGTGTGAGATGACAAAACTGACTTTTATTTCCCTTGGACTTTCTCAAGGTATCCTTATTAAGAAAAAAAAAAAAGCCCGAGACCCATAAATTTAATCTACTGCCTGCCAATCACAATGGATTCTGCTGTCAGATACTCATGATACATGACCACAAAATTTAAATGTTATTGTTTCATACAAGAAGAAACCGTTGCTTATGACTACCCCAAGCAGTCATGTGACAATTGGGACATTTCTTTGTTTTCTTTCTCCACCACTGAACAATAGCAAGTTCTGTAAAGGAGTAATGAATAGATCAAAAGTAGACGGATGACACAATAAACTCCAAAGTAGATCGTCTCTCCTAGCTATCTCATGAGACACCTGCATGATGAGTGAACGCTTAGTTTTTTAACATATATTTATTTCAGATTGATGGTGATACGTGATTCTCAAGTGACTGCTACTTGAATAATCACTAGACTGACTTCCACCAACTTTTGAAAAGGAAATTATATTAATAATAATGTTAATATTATACAGATGTGAGTTTGAGTTTTGGGAAGAAAATAAGCCTTGAAATTTAAATGGAAAACTTTCAACATGGCCTCTCAGCCACAAAGAGCAGTGTTTTTATTAATATGGTACATTATGTGTTTTTTTTCCTATAGGTTCTAATTGATAGCTTTGGTTAATTTTTTTCCAGGAATGGTCATATATATCAGCTTGACACCACTTTATCCCCAGTTGAATTATAGTGAATTTTAACATATAATGTTACTTATCATTTTCTAGGACAATGTTTTCATACTGGGCCTTTCAATTCTAGAAATTTCTGGGAACAAGAGAAGTCTTTGTTGAGAATATACAGCAATATAAATGAAAATACGGCGTTACTCTGTGCATACCTTAAACATCTGCAGGGCAATTGCAGATGGACAAGGCTTTCTCCTCCACATTTTAAAAATCTATAAAGCTACTGTGAACTCTTTTTCAGTATCTGACAGTGTGTGGCTGCCAGGAAGAAAAGTTAGCTCAGCACACCAGCTGGCTATATTTCTTCATGAAAGAAAGCAATTGGAATCTAAACGAAAGGACACCAGGTCATAAACAGGAGCTTCATTTGCTCCACACTGGTCAGAAACCCCCCTAGTGTTTGCTCCCAGAACGGACAGAATTCTATTGCACATGTCTTTTGGGAAAGGTGTCTCCCGAAGCCATGCAGAAATGCCAAATACATATGACTAGTATCAACACATCCAAAGATATATCAAATAAAATGGAGGCTTTGACCATTTCATTTGCCACAATTGTCTGGTTGCTGTTAGGAAACGTCAACTTTCAGCCAGGAGTATTTCACCAAAACAAAGAAACAACCCAACAAGCGTATTCTAGAGAACTGACCCAGAGCAACCCAGAAAACTGAAGTCCAAGTGTGATGCAGGGAGAGACAATTTCTCCACATGTGACATGGGTAATCTTTTAAGTGAAGTCTAATAATTGTCAGAAAGTCCTTTCCATTTTCCATGGGCTACTGTGTCACCATCCAGCAAAGGGCCACATGCATGCCTCAGAAACTTCCTTTTTGCTGCAGAAGGCTTAGACCCTTTCTAGCTTGACTTTCCCTTGCTCTAAGAGACAGAACTCTGCCATGCTGAAAGCACCCACCCCATTGGCCTCCCTGTGAACACCCATCTGAATCGGTATTTATCTACTGGATACAGTTATACCTAGAATTGTTTAGGCACAATATAAAAAATAGTTTAGAAATGGAAATCAAATAAAATGTACCAGCCTACCAGAGGAACTTCAAAAACATACTTGCTTGAACACTGTTTTTCAAAGTTTAGTGAAATCAGAGCCTACTTGAAGCTGTGATTTGAGCTCTTTGTCTATTTCTTATTATTCCAAACAAGCCCTTCCACCTCTAAGCTGCCCACATAGCTTAGCCTTAACTCCTAATGAGCCCCAACTTCATGCCATTGACCTACTAGGCATAAAAAGTAAAAAATTCAGGAGTTTGAACTCAAGAGAATGGGGTTATGTAAGTGAAGGCCAAGTCCAAAAATAAAATAAAACAAACAAAACACAGACAGGTGACTGAGAGATGTATGCTCAGTATGCCATCTTGCCTCCTCTCAAAGGCTGAGATGCCTCTCTTTGCAGATTTAAATATGCATCAGCTCAGAGAAAGTTACACAACGTTTCCATCAGCAGAAGATGTGGCACTTAGAGCAAGCATCAGGAAAATAAAAACTACAGACAAAATAGGCTGGATTTGCATATTTCACTTGAAATTAGGCAATGTTGCAGCGCATTGGAGACTCGTATGCATTGCATGTCAGCAGAGCTACTTTTCTTTCCCCCCAAGGTGACACTGGTGCTTGTCTTACCAAATATGATGCAGCTGACAAGTGTTTTCATGTAAGGAAGATATATGCCTCCCATCACCTTGTCAAGCTGAGTGAAGGCAAACTCCAGCACAGCCTTTCACAAGTGATTAGATGGTCGGCATCATTAAAAGTCATAAAGTTAGACTGCCGCGGTGTGCCATGCATACATATGCGCTCATCGAGGCGGCCTCCTTGAAGCAGGTGAGAGCTATCAACTTTGCCTCTGACCCAGTCATAAATTCTTGGCTGAGCTTTCTTTCTCTTAGCATATCTTTGAAATTATACTCAACAGTAATGCTGCCTTGGCCAGTCCCATTGTCTCCAGCCTTCCTGGCCAAACCCCTAACCACTGGAGGTCCAAACATCTGATTTTGGTTCACTAACACAAAGTAAACAACCAATTGGCATTATTTATTCTTCCATGGAACTTTTAAAATTAATTTTCAAAGTGCTTTAAAAACTCTTGTCAATCAGCCTACTTTAAATTTTCCTTAAAAGGCCGCAAGGAAAAAAGGGAGGGGGTATTATTTAACTATCCCACAAAGTAAGGGAATTAAGGCACAAGACTTGAAATGACACTGCCAAGAGTCTGAATGGTTTTGGCTAATCAGACAATCAAAACAGAGCTCAAATTCTTATGTTATAATGGCCTACAATCTCCCCAATCCAACACACTAATATTCAGGAAAAAAATACATCTGATTTCCCATAAATTTGATTTTTAAATGACCATGGCAATATACATGTAAAACTTGAAAAACACAATATTTGATCTTGAAATTCTACTTCTAAAACTGCCCTAAAGAATGAGTTCAGTGCATGGGCAGACATATGTGTATAAGATGTTCAATGCATCATTACTTATAATTAATCATTATAAATACACCAAATGGCCAAAAGAGGGAGAATCATTGAGATTTTTTTGATTAACTATTATAAATTCAAATATATTCCAGAGACAGGGGGAGATACCAATAGTGTCATGTTTTTAAGACAAGGGAAATGGAATATTTAAGGATGTCAACTGTACCAAACATGTAAATATAGAGGAAAATGACTATAAAATACAATAGGAAACCAACACACATTTATGTGAATGAGTAAGGATTTCATTGCATTCTGATTCTCCATTTTGGGCATGTATGGATTTTCCTAATTTTCTGCAATGTGCATCATTTATTTTTATGATCAGAAGAAAATAAAGGACTAAAGTTCCTCTGTGATACAGAAGGTAGTAATCACATTTCACAAAGCTCTTGCAAGCCACCTCAACATAACTACCCAATATTAAGTACTCCAGATGCTTTTGAAAATCTTTTACAAGCCACTCAGAGCCCTAGTGCATATGGGAGCTGTCTCATCATGAGCCAGTGTGCCTTTTCTAGAGTGATTTCATTTCCCTGTGAAGGGCCTAATAGCTGTCCACCTAATAAAGAGGAGATGTGGTCATAATGGCATAGAGTGACAAGTCAGGTGACAGTAAATGTGTGACTTCAATATCATGCTTTCCAGTTGTAATAAACAGCATCTAGCACTTTATTAATTAAGAAGAGTCTCTCTTAGGTTAACCAACTCAACACTAATGGATTCATTTTGGCCTTTACAAGGGCTGTTAAAAGCATTTTAACCAAAGGCACTAAGAGATCAAGAACTGATTCAGACTCGGCTGGGATGTAGCTCAGTTGCTAGAATGCATGCCTTGCATGATGTGAAACATTGAATAAAAGCAGTCAGGCATGGTAGTGCATGGCTGTGGAAGCTGAGGCAGGAGGATACAAGTGTAAAGCTAGCCTTAATGAGTTAGTAAGTGTAATGGTGGTTCCTGGTTGTCAGTTAGCCTGCATCTGGAATGAACTGCAATCCAGAAATGGAGGGCACACCTGTGATCCAGATCTCGACACTGGAAGATACAGGCCTCTGACCCGGATCTTGGCACGGAGATCTTGGGGCATATTGGCTATGAAAAGCTTAGGCCAAGTGAGATAGTATATGCCTTTAATCCCAGGAGACTGAGGCAAGCAGATCTCTGAGGTCAAGGTCAGCCTGGGACAAAGCAAATTCCAGATCCATTTGTGATGGTACACACCTTTAATCTGGTACACACCTTTAATCTGGGCCACACCTTCTGCTGGAGGCCTCCATAGGAAGGAAGATTCACTTTTCTTTGCCTGCTTGCACTTACTTGGTGACACATCTGCTACCTACCTCTTCAGGATTCCAGATTACATAGAACACCAGGTGAAAAAGCTAACTTCATGGACTGAAAAACTACTAGACGTTTTTTGGACCTCCCATTCACACTGTTGGGTTAGTTGGACTGCAGGCTATAAGTCATTACAATAAATTTCCTTTATATAGAGAGACATTGCATAAGTTCTGTGACTCTAGAGAACCCTAATACAGTGAGTTTCAAGTCAATTTGAGCTACATAATGAGACTGTCTCAGTAAAAAGACAAGAGCAGGCTGCATGTATTCCTGCATGAACCCTTTAATCACATTTTCTATTGTTATTGTTGACTAACACTCTAACTGATGGTAGCACATATATTAATACAATAGAAATAGAAACAATTGTAACTACCAAGCAGAAGGCCATGTAGAGAAGATGGAGTCCTTCGGCTGTTCCCATGGATCTCTTCTTCCAGGGAACTGGCATCACACGGAGCAGACTATTTTCTGCTCAGTGCTCTCTGTAGGAGAAATGTGTGAAATATTTGAGCATATCAAACAGAGAGCTCAGAAACTTCTAGAAGAGATAAAGTGCCCCCACATGGTAAAGAAGAGGAAGGGGGGGAGAGGGACTAAGATGGAGGCAAAGGAAGCTGAAGGGTTACAAAAGAAATAAAATGACCAACACCCTTTGTGGTAGAGCCAGCTCCACCTACCCAAGAAGGCAGGCTGGTTCTACTTCTGTAGCTCCTGTGCTGAGGTCTCTCCTAGGAAAGACAAAGATTCAGAAACCATATAGATTTGGGGCCAGTTCTCATTTAGTCCTAGTACTTGAACAATCTGCAATGAAAACCAAGAGTTTTTTAATGAGCATTTAACTTCTGAGAAGTGTAGTTGAGAGTACGGTCTCATCATTTCTGTTCCTTTGCTCCTCCCCCCCCCCCATCCTTATTTTTAAATAGTATGTTGCAATACAGTCCATAATAAGATCTTGTGAGACTGGCTTTAATTTCTCCTTTTCCTACACTCTCATTTTAAAATTTGGGACTAAGAAGGAATAAAATCAATGTAGCAAGGCTTCAGTACAAACATATAAATATAAAATTCTTAGATTATAAGATGAAGTCTCCCAAAATTCCAGTGACCAATGGAGCTCATTAATCTGAACAAAAACTCATTCTACTTTAATCTCCATAGTATTTTTCTTATTTAAAATCAATGGATGTTTAAGGCAGAAAACATTGTTAAGCAAAATAAGACAGAGAACTGGGCGCAGCAGTACACACCTTTTATGCCAGCATCTGGAGGCAGAGTCCTGAGGGGTTATGTGAGTTTGGGACCAGTCTAGTCTAAAGGTGAGTTCCAGGACAGCCAGAGAGTTCTATAAAACTAAAGCCTCTCTAGAAGCTAAAACACAAAATAAAATACAATAAGATAAAATAGAGAAAACAAATATTTTTCCCATAGTACCAAAGAACAAATGCTATAAGGATTCTGGTAGTCTTTTTACCTTTGTTACATAAAGAAGTAACATAAAATGTCTGTGTGTTCTTCATCATATGTACTTTCTGTAATTTGTTCAACTATTTTCAAGTGTTGCTCACATACAGCCAATTTTTTCACATTATTGCATTCCAATAAGATACGTGAAAATAAATTCGACATACATGTAATCTTTTAAATAAGTTAAAAACTGTGGCATCATGGAGCACAAAGAACCGGAATCTTTTGATTCCTTTGCAATATATGAATTATCCTCCATAAGTTTTGTTTCCATTTGCAATCCCAAGAACAATCAATGCTTGTAAAAATGTTTTTTGACATAGCCCTGTTTATCTTCTTTTTGTTTGTAAATAACAGGTTAGGTATGGTGAAGTGCATACTAAAAGTGAAATTATTTCTGTCTTTCGAGAAAGTATTTCTGTCGGTTTTCTCAAACCTTCAAAGGCACTGGGCACCTTCAGGGCAGAAGTGCAGCCAGGGGAATTGGTCACTGAGACCTCTCTGTGTCCTCACCACTCACTTACTCTGTGCAAACTAGGAAAAGGGTGCAGGGTCACAATGAGCAAACTCCACCCTCAAATCCATTACAGTCACAGCTCCCCACAGGTCTGCGAGGAGCAGAAGTTTGAAGAAGTGCACAGTGAACACCATATTCACTTCAAATAACTGCTCATTAAAGCAGAAACCACCTTTGGCCACTAAATCTACCCATTTAATATGAATGACGCACAAGGAAAAATAGTTTGGATTTACTAAGTGACCGGCCCTTTGAGTCTCAGAACCTTATTATCTGTGCTATTCTGAATGACTGGAGAAATCTAACAAAGTTTCCTGTGTGATGTGCATAGACAGTAACAACCAACTCAGGGTAGATAAGATGCAATGAACTGAAAGCAGACTCATCACTCAGGTAATATCATAAAACTCTAATGTCCCCAGGGCAAGGCTTCTGAGTGATAAAAAATGTCAAAGAATGAGTGGGTGCCAACATGTCAGGATTTTAATTCATAGGAGAGGGAATTTGGAGAAAATAACCACAGGAAAACTGATGAAAGACAGAGCATTAGATATTTCCCAACCTTGTCAAGAGCAGGAGAGCTATTCCACAAGGGTGGGTTTCCTAACCTGAAATGTGCCATGCCCCATGCTATGTTCTCATTCTGCTGCCCTCTGGGAAGATGTTCTGGGAGAGCTGACCAGTACGTAGTTACAGAAGCAGAGAGGTCACTGAGCCGGTGTCCCCATTCTGTCTGCCCAGAAGGTTAAGCCTTCGGATACTCAAGGGTTGCACGATTCCACTGTCAATGTTGCCCCTGGGTGACTTCTCTGTCATTTCCAAGTCACAAAGGTAAAAGGACAAACTATAAATTTCTACATGCAATGAACATGGATCTTTCAGGAGCTCTGATGATTGAATACCCCATGGGGATTTATAGCATGTAATTTTTATTACCCAGAGGATAGATATGAATTGTCTTTACCTACCAAAGACCTTCCAGATGTTAAATAGGACACTCAAATGGGCTTGGAAGACCCTCATCACCAACAGGACTGCTTCATATGGAGGAGACTTGTTTACTAAACATGTATTATTAAGAATAAACAGTAACTTTTCTGAATCTTCTGGGGGTTGATTAAAACCTTTCGTTTGGATGTTTCCGAGACACTACAGAGACTTGCTCCATGTGTATTAAATTTATAAAGACCACCGAGGTCTACAACAGAAAATACTGTTACTCCTCATCCTGGGTCAGGGGATGAATAATGAACAGCAAGCCTTCCCTTACAGAAGTCTGCCTGTCTGCATCTTTCTCCCTCTCTCCTCAGCTTTGCTCAAGGCTGATGTCCCCTTTCAAGGTGGAAAACCATTCACATTCTGTAGATGTGAACCTGTCAGCAGGTTATATCAAACTTTATCACTAAAAATAAGTTTAAAAATTGAGTAAACGATTGTATTCATCTTTGGATGTTAAAATTATATCTTCAGTACCATGGGGCCAATTTTCTAAAACAGACTCCCAACTCAAACAAGCAAACACACAAAGCTATGATCCAAATGTGTCTGATACAGAGCTCATTGAAATGAACCTTATAGAGAACAGTGACTATTTATTGTAACTAAGTTCCAGCCTTTTTTCCAGTTATAAACATTGTCACCCAAGAAATGAGTTGTCTATGAGGAAGGTTGTTGAGTAACTTTGACAGTTATACCTTTTCAGACTGTTTCATAAAAATGCTCTCTTCCAACCCTGAAGTGTAAACTTCTGGTTTCTTTGGAAAGTCGGTTGTGTTGGATGATATTTTGCTGGGGCAAACACGTAAAGAAGTGTTGTCCTGAAGTGGACACAGGTGAAAGGACGTTTGCTAAAGCAAACACGTGAAAGGAAGCAGGATGTTAAAAAGGACCCAACAGACAGTGGATGGTCTTGGTACGCCTTACCATTGTTTATTGGTTATCGTTTGTTGCGACTCCAGAGAGAGAAACACACCAAAAAACTTCTGGTGGCGTGCTAGCAGCTTCTTGCCATTTCAGCAGACTCGGGCCAATTGACAGAGTGATGTCAGCTGATGCAGACTCACATGGGATTTTGGTAAGACAGATTCATGTGAGGAGGCAAGACATGTGGTGAGGGCACGTGATGCTTGGAGGGACTGTGAGAAGGGCTTGCTTGGATAGCTAGCTTTGCAATGCTTCTTGGTCTCACGTTGTCATGGCTGATCTTCACTTTCTTGAGAGAGGCACTTCTCTTGGTGTCCCTGCTAGACCCTCCTAATCACCTGGCTGTTTCCGGTAGGTCGTACCACTGCTGCTGATTCAGGTTTGCTATTCTGACACTACCGACTTGGACTGCTGATATATTCATGAAGTGGATTGAGCTGCTGCTGCTGATTCCTGGGAACTGAACTGCTGATTTTCTGACAACACAGATGGATTTTCTCCAAAGAACAATTTCTAAACAGGTCCACTTCCCCTGCATCCTAATAACCTCTCTCTTCTACTACCTCTGGTGGGTGGTGGGCTAGAAAAGAGGTGAAAGCATTTACGAACCATTATTAAAAATAGGGTAAGGAAAAATAAAAGCCTTCACTTGATTAAATGATAAGAGAGTTAATTTAGCAATGCAGAACTTGCGTTAAACATTTGTGACTTTTCCTCCGAAAGCGTCCCCTTAAGCCTCAAGAAATAACTCAGACTACAAAGGTGGTTGTTCTTGGTTGCACTGTTCAAATGCCTCTGCTGCTCTGAGAATTTTGTTCCATGACAAGTATACTTGGCGGGTACCAGTATTCATACTTACTAGCTATCATTTTAGCAGAGTCTCTCCACTGTCTTACTGAGATCCATTTAGAGTAGTCTTGATACTTCCATTCACAAATCTCCTCTTGATCATGGTAAGTGAAAGATGCTCGTTAGGATAAAGAGATGGCTCAGTGGGTTAAGTGCTCGATGTAGAAGCAGGAGGACCTCAGTTCAGACTCCCAGCACCCATGTAAAAAGCCCCAGCCTGGAGAGTAAACCTAACACTTAAGAGAGTAGACAGCTTCTACAGACGGCTGAAGTTTGGTCCCCAGAACCCAAGTTGAACTGTCCACAATCACCTATTTAACTCCAACTCCTAGAGATCTGATACTTCTGGGCAGTCATTGAGCTCCTGGTTCAGTGAGATACCTTATCTTAAAAAAAAAAGTAAGCTGTGAAATGATTCAAAATGTCAGCCTTTGGTGTCTATACCCATGAGTATACATGGGCACATGAAAAGCACATGTACAAACATGTATACACAGAGAGAAAACAAAGTACAAGATGCATGTTTCCCTGCAGCCTGTATTCTAGGACTCCAACGTCTCTTTTGAAAGGTGCTCTTTGAGGAAGCCAAAGAGTTTTTATTTTTAAGGCATTCTCACACTTACAATTGCGATATAATCCTGCTGGCCTGTGGAATAAAGCTGGTGGGATTTTGTAAGGCCCATCTGTCAGTGAAGTCCTCTTCAGCTAACTTTGGGTGTCAGCGAACCCTACTTGTAGCAAGAAAGCCCCTGAGACACAGCGTGAATAAAATGGAAACTATACTCTTCTCTAAAATTGATTTTCACTGAGTTCACACTTGTGCCTGAAAATAGTGCCCGTTATTTAAAGGGAGCTTGCAACATTTCAGGAATGCCAAACACTGGTAAACAGTTCAGAACCATGTGTGTAAAGAGGCAATTAATTGCTGAGTAATGAAAACCAGCTTCTCTGGGTTAGTTTTCCTACAAAGTGACTCCAGGGTGATCTTTCCCAAACTCAGAAGAGCCATGCTACAGGTCTGAATGACGTCTTACTCCAGAACCCCGCCTCCTGCCCACCTTTCTACCGTTAGCCAAGGGGCATCTGCTCTGACAACAAACTGCACTGTGCCAAGCTGTGATGACCTCTGAGCACAGCACTGAGACTGAAGAGCGCCTCTGTCCCAGAGCCCAATCAATAAGCCTTGCTATTCCCTCCCATGTTTACCTTCCCTCTGTAAACTGATTCTCATGACTCCTGCTGTCAATTGAGGGAATCGTTCGGGCCAAAGGCCTCCTTTCACTTTAAGAATCTTCTAAAACGTATCCAAAACAGTCCTTAAACCATGAACTATTAGACTCCTGACAATTCTAGAAATTTCAAGACCAACAGAGGCATTGTTTCTACAAAGCAAAGTCAAGATGGCCACAGCCATCTTCTAGGATTCTCTGCCTGCCCTCTGCTGGTCCCAGCACAATTCGTATGCTTTGTGTGCCACCCACACTCGGCATAGTACCAATGCTATTTTGCTAAGATCATTCTCTTCAGAGCAGAGGAGGCTCAGACGTCCAGATACATGTGGAGGAAGAACTACACCCTTCAGTAAACTAGCTCTACATGTAATAAAAACAAGCAAACTCGTTTCCGACTGTAGGTCCTCATGTCATCTTAGACCCTTAGGTAACCACAAATTTGTACTAGTCCCTTGGACATTAAAGACTTGGGTTTGAGTCAATACCATTATAACTAATTTACAAGTTATTGTGTGGATTATGCCTTCTGTGTTCTGCATTTTGGGGTTTTAGGAATTGTGGAAGGACCAACGTTTCTTAGGATTTGTCTTTCAGAGAAGTGACCAGTGAATCTTTTAAACACAAACCAGCACTTCAGTCACTGAGCCACAACCACTGCTATACTGGGTTACCAATGCTACCCTTAACCCTCATGCTAGTTACCTCAAGGCCAGAAAACAGACAATAAGGCGCTACATCTAAATCCCCCCAAAATAACCTGCCCTGGTTTTACTTTACTGTTACTGTGATTAAACATTGAGCAAAAGCAACCAGGGAGACAGCTATTAGTGACCAGTTTGTCCTTGGTTCCTGGCACTACCCCGAATCTGGTACCTTCCTGGTTTTGTTTATGTTCTTCCTTCTGTGATAAAGGGATGCTCCAAAATATATTCCAATGAGAATACAGGTTGTTCTAAATAAATATGAGTGACTATAGTCCAGGAATATGGATTCTGGCAACCCTGAATAACATGTTTCACTGTAGAAGTGATTACGTGAGTTTATATAGCCACAGGACAGGTATATAGACACACTGGTCACAATAAAGCAGAGGAAAACTCTGCTACATGTTTCAGGTGTTGTCTGGTGACATTCGTAGCTTGGAGATTTGTGGAAGCTAATGATCTACTGGCTAACAGAATCCGAAGGTTTTACCTGATTAGCTCAGATGCAGAAGCAATAATAAATGATTATTAGTAAGATGAAAAGTAACCCAAGATAATTTTGGTGTTCAATTTTTAACAGTCCAACTGCCACAATCAAAAAAGTCCTTTTCTTTGTGTGCAGCTGCATGTGTGTGTGTGCCAGTGTGTGCGCACATGTGTTCAGGTATGTGTGCATCTGTGCATATCAAGGCTAGAGGTCAACCTTGGATGTCATCCTCATTCTCCTCACCTCCTTTGCTTTTTAAGACACGGCCTCTTTCACACCCCAGAGAGCCCCCTGCCCCTTCTCTCTGGTGCTGGGATTACAAGTGTGGGTCTCTCCACCTGGCTTTTCATATCACACTGCCCCCCTCCAGCCTATACCTTCCCTACTGTACTTTATTTTTCAAAATAATATTTTTATTGATTCTGGGGAATTCCACCTCATATACCCTGATCACATTCACTTCCCAGTCCTTCCATGTCTGCCTGCCTCCGTCCCCCAGTAACAAAAAATAAAAGCAAGTCCGATTTGTGTTGTTCAGATACTTACTGGGGCATCGTTAAACTCCCAGTGGCCCAGCCCCTAAAGAAAATTGAGTCCTTTTCCACCTTCACCCCTGCCAGAATCCACCAGTTGTAGAGAACTACACTGTAACATCCATATCACATTAAAGAGGTGTCCTTGATGGCTTCCTGTAAAGGCTGGGGGCGGGGTTAAGGGATGGGGTGAGGAGGTAGGCGGCATCACAGGAGCCTTCCCTGTCCCTATTTTCTCAGCTGTGCGTTTGCAGCCATCAATAGCACTGCCAAAGTAGCTTCCTTGCCCTTTACAGTCAGCTGGATCTCGGATCATGGGCTTCCTCATGGTTTCTGGCAACAGCACAGTCTATGAACACTGCCCCTGACTGCAGTTGGACCAGAGATGCAGACACAGCCCTGGAAGGCAGTTTCGATCTCGGACGTTAACAAGGCCTCAGATTGCAGTGCAGGCTTCTCACATCAATATGGCCCCCAGCAGCAGCACTGCCCTCTGACATCAGCATGGCTTCCGGCTGCAGCATACACAACAGACATCCACTGTGGTCTTTTGTAGTTAACACAGGCCACAAACATCAACCATGGACAACAACACAGACCTCGGCTGCCACAGGATCAGGAACCCAGGCATAGTCCTCCGCAGCAGCACAGACCTGGACATCATCAAGGCTTTAGGTGGGAATGCGGGCCACCTATATCCACACGGTCCCTGAGAGCAGCATGACCCACAGACATCAAACATGGTTTCAGGTCACAGCAAAGGTCATGGCTGCCCACATGGTGTTAAGTAGTAACTCAGGCCACAGACATCTAGATGGCCCTTGCTGCATCAGGGCCCCTGACCCACACATGGCCCTCAGCGGCATCATGGACCACAGTGGTTCCGTGAGGATGTTTAGTCCAGAAAGTGAATGCTCCTCTTCTCTCTCTGCCTTCCTCATTGCGATTCTGCGACCACAGGTTTTGGGGCTGAGTCTGCATCTGCATAAGTGCTAGGCTGCTGCACATCACCTTGAGGACCACACTGTTGATCTCAGCCCTCTCTCACACAGAAGTCACCATGGGGTAGAGGAGCAAAGAGAGTCAAGAAAGTGCGGCCCAGAGGGCTGCACAAATGGGTCCAGAGTGGCCAAGGTGTACATAGAGTTAGGAAGTAGTAAGTCAGGATTAACAGCATACAGGTTAGGCAGTGGCCCACTACTGTGCTGTTTAAGACATATTAAAATATGAAGGCTGTGTGTGTGTGTGTGTGTGTGTGTGTGTGTGTGTGTGTGTGCGTGTGTGTTTCGTTTGGGAACATAAGTCATTGAGGTGGGTAGCTGAACTCGTTGCCAGGATTTATTAATGAATTAATTATTACAACATTTGTTTTTTGGGGTTTTTTGTTGTTGTTGTTTTTGATTGTTCCTTAAGTCCATCTACAAATAAAAGAATTACTTTATCTCTAGCTTACAACCTACAAGAAGAATCCAACATTTCTCTTATTAGCTTTTTTATGGACCCAAAACTTGAAATCAACAATTCTGTCAAACTTTCTTCTCTCCTAACCTTGTAATTTACAGATTTTTTAAAAAGCTGCACTCTGAAGCTACTGTAGCCTCTCAGTTTACAGGTATTTTTTGATCCCCAATTCTCCTTTTCTTCTGAGTCACACACCTGGGCTTCTCACCTGTAGGGGCCCTGAGATAGCAAGTTAATAATTAACCACGTCTCCTCTTCACTCTTGACCCAACCTAGAAATGATATTCTCAAAACCACCTACAGTTCAAGGATGCTAATTTCTTCCACATTAAGCAGGAGTTGCACATTTAAATGTCAAGTAGGAAGGTCCTGCAAGGGAGGAGGGGCTGGAATCTGGAGGATAAAGTTCAGCGTCACGTGCCTGGCTGCTTCTCGACAAGACCCTGTGTATCCACATCACCCACATTTTCAAGGGAAATTCTTTTCAAATCTCTATTTTCATAGGAGGAAATCATATACACTTAAACATTGTAAAGTAATTTACTTTAGGTCAAATGCGTTCATTTAAGTCTCAAGGTCTCTATGCCAAAACGTTCTTCCTATGATGTTTCAAATCTTCGTTTTGAATATAAAGGAAGAAAGACTGGCATGACATAGAGGTTAAGAGAGCTTGTTGCTTTTGCAGAGGACTTGGGTTCGGTTCTCATCTCTCACATGGAGGCTCATGGTTATAGGTAACTCTAGTTCCAGGGTATCTGACACTGTCTTCTGGCTTCCACAAGTTCCAGGCATGCACGTGCGTGTGTGTGTGTGTGTGTGTGTGTGTGTGTAATATATGTGCAGGCAAGATATCCATACACACATAAAATACATAAAATAAATCTTTTTGCAAGTATATAGGAAGCTCATGCAGGAGTTTTCCAAGGACGACTAATCCCTCCATTAACTGGGAGGTGATGAGCCGTCTAAGCCATGACATTCCACATTGCCATTTCACTGTCTTAAACATCTCTTTGCTTCTCTTTGCTCACTGCAACCAAACTGCATATTCATCTAGACTGTGGATCTGTAGAGCCTTGATCTCTTACCCTTACAAAACACCTTGCCTTCTTTTTTCAGTTCCCCCATTGCCTAGAAAACTTTTCTTCTTTGTTGAGCTTAAGCTTAGTCTGAGCATCATTCTCAAACCCTGTGAGTGCCTCACCTGAGCTATGTCAGGCTCTACCCATGTCACAACGTGGAACAACAAAACCTCTCCCAACTGAAGAACACTGGGAGTGGAGAGACGGCCTGGCAGCTAAGTGCATGCATTGCTCTTACCAGGGACCCACGTTCAGGTCCCAGCACCCATGCTCAGTGACTCTCACTCACCTGGAACCCCAGCTCCATGGAGTCTGATGCCCTGATTTGGCCTCCACAGGTACCTGTTCCTGAATACACACATGCGTAGAGAGAAACAAACACATACTCATAATTTAAACCTAAAAATTATTCCTTAAGATAAATAATAGTCTTATACATAGAGTTGCAATATAATAATGCAGTAGCTGAGTGCCTACAAGTTGCCAGATACTATGGTGGTCAATAGCATAAAAACATGTGGTTCAATGACTATAAATGTTTAATAAAGACTTGATTCAAGTCAGCATCACTAGAGGGCACGTGACCACCAGTTGGAAAACTACAACACTTTCTGTCCTAATTGTTATCAGTTTTTAAAGACAGTAATTTCTTCCTTTTTATATACATTTGTTTTTATTTTATTTTTATATGTATAGGTCTTCTGCCTGTATTGTTCTACCTGTTCATATGTCTGTGAACTGGTGTGGGTGCCTGGTGCCCATGGAAGCTGGAGGAGGATTTCAGATCTCTAGAAACCAGAGTCACTGATGGTTGTGAAGCATCACTCAGGTGCTGGGGATTGAACTCAGGTCCTCTGGAAGAGCAGAAATCTCTCCAGCCCCAACAATCAGTGATTTCCTGAGATGGCGAATGTGTGAGGAACGGGGCACTCTCATAATCTAATTCAGTAATCTTCTCAACGCAAGTAAACTTTATCAAATATAATTATAAAACCTTACTAAAATATTTTTGTAGGTACATATAAAAACAGGATTTCACTGAAACATAAATACAGACATCATTATGCATAGATAGTTAAGTTTCCATGTACATGTAGACAGCGTGGTTGAAAATGAAAATAAAATAAAAATAATGGTGCGGGTGGAATTCATGGGATTCTTTTTTAAATTAGAATATCTTGTACATTCTGAGCATCCCATAAGAGGCATCTATAGAATTTATTATAATCAGTGAAAATCTCTATGAGAACCACACTGTCAGCTCTTCCCACCAGAGTGATGGGAACAAGATGACGACAGATTGTTGGATTCCAAAGCTTCCTTCCTTCACAAAAAAATAATGAATAAACAACCCCATGCTGGAGAGGACCACTGTGGGAGCACTCCAGAGTATAATAACAAAGCTGGAAAAAGAGCAACTCCATGCTGGCGAGGACCGCTGTGGGAGCACTCCAGAGTATAATAACAAAGCTGGAAAAAGGCCGTGGAGCAGATAAATAAAGATGGCTACACAGAAAACTGTGGTAAACAGCATGTTTGTGCCAAACCTTTCCACAGTTGAGCAGCTGGCATCTAAAGGAGTCCCTTTAGCATGGCCTCACTCTGGATCAAAGGAAGAACAGGAAGATGACAATACCCCTCATCACTACCATGAACATGGCATAGCTTCAAAGTCCCTTAGAACTCAGTTGATAGGAGTTTGTGTTGCTGTACTCCCTGGCCAAGGAGAAGCTATGGTACCCCCTGTAGAAGACCCACTATGACGCTTGTTCATACCCCAGAAGAACCATCACTGCATGTTCAGTGAAAATGCACCACTGCTGCACCTCCAGCTGAGAGGGAACACTGCAGTCCTCTTCTCTGATAAATGCTGCTGACACTTCCTGCGCCACCTGAGGTAGAGCCCACTTCTCAACACTGGATCAGAGGCATCACCTCCTTTTCACATATGCATGTGTGTCACTCAGGGAGCTCCTTGCCTTGCACACCGGGCCTACTATTGCAGCAAGCATGACTGGTGAGTTCCTTTCCCAGACACTTTGCTTATGCCATGCAATTTCAGGCCCTGGATCCCATCGACTTTGTATACATCTGCGCGCTGGAATGAGAGTCAGGAAGAACTCACCACACTATAAATTGCCTATGTGGGAAAAGGAGAGCAGGACACCAGAAAGTTTAACCACGGAAGTCCCCTGCATCCCATTGTAATTACAGACATCTGAGAGCTTGGCTTCCTTGACAGCATTGACCTCAGCTGATGATGCTTGATGGACACTTTGCTACTTTTCCTTCTTCCAAGACTGAGTCATCACTGTTCACATCCCTTGTGGGACAGACTCACTCTACCCCACCTGCCTGATACCTTTTAATTATCTGGACACAAAATCCTCTCCCTATATAAAAGCAGCCTGTGAAGTCTGAAAAAGAGTAGTCATGCTGCCATCACTGCAGGTCTGTAAGAAAGCTGACAGGGTGAGAAAACACCCAAGGGGCACAATAATTCCACAGTAACTGATTTGAACCAAATCATTCACAACGAGTATTGTAGGAGAACCCAGTACACTAAATAACATAACAATGCCACCTTGTGCGGAGACCACTATGATGACCCGCAGAATTCTCTCGACCCACAGGCATGACAACAAACAAGTAAAACAATATGGGGATGAGTGGTAATGGGGGAGGACATTGCCTGAGTGTCACCTGAGATCCAGTCATCACTACTCCTGCCCGCTCCATTTAGAGTGGTCTTGTGGATGGCAGAGAATATAGGAGGTGGGAGGTTAGCTATGGGATGTGACTTTAGTCAGTAATGTTGATTTCACAATTTGTCACCATGCTGAGAGACAAACTTTTTAGTGATGTGGCTTCTTTTGAGTCATCCACACCCCTATACAGAGCTCTTCATCTATGTTGTCATTAGTAAGCCAGTATACTCCAACACACTGGACTTAGATGGGATTGTTTCTTTGTTCTATTCAATATTCTATCTTAGGTGAATATATTTTTTCTGTCTCCCCAAAAGGGAAACTAATTTGATGCTGAACAATATAATGAGATCGTTATTTAGAAGGAAGGAAGGAAGGAAGGAAGGAAGGAAGGAAGGAAGGAAGGAAAGGAAAGGAAAGAGGAAGGGGAGAAGTAAGGAGGCAAGGAAGCCAAGGGGGAAAGATTAGAAGAGAGAGATGTCATTTATGACCCAACAATAGAAGAAAAGCATAAAATATGAATAGCAATAAAGCCTACAGGACCCATGGAACTCTATCAAGAGAACTGATACATTATAAAACTGTAAGAAGGAAAAATGGTAGAGACAGAATCTAATAGGTTGCTTAAAGAAGTAATGGTTGTAAAGCCTCCAAATTCTAAGAGGAGACTATATATGCAGATTCATGAAGCTCAAAGATCCTTGAAGAAGTTGAACTCAAAAGGAGTTTTAACAGCATACAATACAACCAAACTGTCAAAAAGGGTTGTACCAACACACGATGATCAAATTGCCAAAAACAAGAGACAATTTTGAAACCAACAGAAGAGTAACTTTCACATACAAGACAAAAACAATAATGCTACTCACAGATTTATTAGACTAAAAAATTGAGACAACATAGATAATTTAGTCAAAGAACAAAAAGAAAAGAAAATAGTACAAAGAATTCTGTATTTAGCATCCTCATCCCTCAAGTAGTATAAAGATATGGAGGGATTTTTTCCCAGACAAGCAAAAACTGAAGGAATTTGTTGGAAATAAACAGGATATTCTTCAAATAGTTCTTCAAAGTAAAGTGAGAATTTCCTCAATAGAAATGTGTTGCAAAATTATATGAAAACATTAATCAACATACAAAGGTAGTAATAGATCTATACAAAGTAGTGCTGCATTATAAAGGTGGCATATAAATTATTAATGCCCCTAATATAAAATACATAAATAAGCTGGTATGGTGTCACACATCTTTAATCCCATCACTTGGAAGACAGAGATAGGATGATACTTGTGAATTCAAGGCCAGCCTGATGTACATAGCTAACTACAGGACAGCCAGGACAGCATAGAAAGACCCTGTCTCAAAAACCAAGCAAACAAAAGTAGACAAAATTTAATAATTTGTATACAACGTACAAATAAATAAACTCAGGTACAGAAACTCTGTACTCTTGTGGAGTACAAACTCTCACAGGGTAATAATAAAACTCTAGCATGCTTTATTCTGTTGGTGTTGATTGTTATTGTAAGAAGGAACCAAACTGAAGTCATTTTGAATAAAGCTTCCATTTTGAATAGGGGTCAAATAAAGTGTAAGTTCTCAAGACCTCACTGGATAATTACATTCTGCTTAGTAGAAAGAGACATGTGCATGGGTAACTGATATCTTGGTTGGTAAGTTGAGGCATGAATGCTAGACAAATTGCCCTACCACAGTTGAATTGCCCAACCAATGGGAACAGGATAAGGGTACCACAAAGACATGTTCCTAAGAAAGTCCCCTATCCCTAAATCCTGATTTATGGGAAAACTTAGCACAGTGTTTGTGGTTTTGAAGCTTAAAACCTCTGTGACATTCTGGTTCAGGTCTGCTCTGTGGCCCTAATCAATCAGTAGTGGTCTGAGTATAATAAGTTTATGTCATCTGCTTAAATACTTACTTAGATGAATGTTGAAGACACAGTCAGCTCCTGAGTCTGTGCCATTGTCCCTGACTGGTCAGTTTTTGCTGCCTAATTCAGCACAGTTCTTGCTTTGCCTGACCTTGTGATTGCTTGGATCCTTTTGGATTTTCAGATCCCAACATTATCAACTTACAATGAAGGTTATAACCATAATATATTTTACACAAATCTCAACTAACCAGAAAGAAAAAATATATAATAAAAATTATGGATATTTTAATACATTATAAAAAATTGAGTAATAATAAAAGAAAGTGAGAAAATAACTAAGACAAATAGAAAATTACTCACACAATGGAGCTATAACTGCTCACTTATTAATAATTATCTGAAATATAAATGGATAGGGATCAGAAAAGAAAAGGCTCAGAGAGATTTAAAAAAACAAAACCCATCAATATGCTGTGTACAAGAAACTCATTTCAGAAGTACGACAAAGATAAGAATGAGAAATCAGAACAAATTTCTGCAAATGGAACTGAAAGAAATCAAAGGCCATTATTCTTGTTCAAAACTAATCTAAATCTAGACACATAGATCACTCTAGAATGATGAACCTTAGTAGAAACACATAACAAATCAATTTTATGCATATATATATATATGCAAAATTAGGTAACAATATAATAATGGAAGTTCAATATTGCACTTATAATGACACATATATAGCAAAATCATCAATAGGACAAAACAGCAGCCTACAGACTGGAAAAAATCTTTACCGACCCTACATCTGACAGAGGACTATTATCCAAATTATATAAAGAATTCAAGAAATTAGATACCAAGAAACAAAATAACCCAATTTAAAAAAACCAGCATACAGAGCTAAATGATAAATTCCCAACAAAGGAATCTCTAATGACCAAGAAGCACTTAAATAAATGTTCAATGTCTTTACTCATCAGGAAAATGCAAATCAAAATGACACTGAGATATCATCTTACACCCATCAGAATGACTAAGATTAAAATCTCAAGTAACATCGCATGCTGGCAAAGATGTGGAACAAGGAAACCACTCCTCCATTGCTGGTGGGACGAAAACTTGTACAATCACTTTGAAAATTGGTTTGACAGTTTCTCAGAAAGTTTCCCAGCTATACCACTCCTGGATATATGCATACCCAAAAGATGCCCCAATACACCACAAGGACACTTCCTCAACTATGTTACTAGCAGCTTTATTCATAATAGCCAGAAACTAGAAACAATCTAGATGCCCCTCAACTGAAGAATGGATGAAGAAAATGTGGTACATCTACACAATGGAATATTATTCAGCTATTAAAAACAAAGACATCATGAAATTTGCAAGCGAATGGAAATGGGTCCCCTAACAATTGGAGCAAGAGCTGTCTCTGACTCTGTTGCCTGCCATTGAATCCCCTTCCCCTACCTGGACTGCCTGGTTGGGCCTCAGTGGGGGAAGATGTGCTTGGCATTCCTGCAACTTGATGTCCCAGGGTGGGTGGGTATCTGTCTTATTTAGGGTTTTACTGCTGTGAACAGACACCAGGACCAAGGCAACTCTTATAAGGACAACATTTAATTGGGGATGGCTTACAGGTTCAGAGGTTCAGTCCATTATCATTAAGGTGGGAGCATGACAGTGTCCAGCAGGCATGGTGTAGGAGGAGCTGAGAGTTCTACATCTCTATCTGAAGGCTGCTAGGCCCCATGTGGTTGGGAGGAGGGTCTCATTGCCCACCTCCACAGTGACCCACTTCCTCCAACAAGGCCACACTTCCTCCAGCAAAGCCATACCTACTCCAACAAAGCCACACCTACTCCAACAAAGCCACACCTCCTAATAGTGCCACTCCCTGGGCCAAGCATATTCAAACCACCACAGTACAGAATGGGGGTTTCCTCTTCTCTGAGGACAAAAGAAGGGAGTACTAGGAGGAGAGATTTGTGAGGATGGAACTGGGAGGAGAGGAGGGAGGAGGGCTGCTCCTGGAATGTAAAGTGAATAAATAAAAAAATTAATGAAAAATAAAATAACAGTTGAAATAAAAATTAATAGTTCAATATTGTACTCATAATAACATATGTATAGCAAAATTGGTAGAGAAACAGGCTATCTTGAAGAACAGCATAGACAAAGAGGATATGACTCTCATATAAAGATTTCTCCACTCAACAGTGAAGAAAATACATTCTTCTAGGAGCACATGTGGAATGTATTCTAGTGCAAATCCCATACTCTGCCCAAGCAAATCATTACAAATTTAAGATTATTGGGTTGGGTGTGTAACCCAGTGGCAGAATCCATAAGCAGTATTGGTAGGGCCCTGAATTCAAGTTCTAGTACTTCAAAGAGGGAATGAGGAGGAAAGGAGGGAGAAGAGGGTAAAAGAAAGAGGGGAGGAGAAAGTAAGGAGAGAGAGAGAGGGAGAGAGAGGGAGGAAGAGGAAGGGAGAGGGAGGGAGGGAGAGGGAGGGAGAGAGAGAGAGAGAGAGAGAGAGAGAGAGAGAGAGAGGAGGAAGAGAGGGAAGGACAGACAGAGGAGGAGGGGAGAGGAGGAGGAGGGTCACTGCTCCCAAAGGTCTTTTCCAAACAAATAGAATGAAATATAGAAGTTAAAAATCAGTAACAATAAGAAAACGGGGAAATTCTCACATATAAGGCAACTAAGCAACGTATCAAAATGGAAGGACTCAACAGGGAATTTTAAAAGTATCTTGAGACAAATGCAGTAAGTAACCCAGCACAGGAAACCTGTGCAGTATGGCGTAGTCAGTGACAAGAGGACCAGTACAGAGGCAAATGCTATGTCAAAGGAACGAGGATCCAACACACAACCTGCCTGGAAAGAAAATGCTAGCACCAGTGGAACCAGATGTAAGGGGACAAGGAAATTAGAGGTATGACAGGACCTGAGGTCTGATATTCCATGTATATCTGAACAAATTTAACATCTGCTTATAATTAAAAACTCAAGAAAAACCAGGTTCTTACCTCAACACAGCAATGATAGTGATGAAGAGCCCACCAGCACATTAGATTATCAAGGAAATAAAACATCCCTTTAAGATTTAGTGCAAAGGAACAAAACTCTTGCCATTTCTTATAACACAGTATGTCCTATCCAGGGAAATTAAGTAAGAAAAAACAAAGAAGAATTTAAAAACATCCACACTGAAAAGGAGAAAGTAAATTTATTTGCTAACATGATCGCCTATGATCAAATAGAGAAACTCGAATTCAACAAAATTATCAGACTGATAAATTTAGTAAAATTCAGAACACAAAATCAAGGTGCACATACTAATTGGATTTCTATTTATTTCTCTCTAAAAAGGGAAGTTAAGAAATAACTCATGTAGAACCTCAGAAAGTCCTCAACAAACCAAAGTAATCACGAGCAAAAAGAACAATATGTGTTTTCTAACTCCATTACACTGCTACGGTATCGTTCCGGCACAAAGGCAGACACGGAGGCCATTAGAGCAGAGTAGAGATCCCTGAGACAAGTCAGGACTGTGCCGATCCCTCATCAAGTGCTTTAAACACACAGCGGAGGGAAGATGGCCTCCTCAGTAAATGCTGCTGAGCAAACTGGGTCAGCTCTTGTTGAAGGATGAGTTAGACCTTTGTCTTGCACCGTATACCGTGTAAAGCGGATCAATGATTCAGCGTAAGACCTGAAACTGCAGAACTACTAAAAGGAAAAATGGGATTACATCTCCCTGATTGGTTTGAACAATCTTTTTTCTTTTCCTTTTATCAAAAATAGATTCTTTTCTCATACTATCTATCCCAGTTATAGTTCCCCCTTCCTTTACCCCTCCCAGTTCCTCCCCACTTCCCCTCCTGTACCCATCCTCATCTGGTCCCAGCCCTCCAAGAAAATCCATTCTGTTTTCCCTTCCCAGGGAGATTCAAGTGCCACCCTCCACCCCAGTCCATTTCTTTAATATATGTGGGCTACAGGTCAGTTATTTTTAGTGGGTAATATCCATATTTATCTTTCTGGGTTTGGGTTATCTCACTTAGGATGATTTCTTTCTAGTTTCATCCATTTGCCTGAAATTTTCATAATTTTATTTTTAACAGCTGAGTGTAAACATTTACACTTCATTTCTAAATGTACCACATTTCCTTTATCCATTCTTCTGTTGAGGGACATCTTGTTTACTTCCAGTTTCTGACTACTAATGCAATGAACATGGTTGAGCAAGTGGTGGGATGGAACATCATTTGGGTTTATGTCCAAGAGTGGTATAGCTGCGTCTTGAGGTAGATCAATTCCCGTCCTTCTGAGACACTGCCAAATTGATTTCCATAGTGAGTGTACAAGTTTGCACTCCCACCAGCAAAGGAGAAGTGTTCCCCTTAGTCCACATCCTCTCCAGCCAGAACTGTGGCTTGTGTTAGTGATTTTAGCCATTCCGACAGGTGTAAGATGCAATCTCAAAGTTGTTTTGATTTTCATTTACCTGATGGCTAAGGATGTTGGACATTTCTTTAAGTGTTTCTCATCTATTTGAGAATCTGTTGAGAATTTTCTGTTTAGATATGTTCCCCATTTTTAATTGGGTTATTTGGTGTTTTGATATTTGGTTCCTTAAGTTCTTTATACATTTTGGATATTAACCTTCTATCAGATATGGAATTAGTAAAAATCTTTCCCCATTCTGTGGGCTGCCAATTTGTTCCAATAACAGTGACCTTTCCTTACAGAAGCTTTTCAGTTTCCTGAGGTTCCATTTATTAATTGTTGATCTCAGTGCCTACACTATCAGTGTTCTGTTTGGAAAATCTTCTCCTGTGCCACTGAGTTCAGACTATTCCCCACTTTCTCTTCTGTCAGATTCAGTGCGTCTGGTTTTGTATTGAGGTCTTTGATCCATTTGGACTTGAGTTTTGTGAAGGGTGATGTGATGGTTTGTATATGCTTAGCCTAGAGAACAGTACTATTAGGAGATATGGCCTTGTTAAAGTAGGTGTGTCACTGTGGGTATGGGCTTTAAGACCCTCATCCTAGCTTCCTGGAAACAGACTTCTCCTAGAAGCCTTCAGATGAAGATGTAGAACTCTCAGCTCCTCCTGCACCACGCCTACCTGGACAGTGCCATGCTCCTGCCTTGATGAAAATGGACTGAACCTCTGAACCTGTAAGCCATCCCCAATTAAATGCTGTCCTTATAAGAGTTGTATGTAGCTGGGCAGTGGTGGCCCACACCTTTAATCCCAGCACTTGGGAGGCTGAGACAGGCAGATTTCTGAGTTCGAGGCCAGCCTGGTCTACAGAGTGAGTTCCAGGACAGCCAGGGCTACACAGAGAAACACTGTCTCAAAAACCAAAAATAAAAAGAGTTATATGTATGTATGTATGCTTGCATAAAAATATCCTCCTGTTATGAGTCTTTTTCCATTCACAACCACCATAACATCTCTGGAGACTGATCTTTTACCTACAATCCATAAAAAGAAACAGCTAATTTTCAAGAAAAAAAAAAAAGAGTTGCATTGGTCATGGTGTCTGTTCACAGCAATGGAAACCCTAAGACAGGTGATAAGTATGGATCTGTTTGCATTATTCTACAAGCAGATATCCAGTTTGACCAGGATCATTTGTTGAAGATGCTATCCTGCTCCCAGTGTATATTTCTGTCTTTTTTTAATAAAATAAACAAAACAGGTGTCCATAGGTGTGTAGATTTATGTTGGTGTGTTCAATTCAATTCCATTGATCAATGTGTCTATGTTTATACAAGTACCATGTGATTTTTACTATTTTATCTCCGTAGCACAACTTGAAATTGGGAATGGTGAAACCTCCAGCAGTTCTTTTATTGTTAAGGATTGTTTTACCTATCCTGGGTTTTTTGTTTTGTTATTGTTATTGTTATTGGTTTTGTTTGTTTGTTTGTTTTTCATATGAAGTTGTGAACTGTTCTTTTAAGGTCTTTGAAGAATTATGTTGGAATTTTGATGGAGATTGCATTAAATCTGAAGATGTAGCATAAGCCATATTTTACTATGTTAATCCCACTGATTCACGAGCATGGGAGATCTTTTCATCTTCTTATATCTTCAAAGACTTGAAAGTTTTATCATGCAAGTTTTGTCAGAGTTACTTCAAGATATTTTATAATATTTGAGGCTATTGTGAAAGGGGTTGTTCCCTAATTTCTTTCCCAGTCTGTTTCTCATTTGTACATAGGAGGGCCACTGATTTTTGTGAGTTCATCTTGAATCCAACAACTTTGCTGAAAGTGTTGATTACCTGTAAGAGTTCCCTGGTGGAATTTTATGGTGATTTTGCATAGTAGCATATCATATTAGAAAACAGTGCTTTGACTTCTTCATTTCAAACTATTATACACTTCATTTCCATCAGTTGTCACATTGCTCCTGCTAAGACTTCAAGAACAATATGGAATAGGTATCGAGAGAGTGCACAACCTTGTCTTGTTCCTAATTTTAGTGGGATTGATGTGAGTTTCTCTCCATTTGATTTGATGTTGGCTATAGGCTTTCTGTAAACTGTGTTTATTATGTTTAGGTATGTGCCTTGTATCTCTAATCTCCCCAGGACTTTTATCATAAAGAGGCCTTGGATTTTGTTAAAGGCCTTTTCTGAATCTAATGGAGTGATCATGTGGGGGGGGTTTCCCTTTCACTTTGTTTATGTTGATTTTCATTCATTTAGCCATCCCTGTGTCTCTGGAATGAAACCTACTTGATGATGATGAATGTATTCTCTGATGAGTTCTTTGGATTCGGTTTACAAGTATTTTGTGGAGAATTTTTGCATCTATGTTTATAAGGGAAACTGGTCCGTAATTCTATTTCTTTTTGAATCGTTGTGTGATTTGGATATCAGGATGACTATTACCTCATTAAATGAATTGGACAATGCTTATTCTGTTTCTAATCTGCGGACTAATTTGAGGAATATTGGCACTAATTGTTCTTGAAAGTCTGGTAAAATTCTGCACTAAAACCATTGGTCCTAGGGTTTTATTTTGTTTGGTTTGAGTTGGTTTGGTTAGGAGACTTTGAATGACTTCAATTTTACACCCTGAACCTTTTTTTCTGATTTTGTTAATTTGGATATTCTCTCTGCCTTTTAGTTAGTTTTGATGAGGGTTTGTATACCTTGTGGATTTTCTGGAAAAAAAAATACAGGTTTTTTTTTTGTTGTTGTTTGTTTCAAAGATTCTTCTTGTTCTCTGTTTCATTTTATTTAGTTCAACCCAGAGTTGATTATTGGTTGCAATCTACTCCTCTTGAGTGTGATTACTTCTTTTTGTTCTAGAGCTTTCAGGTGTGCTGTTAAGTAGCTAGTATCAGATCTCTCCAGTTTTTTAATTAATTAACTTTTTACATTCTAATCACAGTTTCCCCTCCCTCCTCTCTTCCAAGTCCCTCCCCCCACTCCCAATCTTCTGTTTCTCTTCTGAAAAGATGGATATCAACCAGCCATGGCATATCAAGTTGCAGTAAGACAAGGCACCTCCTCTCAAGGCTGGATGAGAAAACCCTGTAGGAGAAAAAAGTCCCAAAAATGGGTGATAGAGTCAGAGACAGTCCCTGCTCCCACTGTTAGAAGTTGCACAAGAAGACCAAAGCACACAATCCAGTTTTTATGTAGTCATGTAGTGCTATGATCTTGCCTCTTAGAGCTGCTTTCATTGTGTACCATAAGTTTGTATATACTGTTGTATTAATTTTCATTGAATTCCAGAATTTCTTTATTGACACATTTTTCATTCAGGAGAAAGTTGTCCAATTTCCATGAGTTTGTAAACTTTCAGTTGTTTCCGTTGTTGATGTCAAACTTTAATCTGTGGTAGTCTGATAGTATGCAGTCATTTCAAGTATGTAGTCAGTTTTGGAGAAAGTTCCATGGGGTACAGAGAAGAGGTATTTTTTTGTTGTTGTTGTTTTGCTTTGAGTTAAATACTTTGGAAATATCTGTAGGTCCATGAACTAGTCATGGTTCTCTGGAGTCACAGAATTTATGGGTAGTCTCTATATAGTAAGGGAATTAGTTGATGACTTAGAGTCCAACTCCCCAACCATGGTCAGCAATAGCTGTGAATGGAAGTCCAAGGATCTAGCAGTTGCTCAGTCCCACAAGGCACACTGACAAAGAAGAGTGAATCGAGTGAATCTTCCTTCTTCCAATGTCCTTATGTAGGTCTTCAGCAGAATGTGTGGCCCAGATTAAAGGTGTGTACCACCACGCCTGGATCTGGGACTTGCTTTGTCCCTGGTTGACCTTGAACTCAGAGATCTCCTTGCCTCAGTCTCCTGGGATTAAGGACATGTACTACTTTGCCTGGGCCTAAGCTTTTCATGGGGATAAAGTCTGGACTGAAAAAAAAAAAAGATTAAAGAACAAATACAAAAAACTGAAAGGCAAAAATAAATAAATAAATAACAAGATAAATAAATACAATAAATAAATGTTTAAAAATGAAGTTATGCTAAGACGAATGTGCCAGATGCAGAAAGACAAGAACTGCATGATTTCACTAAATACATAACTGACTGGTGAATTCATGTACATAAAGCAGGAGCACAGGCAGTTAAGCCTGAGGTGAGGGTAAAAGAAGCGAGATGTTGGTCCAATCAAACAAAATTCAACCATAGCAGACAATAAGGAGAATCCATTTACCAAGAGTGTGTATCCTTGAAACTTGCCAAGAAATATTTTAAGTGTTCTCATCAATAAAAAAATAAAATATCTAATATCATAGAAAAAAAGGGTTTATGTTAGTTTACCTGTTGAAGTCCATCATCTAGGAAAGTGAAGGCCAGACCTCAAGTCAGAATCCTAAGTCATGGAGGAAGCTTTCACTACCTGTCCAGTTCTGCTCAGATACCTGTCCCTTACAGCCTAGGCCCACGGGCCAACCTGATAGTACTGAACTGAGGCTCCCTCTTGCTGGACCTGTCAAGTTGACAACCAACTATGAATTCAACTGACTTGGCACGTGGTTGCTATGATCCTCTTGCTGAAATTGCAGAGGTGAATCCCTGAGTCTGGTTTGTTATTTATTCATTAGATAAATGTCAGGATATTTTGAAAGCAAAAAAAATCTCTGAAAGGGAAAGGCCATGAAAGCACAGTTATCTGATGATGAGAGTGTGAAATGGAAACGGGAATGCTGGTAAATGTAGTCCGAAGGCCCCAGCCTCACAGCTCCTCCTACGCCTCTGACGTAATCCGGTCAACCGCAACCACAGGTGAGGTCCACTAACAGCTGGAAATTGGGTCTGGTTCTCACAGGCTTCCAGGATAGTATAGCAAATATCCAGAGATTAAACACTCTACTCATGATCAGTCTGGACAAAGGGAGAAAGAAACAAGTACGACCAGCAGCTTGAGCTATACAGGAGTAAGCTCCAGGTTACACCTTTAAAGACACGAAACACAGAATTTCTGCCATAAACACAACCAAACCAAGCTAATCTGGACTGAGAGATTCTGCTCCAGCTCCATACTTTAACATGTTCACATTTTTAAAAATCCTTGCGTATTTATATATTTGACTTTAAGGTGTTGATACACAAAATCCAATTCCAGGCCTGATGCTGACCCTGCCATTTGAAGGGCAGCATCCCCCAGTTCCCAACACACCGAACAGCCTTCTGAAGCTGGATAGGAATATTACCACCCATCACCAATACTATCTTAGCTGTGGTGGGTTTCCTTGTTTTAAGCAGTGATATATTTTATTTATTAAACAAAAAAGGCATGCACATTTGGCAACATTCCTGAGTGATTCAAGTGCACATTACATTTTTGCATGGGGCAGAACTGTCTGGAGTATTTACTAAGAAATGATTCCTGGGTCTTACCCTGAGCTTCTGACTTTCTAGATCTAGGGTGGGAAAAATAATTTGCATATCTAAGAAATTCTTTTTTTTTTTTTTTTTTTGATACTTTATTTACATTTCCGATGCTTCCCCTTTTCTGGGTCTCTTCTTTGGAAACCCCCTATCCCCTCCCCCTTCCCGCCTCTGTGAGGGAATTCCTCCTCCCACCTACCCGCCCACCCATTCCCATATTCCCACCTTGACATTCCCCTTTACTGGGGCCTCTAGCACC
>CM052707.1:9791685-9811040 GCA_028551405.1 Uromys caudimaculatus | reverse complement strand
CCCAGCTATATCAGTAAACTAAAGTTAAGTATACTTTTACAAGGGATGAACTTTTCCCAGAAAAGCTATGAATAATCAACTGTTAGCAACCATAAAATGTTTTTTCTTGCAGCTGTGATGAGTTTCAAATGTTATTTTTACTTTATTTGGGGGGAGAACAGAAGAAGAAAGGCGATTCAATGCTGCTCTTTGTGAAGTTAATAGTCTTGTTTAAAGTACGAGTCGATGACAGGGTCACGCTATAAACAAGCCCGGGTACAGATCCAACTTGTAGTTAGAAGATGTCTGGGAAAGGAGCCTATAAAAAGATAAAGCTCTCTTAACGACTCTTCCAGAGCAGTGTTAGATACCTGGAAACGCTGCAAAGATCCATTAGGAAGCAGCTTTTCTCTGTAGCCTCAAGCTTCAGACATGATGCCAGCGCCTCCAGTGTTGATTGGTACCCTCCCTGATAATCTCAGAGACGGATCCTAGGTCCGGAAGTGTAAGGTGGGTTTCTGAGGTACACCCCTTTAAACTTGGGCGTGGTCTCTCCTTGTTCTGCTTGTGCTCTCCCAGTGCTGGATACGAAGAGGGAAGGCACAGAAGTGGTTGAGCCGAAGAGAGGGGATGTGGACAGTGTCACACTCTGGCTAGGGCAACTCAGGATCTTGTTTTGGGTCTGTTCCCTGCAGGGCACACTTAATCACCCTTTATCTTACTCTGCTGTCAGGATCAGGCAACTGGTTAGTTTTGCTAACCCGGTTTCTCTTTGATAACCAGATACCCTCAAACTCAGTCATTAAAATAATCATTTTAGCACGTCTCACTACGTTATGGGTTGGGAATTTGGCCACTTCTGCTCCCCGTCACTTCAGCTGCGTTCTCTAGTAGCTTGCAGCTGGTACTGAGCCTGTCTCAAGTCTCCAACTCACTGGTTCAGCCCCTTGGCAGGCTCAGTTGGAAGTCTCGGGGCCTCTCAGCCTGGCAGCATTGTGGTGCCAATCTATCAGAGGCCAGTCCTGGATCAGGAGAGGCCAACGTCAGAACCAGTCACACAAATGCCCACCTTTGCATCTCCCGTTCACCCAACTCATGTGGTTTCTGGTGAGAAGTCTCTCTGATAGGATTTTCCTTTGGCAATGGGTTTGTCCATCACGTGAAGATATAAATCAGAACTAACCATCACAAATGACCAGTCACTCTTAATTAAAGGCAGCAGAGGTGCCTCTTTACCTTCTGGAAGTAGCACAATTGAAGAAAAGCCAGTGGGTTGCACTGTGAGCAAGCATCTGTCAACAGGCACTTCCTAGACACTGCATTTTAAATCACATGACCCAGCATGCTGAAACACAACTGTCATGCAACTGGCCAGGAGACTGAGGCAGGGGGATCACAGAAGTTAGAGGCTAGAGTGAATTCCAGCCCAGGCTGGACTGCACAGCGAGACTGTGTCTCCAGAATGAACGTGTTTGGGCTACCTCTCATTGCCTTGATTTAACAAGGCTACTGCTAATAACTCATCCAGGAAAGTTGCTCTCAACGAGAAAAAAAAAATCTCTATGTACAAATGTGTTCGTCACTCCTGTGAGATGCTAAATGTGACTCATGAAAGAAAGATTAGTGGGAATGAGATCAATACCATGCCATCATGTGCAGCCGTTAAACTACAAATGCCGTGTCTGTGGGAGAGTGCTCCCATATAAACAGAGCAAAAACACGTTATAACTGAGAGGAGTACAGGATACGCTCAAACTACGCTTACAGTAACAGCAATGGCCAGGTGGTGGTAGTGCATACCCTTAATCCCAACACTCAGGAGGCAGCGGCAGATTATGTTCAAGTTCAAGGCCAGCCTGGTCTACAGAGTGAGTTCAAGGGCAGCCAGAGCTACACAGAGAAACCTTGTCTCAAACAACAACAACAATTACAACAACAAAACTAATAATAATAACAACAACAATGGACAAAGAATTTTAGAAGTAAAAAGAGCTTGTTGAAGTGACATCTTTTTAATTTAACTTTTATTTTATAATGTTTTTAAGTTCATTCAGCCATAAAGTTTATATAATGTAACAATGGCTGTCTCCAGCCTTAACTTCAAAATTCAACACATAAACTGAACAAAGTGATGCATGCCTTTAATCCCAGCACTCAGGAGGCAGAGGTAGGCAAATCTCTGTGAGCTTGACGCCCGCCTGGTCTATATAGAAAATTCCAAGACAGCCAAAATTACATATCAAGACACTGTCTCCAAAAAAAAAAAAAGTAATAATAGCAATACTAATAATAACAATAATTCAGCGTACATGCAGGAAATACCTCTAGCCTTGAAGACATTTTAAAATCTACTTATTGGCTTGCACTACAACTAGCAAGCAACTTCACATAAGTAAAAGACAGTTTCTCCTTTTATTCTGCTGTCACATGTCGGACACAAGGTGAAACAGTGGGACAACCCCACTGTAAGTCAGCAGACCTAACTCCTGGCCCAGGCCCCCCCATTCACTGGAGACTGATGTGGGGTGTGGCAATACCCAGCCCTTTCTAGTTTGGGGGTTCCCATATTGAATACAAGAGCAAAAGTGAACAGCCCAGAGGTCCCTCCTTGTTTTAAAATTATTTGATTCTGTGCTTGGTGGAGGGGGTTTAGCTTTGGTATATGTGACGTAATCCAGGCTAGCTTGAGAAGCAGGGAAATGTTCACAATGTAAATTGCTTTGTTCAATAAAGTGAAACAAAGCATGGTAAGGAAGAAAAGCCATGACAAGAGAGGAGGAAAAGACCCTTCCTTCAGCAGGTCTCTCTCACTGGAAACACTCAAAGTGCCTGACTGCATGCTGGTGATTTTCTCAGTGGAAGGGTTCACATAGACAACCAACAAAATACATAAAGAAAAGACTCGGTTGGCCCCTGTGATGGTTTAAGTGTGCCTGGCCCATGGGAAGCAGCACTGTTAGGAGGAGTTGGCCTTTATTGGAGGAAGTGTGTCACTGTGGAGGTGGGACTTTGAGGTCTCATACATGTGCTCGAGTCTGGCCAGTGTGACAGCCCCCTTCTGCTGCCTTTGGATCAAAATGTAGAACTCTGGTTCTTCCAGCACTACACCTGCCTGCATTCTGCGTTCCCAACATGATGATATAGACCGAACCTCTGAAACTGTAAGCCACCCCGATTAAGTGGTTTCATTTATAAGAGTTGCCTTGGCCATGGTGTCGCTTCACTGCATTAAAACCCTAACAGTCCCATAGTGACAAATACTATAAAGAAAAGATTAAATGTAAATGCAACAGGATATTCAGGAAGAGGACTCAGAAATTTTAAGTAGGTTCCATAAAAATCCAACTGAACTGGAGGTAGTGTACATTATCTGTGATCCTGGCACCCAGAAGAAAATGTAGAGATTCACAACTCCAAGGCCAGCTTTGGCTATGTGTTCCAGGCCAACCTGGGCTGCACAGTAAAACCTAAATTTAAATTTTAAAAAACATTTTTAAGATACAAGTGAGTAAAGACCTGAAAGCAAGTAAAGGAAGAGAGCAAAGCAATGAGAGGTCCCCAGTGGGTGTCTGGAAGGTGGGCAGTCATAGCAGGGTGGCCGTAGAGGACGACCAATCTAGTAGGTTCATTCCCATGGCTGGGCCAAGGAAGGCTGTTCCAAGGCAGGGTGGGCACAGACAGCAGCTAGAAAACTATCAACATAACTTAGGCAGTGTGAGGAGGGGTGAGGGGGGGAGTGAGCACCCTGAAGGGTGAGCACCCTGGATGGGGGAAGTGAGCACCCTGAGGGGGGAAGTGAGCACCCTGAGGGGAGAAGTGACCACCCTGGAGGGGAGAAGTGAGCACCCTGAGGGTAAGCACCTTAGGGTGGGGCATGAGCACCCTGGAGGGGGGAAGTGAGCACCCTGGAAGGGGGAAGTGAGCACCCTGGAAGGGGGAAGTGAGCACCCTGAGGAATGAGCACCTTGGTGTGGGGAGTGAGCACCCTGGGAGGTAAGCACCCTGGGGGTAAGCACCCTGGGGGTAAGCACCCTGGGGGCGTAAGCACCCTTGGGGGTGTTTTGTTGAGGATTTGGGGGGCTTTTGGTGGTTTGTTTTGTTTTGAGGCAAAGTCTCTCTAAGTACTGGCTGTCCTGAAACTTGATACGTAGACCAGGCTGACCTCAAACTCGCAAAGATCCTCCTGCCTTTGCCTCCTGAGTGCTGGCATTAAAGCTGTGCATCACCATGCCAGAAGTGGGTCCCTTTGAAGGAAGACGTTAGAAGGTTTGCAAGAGGACTGCGAATGTGGTGAAAGGAGATTGACACTAAGGTTTGGGGTCATGGTGGCAAGGTCCAGGGCTGCTTTGGGCTGTTTGGATGCTCCTCAGATGCCCAGTGGGACTCTCAAGTTGGCAACCTATTCAATTCCAAAATTTGAGGTGGATTCCAAGCTAGAACTATAAATTTGAGCATTACCAACACATAAGTAGTTTAAATGGTACTAATTCCCTAGGATGGAGGAGATCACCAGGGCAGAGTTCCAAGGACTGGCGCCTGGAGAAATCCAGTTCTAAGCATTTGGAGATAGAATGGGTCCAGCTAAGGAGATCAGGAGTGACCAGTAGAATATGGGGCAGCCACACGATGGAGCATTTCAAAAGGAAAGATCAGTTGGTGGTGATATGACTACTAAAGATATCTTTCAGACACACACAGCAATTAGAATAAAGGCTGCTCAATAGTAAGAAAAGCGAGTGTGTGTGTGTGTGTGTGTGTGCGTGCGTGTGCCTGCATGTGTGTGCCCACATGTGTGAGTGCTATGTGCGGTGTGTGTGCACAAGTGTGCGTGTGTGCACTTGTGCATGCGTATGTGTTTGTGTGTGTGTGCGTGCGTGTGCATGTGTGTGCACACGTGTGTATAAGTGTGTGTGTGTGTGTGCGCGCGCACGCGTGTGTGTGTGTGTGCATGCCAGTCAGGTTTACTCGCAATACCGTATGAAATGAAGCTGATTTATCTCGTTGTCTTACTTAAACCATCTGCCTCCCTAGGCACCAACTAAGACACCTGGCTTCTTACTCTCTTGTGAGCGATCACCTAACTGAGGTTATACAGAAGGGGAGAAGAGTCAGATGCATCTTGGCTGGAAGTCCTGAAACACAGACATCCAGTCTCCACTCTAGCTTTTACTGAACACTGGGCTGCCAGATCAATAAGCCACAAAGAAGAGAAAATAGAACTGCAAATCAAAATAAGCACCAATCTTTATCTTACTGTAAAACATGAATTTTAGGATAGAGTTTATGCTGTGTAAAAGGGTTTTCGTGGTCTGTTGGTAGAGCTGTAGTTTACTTCATCCCGAACAAACCTGGGTTTTCCCCAGGCATTCTTATGCACACAGATCTTACTTACCCTGAAAACGTTTTGCAAACCAGTTCTCCAGCAAATTGAGATGCACATACGCCATGTGGTATTGTCACATTATACTATATATATATATATATATATATATATATATATATATATATATATATATATAAATTTACAGGCTCTAATCTATAAGGAAATCTGGTAAAGAATAAGGCATTGTCATTCTGCGTTTCACAGCTACATACTGTGTAGACACGCTGAAATGGTGAGCTAAATACAAATGACAAATAGCTCGCCTTGGTGAATATGGGTGACTTATACATAGCCTTAGCTTATTAATTAATCTTCAAATGTGCATCCTGCAAACTCAAGCGCACCTGTATCCAATGCTTTGGACTATTTACAGCCTTCTTCTGTCTGGCACTATTCAATGGAAGCTATAAAAAGAAAATGTTTCCTTTCCATTACAACAGGAAGAAAAAATTCAAAAATTAAGCCACAAAACACGTGCCATTAAAAAAATAAAGACTATGGCTTGTACCAGGTCTTCTCATAGTAAGTCTGAAAGCAGCTAAAATCCGACCAGAACATCAAATCAAAGAGCATGGACTTTTCTCATACATTTAAGCATGATTGCTATCATAAAAATATTAAATAGTCAGGCACAGTGGCACACACTTGCAATCCCAGCACTTGGGAAGTAGAGCAAGAGGATCCGGCACCCAAGGTCATCTGAGGAAACATTGTGAGTTCTAGGCTATCCTGGGCTACATGAGACACTGTCTCAGTTCATACACATGCCAAAAATATTGAAGTGAAAACTGAAGTAAGCATTATTTCTTAATATCAGAGGGTTATTTATATTCTATTTATTATTCATTTACACGTGTATCCTATCATCCGTATGAACTATTCTTTCCTGTTGGATTGTTGATCTGAAGGTTAGGAAGGAAGATATTTGTAATTCATATTCTCTGGCATAAATCTATAATGGGAGATAGTTAACAACCCTTTGATACCGATTGGTAATATTTCAAGTTGTGTTAATAGATCAAGAGAAGCCAGAACCAGGCAGTACCTTTAATACCTTTAATTCCAGCACTTGGGAGGCAGAGGCAGGTGGATCTCTGAGTTTGAAGACAGCCTGGTCTACAGAGTGAATTTCAGGACAGCCAAGGCTACATAGAGAGATGGTGTCCCCCAAAATCAAGTATATAGACAAAGACATAGATAACACATACATACATACATACATACATACATACATACATACATACATACTATTATGAACATCCTAGCAGCCCTCACTACCCTGCCCACCTCCTCTTTCCCCCCAGCTTAAAGTACACAGGCACACTCCCTGGTGCTACTTTCTAAATGCACTAAGATTTTTTTTTTTGCCATTATTTAATTACTTGGTGGATTACTGACAATTTCATACACATATACAATGCATTATGAAAATATTCAACCCCCATCACCTCTCTTGTCCCCTCCCCCTCTCCCTGAACCCCTCTCACCTGCCCCTCAGTTCAATAAATGTTGCTCATGAGCTTGGGCAGATGGACAACTCACCAGTGGCCACACTACTGAAGAAATGACACTGCCTCCCTCTGTCACCACTAACTGCCAGAGATAGCTACTCAGGAAGGGGTGGAGCCTCACGGGTACTACTCCTTGATGGACTGGTGAGGGCCCAGTCCTGCAAAGGCATTAAACACGCCTCCATAGCCGCTATATGTTCATGGTTGCCCCACCCACATCATATCTAGATGACAGTGTTTTTATAGCACTCATAAATTTTAGTTCTTTATGGATTTTAGACTCAGGCCTGGCAGGACATTTCCAAATGGGCAGGCTGGTTTGCTTTGTTTCATTTTATTTCCCATCAAGGCTCACAGAAAATTCCTCAAAAGCCAATGGTTATACTTCTGCCTGGGGGGCACTTTCCAGTCAAAATTAATTCAAAATATACTAACACTATGATCCCCTCCTTTTCTCTTCCTCTCTCCCCCTACCCCCACTCCTGTTCAGGTACAGAGCAGTGGCTTCCTGGAGCCGAGTTCAAGGAATTGGGATCCCCTTGATTACCGCCATTGAAATTGTCTCCATCTGGGTTCTTTCCTTTATCTTGGCCATCCCAGAAGCCATCGGCTTCGTCATGGTACCCTTCGAGTACAAGGGCGAGCTGCATAGGACCTGCATGCTCAACGCCACGTCCAAGTTCATGGAGGTAGTAATCCTATAATGTTGAGGCCTGGAAAGCTAGTTCAGTTGATAATAAAGAGATAACGTTCAGTCCCCAGAAACCATGTAAGAAGCTGGTCACAGTGACACAGACTTGTAAAACCAGTGCTGGGAAGGACAAGGACTGCAAAGCCACAGGCTTTAGCTGGATCGCCTAGCCAAATTGGCCAGCCCTAGGTCCCCATTCGAGACCCTGTCTTAAAAAAACAAGTAAATGGCTCCTGAAGAATGATACCTAAGGTTGTTCTGTCCTACACACACTCACATGTGAACACATACATGCACACACACATGCACACAAATACGTGAACATGCATGAACACACACAGGAACACATGCATACACAAACATGCATAAACACACAAAGTATTGTTCTCAGAAGGAATTCTCACTCTCGCCAGATTTCCTTGGGGGTCTGTGATGGTTACAGAGCCTTGCCTGGACTTTTGTCTTCTGGAACTGTTTTCACATTACTCATACAGCCATAAAGGGCTGCTTTCCATGTAGAAGCTGTCAGTATTCAGGGAAGGGGGGTCATATCTGTGGAGACTAATCAAACTATCGCAAGAAGCCCTGTTATCCCCCATAAATAATCCAGAGAAAGAGCATAAGGAAGTAAGAAGCAAGTCTTTCCAAGTTTGAGGTAAAGTCGTTAGAATAAGAAATTGAGAATAGTTCTCCAACTTGATTTTTTATTCTCCATTAAAAAGACAGGAAGCTGGGCATTCTGGATTTGTATAAACCCTTGCCCACAGAGAGAGAGTTTGAAGTCAGCCTTCAGCTAGAATGTCCCCCCTCAGTAGTTTCCAGGTGGCAAGTATTAAGAGAGAGGTCAGTTATTGATGGCTGAGCTGGCTGACTCTGGGGTCACATAGCAGACATACCAGGCAAAGGGCTAACTTCCACTGACTGCAGCTATACAGATAAGCCATTCATTGATAGCCCTCACTGTTCCTAAGTGAGACACAAATGGTGAGTACACTTTAAACACAACAACCAAAAAGTCAGCCGATCTTATCAAAATGTTGAGGCTCATCAATAAACAAAGATGAAAATGTCTCCAATCCCATTGTATGAACTTCCAGAGGAGGCTCTTTGTACTGCTCCATTGTGTAGTCGGAATCAGCGTCGGCTTCTTAGAAACACCCTTGTAGGGATAATTAGGCCGTTTTCATGTGCATTTTCATGTGTTACAGCCCAGCAGCCCAGCACCTGCCCAGTGTGTATGAAGCCCTACTTAGGGGTGATCCAGTGATCGTGTGATCAAATGTGATTAAATAAAAATACTGAGCACAACTGCTGGGTCTCCACTGCTGTCAAAGGGGGGTGGATATATAAACTGTATCTATGAGCACAGAGACTGGGGGGGAGCAGGGTGCTTCACAGTTGGCTTTCATCCCAATGTCCCATCCTCCCTCTTCCTCCCTGGACAGTTTTACCAAGATGTGAAGGACTGGTGGCTCTTTGGGTTCTACTTCTGCATGCCCTTGGTGTGTACAGCAATCTTCTACACCCTCATGACCTGTGAGATGCTCAACAGGAGGAATGGCAGCTTGCGGATTGCCCTCAGTGAACACCTCAAGCAGGTAAACCTCAGTTCATGAGAAGGTGCCCAAGGCCGTTTTGAATCAGCAAGCCATGGAGGTATTGACCATTTGTTTGCACAATTCATTAACAAGATACAGTTGCCTACAGTATGCAGTACAGTAATATGTTATGCAGGTGTGTATTCTAGGAGCAACAGGCTAGCCCACACAGCCTACTGTGAGATAGCCAGTACCACCCAGCCATGAGGATTAGTATACGCTATGGTGTTTGTGCAGTGCTGAGACTACCAAGCTACTCATCTCTCAGAACGTCTCTGTCATTGAACTACACATGACCATGTTGTATGATGTCCTAAAAATAAAAATGTTCTCTTGGAGCTGTTTCTTTATATAGCCTTAGGAATTCCTCTGGGGAAGTGGTCTCCTGCCTGTGAACCAGATGGCCCAGGGAGGCTGGGCTTAAAGAGAGTTAACTCTTGGTTATTTTGCCAAGAGTGTATTGAGCATGTGTGTGTGGATGAATTGAAGTGGGCCTGGGGCTATGCCAAAGCAGAAAGATACATGTGGCCATCTTCGTTTGTGGGGTCTGAAGTCTAGTTGTAGAATAAAATACAAATACAAGCAATTAGACAATGAAGTGATAGAGTGCAGCCCAGGGAGGTACAGCACACAGCCAGGGCACACAGCCGGGGCACACAGCCGGGGCACACACAGCCGGGGCACACACATCCGGGGCACACAGCCGGGGCACACAGCCAGGGCACACAGCTGGGGCACACAGCCGGGGCACACACAGCCGGGGCACACAAGCATACAGCACACAACCGTACATCACACAGCCGGGGCACACACAGCTGGGGCACACACAGCCGGGGCACACAGTCGGAGCACACAGCCAGGGCACACAGCCGGGGCACACACAGCCGGGGCACACAGCCAGGGCACACACAGCCGGAGCACACACAGCTGGGGCACACAACCGGGGCACACAGCCAGGGTACACAAGCATACAGCACACAACCGTACAGCACACAGCTGGGGCACACACAGCTGGGGCACACACAGCTGGGGCACACACAGCTGGGGCACACACAGCTGGGGCACACACAGCTGGGGCACACATGAAATGGGACTGTGGAGAAACTGTCTTAGATGCAGAGGAGAAGGAAGATGTGTGTTATTTAGTGGAAAAGCAGAGGACAAATGAGCCCTGGAGAGCATGGAACGGACACCAGGCAGTCGGGAGAAGGAAAAAGCATAACATAGATTTGATCCAGGAGCATCTCAGATAAGACTTTTGATAGGAAATTTAACTGGAAACAGCAAAACAGGGTGAAATCTCCGAGGCCCAAAATTTTAGGAGGAATTTGAACTGCCAGGGGGAGCAAATGTATCTTGTAGGAAAAGCTAGAACAGTCACGTGTACTTCGGGACTTTAGAAGGCAAAACCTCACTCTTCCACTTCCGAGTCATGTGACCTTGGACAGATTACCTCATGTCTCTAAGCTTCCAGTTTCTCCTAAGTGTATAGTAAATATTTGTAGGTTGCCAACGGCGTATAGGGTACCCAATAGTGTCCAGTTCCTAGCAGACACTCAGCAAACAACTAGTTTATGTTGATTCATAGAATTAAAGAGTGCATTCTTTAATTCTTTAAAGAATTAAAGAGTAAGTTCTTAGTAACAATGGGAGTATACACAAACATTCACTCACACCCATGGGCAGCATGAGCAGTCCCTGGAGTCCCTACAGCCAGCCTGTGGAATTCTCACACAGGGGCACACATTAGCACGGATCAGCTGCTGTTTGACTTCCTCATCCCCTTGTCTGCAAACCAGCCGGAAGAACACACAAATGGTGCTATTAGAAGACTCTGAGGAAGTGATGTGCGCATGTGTGCTCTGGAAGTTCCAATGCGTCACAAATAGTAGCAATTACCTTTGACTGACAGTCGTGTTTACTTTGAGAAGCTTTAGCCTGGCTTTGTTCAGGCATGAATGTTGCAGATACTTCAGGGGCAAAATTAACCCTTGAAGGCCAGGTGCAGGTGAATCTCTATGAGTTTGGGGCAAGCCTGGTCTACATGGTGAGCCCCAGACCAGCCAAGAATAAATAGTGAAACCTTGTCTCAAAGAACAAAAACAAAAAGAACAACTTTACAAAGCCCTAGTCCTACAAATTGGAACACTATATGTCTCTCCTGCAGACATGTCTCTGGAAACGCACCCCAGCTGGTCTCATGACTGGGAGATTAAGGGCTCCAGGTCTTCAGTTTGGGATGAGAGAATCTCTGGGAAGGGATCAACTGGAAGGGTTTAATGTAGGCTTCCTGAATTTAATGTTAGATGCCTTGGATTGAGCCAACATTATTTTTCAGAATTATTTCTCCAGCCTATTGCCAGTTGGTTTTGACATTGGTTGACCCATTACAGACAGGTTGCATTTTATGTTCCTAAATGTGAGTGGGGTGATATGCCTCAGCAGTCTGAACCCAAATGAAGGGATACAGATAATTCCTAACCTCTGGCTGTTCAGACCACGAGCAGACTTGAAGGCTGACGAGGCTTCAGTTGGAGTCAGTCGTTTGTCAACATGTCAAGTGCTTCTAACCATCACTGCTGAAAACCTCTCCCCTTATCCCTCTGTTTGCAAACAGCAGATCTTTGAAAACTATACATCACTAAAAAGGAATTTTAAAATTAGCTGCAAATCTCAACCCAGCATAGTGGCGTATGCCCATAATCTAAACACAAGAGAGACTGGGGCAAAGGGATCTCTTGGGCACAGGAATTCAAAACCAGTCTGGGCAGCAAAGCAAGACTCTGTCTCCAACGAAATAAGTAAGCAGTAAATAGAAGCAAAACATTTTCAACAGTTGCTTCAAAATCAACAATGAGTGAAACAAGCTGCTTTTTCTATGCACTTGTTGAGTTTCTTGCTGTGTTTGGTCTCCTTGGGTGTCATGCCATTACTTAGGCCAGGGAACTAATACTCAGTACTTAACTAGTCCCTAAGTAGTCACCCTATAGCCATCTGCACTCCTTGAAAACACACGTGCTCCCATGCTTAGACTCACAAACACACATGCCCACATGCTTAGGTACAGCCAGTTTCTGCTTTCCTCTTGCATAGATTTCTACTGCTGTCCTCAGGGCATTCAAAGCTGGCAATTGCCCAAAGACATGTCTCCATGAGACAGCTGCACTCTGGGTCTTCAAAAGTGGTGTCACACAAAGGCCGCTCTCCAGACTCGTCCGTGGAGTCCCTCCCTCTTTGTGTGTCACTATCTCTATGCGATAGCACTAACCTTTATCCGTGTCCGCACGCACTTGCCCTTAGCGTCGAGAAGTGGCAAAGACCGTCTTCTGCTTGGTTGTCATCTTCGCCCTGTGCTGGTTCCCTCTTCACTTAAGCCGCATTTTGAAGAAAACCGTGTATGATGAAATGGATAAGAACCGGTGTGAACTGCTCAGGTACGATTCACAATGCCCGTTTCATTAAGAAGCTAGATTTCACAGCTTTTTACATTCATAAACTCTGAAACTTAAAATTGTAAACTTAATTATATGTTTTTAGCTGATACAGCCTATTGCTGGTCCCGAAGTTTGTGTGAGTCCTGTCTATAATCTTGCCACTGCCTTCCTGAGACAGTGCACAAGGGCTTCCACTAACCCTGCAGTGCTTCTTATTAAATCCTAACCAATACCCATAAGATACTACTTCCTGGCAGAAGAGTTGCTGATCTGGTGGGAAATGCCACTTGGCAGACTCTAAAGCAATGTGTTCTAATGACCATGTTCTCTTCTGCTCCAGCTTCTTGCTGCTCATGGATTATATCGGCATTAACCTGGCAACCATGAATTCTTGCATAAATCCAATAGCTCTATATTTTGTGAGCAAGAAATTCAAAAATTGTTTTCAGGTAAGACTGTTTTGCGCTCTCTCTCTCTCTCTCTCTCTCTCTCTCTCTCTCTCTCTCTCTTCCTCTCTCTCCCCCTCTGTCTCTCTGTGTCTGGCAGCCAAACCAGGGTACTCCATAACTAACAGGCCCAGGCAATTCAGTTTTACTGCTGCTTTAAATAGGCACCTTCCTCCTCATTCAAGAAGTGAAAATTACTTTTTGTTACCTAGAAAGAAGGTCAGACTGTCATCAGAGCAGAAGAGCAGTATATATTCAGATGATACTTCCAGAGGTTAACACTAAAAGGACTGACTTAATTGAATCTGATTTACTGCCTCTCTTCAAATGGAAGGCTCAAATATAAGCACCAGGCATTCGAAGTCCAGAAAGCCAGTTCACGCCTTTCATCATCTTAGACTTTAGTCAGTCCCAGGCAGAAGTCGGCTTTGGGCTGAGGAAGCTCTCACCAACAACAATTAAACGGTGCATTTAATAACAACCTTTTCAGAGCTGGAGAGGTGGCCCAGCAGTTAAAGGCATTTGCTGCTCTTACAGAGGACGCAGGTTCCATTCCCGGCATTCATATGGTGTCTTAGAACCATCTGTAACTACAGTTCCAGAGAATTCAATGCCCTCTGCTGGTTTCCTTAGACCCCAGGCACATTCATGGTACACATGCATACACATAAAATAAATGTAAATCTTAAAAACTAATAAGTAATAGCCTTTCCAAGGAAAGTGAATACTTATTACTCTGGACATCTGTACTACTGTGGTTTCACTTGTAGTTAGCATTCTTGCTTCCAAGCTCCTTCCAGACACGACAGCAATATCTTTAGGAACCCCCGTATCTTATAGACGTCTCACTTTCTAGTTCTGGAATGACTTTAGCACAGCCCTATCGTTTACTCGGCTGTGTTATCTTGGACCAAGATGTTTAACTTTAACTCACAGTACATTTTATGCAGAATAGAGTAGAGGTTGGGGGGAACAGGTCCTAGAAGCAAACAACCTTGGCTGACAGAGCAGCTCAGCATTTACTAATGGTCTCACCCACGTGCGACCATTGCCCCCTCAAACTCCCTCAGTTACCTCGCCTGTAAAAATTGATGAACCAAGAAATCATCCAATAAGTACAATTCAGTGTGGATGGATAGACAGACAGACAGACAGATGATGGATGGATGGATGATGGATAGATAGGTAGATAGATAGATAGATAGATAGATAGATAGATAGATAGATAGATAGACAGATAGGCAGGCAGATAATAAGTACCCAGTATGAGTGAGCTACTGTGTAAGATTGAAAAGGAAAACACAGTAATTGCCCTCACAGAACCCATGATCTAAGCAGAGACAGACGTATTACCCAGAAGATGGTACAAACAGGTGAGCGTTGGCAACGGAATTTTAGCTGCCATGGCCTTGAGGTCTCCTTGGAAAAGTTATAAACCACAAAGTGCTGGAACTAAAATGGATTCACTCACACCCAGGTCCTAAATAGTATATTTCATATGCTGCACTTGATATCACTTGCTCATTATATATTAATTAGAGGGCAAGGGAGCAGTCCCGTTAAAAATCCTCAGAAATTAAACACACACCCAAGGGAATGGCCAAGGGAAAGAATCCAGTCTTGAGAGCCCTTGCTTCTAATTTACATCCTGCTCTTCCTATTCTTAGGTCTCTCTGGTCCTTCATAAAGAGGTGTCAACAGCACCCACAGCTGGGGCTGTAGTGAGGGTCAGCTGAAGTACTGGCAGATACCAAGCACCTCCTACGGGAGATACAGGGGTGAAGAAGCCGGTCCTCCAGGCCCTTTCCCAGTTGCATCTGCCTCATTTGCTGGAAGAGCACCCCTGCCCCCCAACCAGCACTGCTGCCCCTCCTCTTAAACATGAGGAACACAATCAAAGTGAAAAGCAAGATCTTTGCTCCTAATTTCTGCCTGGCAACAACAAGCTCTGGCTGTCCTCAGATGTCCATGGGCACCCCTCACTGGAGTGCCCACATTTTCATGTGTGACTCCAGAAGGGATCGGCAGGCTGACTGAGTAATTTATACACACTCTCAATCTCTCTCTCTCTCTCTTTCCCATCCGCAGTCATGCCTCTGTTGCTGTTGCCACCAGTCCAAAAGCCTCATGACCTCGGTCCCCATGAATGGAACAAGTATCCAGTGGAAGAACCAGGAGCAGAACAACCACAACACAGAGAGGAGCAGCCATAAGGACAGTGTGAACTAACTCTCTGCAGAAACACTGAGCATGTGCCTTCAAGTCCTAGGATGGAAACGGTCACGCAGCCGCTGCGTTCCCGAAACCTCCCAAAGTCTCTCCCCTGGTCCTTTTCTAAGTCCAGCCTAAGAAAAGCAAAGCTCTCCTGCCCTCGCGACAGCACGTGTGGACCGGTCCCAGCCACAGCCAGTGGGTCTTTCCTGAGTACTGTATATGATTTGCATACTGCGCCTGTCATTTCCAACACTTGAAAATTAGGAGAGCTGAGGAAGAGAGGAGGTCGTTCAAGGAAACCACATATCTGCCATCTTTGCATGAACACAGTTTGCAAGTTCATGACCAGCTTCCGTGCAGTTCTATGGAACAGCCAGTGGGAACTCTTCATCCTAAGATTCTAGAGCAGTGGTTCTCAACCTTCCCAATGCTGCAAGCCCTTAATACAGTTCGCCATTTTCCAGTGACCCCTAACCATAAAATTATTGTTGTTGCTACTTCATAATTATAATTTTGCTACTGTTATGAATTGTTATATTTATCTGATATTTCTGATAGTCTTAGTCTGCCCCCGTAAAAAGGTCGTTCAACTCCCAAAGGGATCTCAACCCTCAAGTTAAGAAGCACTGCTCTAGAAATTATGTTGAGTTTGATGGCCCGTGCCTATATCCTAGAATTGACGAGATGAGGGAAGGTGATTGGGTGTTCAAGGTTAGCCTCATCTACATTGTTCAGAAAAGCCAGGGCTGCATAATATTCTCAGAAAACACAAACAGACAGAAAAAAAATTATGACAAGATTCGTTATTATTACTTTTTTTTATAGCCAAATACATTGTGAGGTTAAAGTACTCTTTTAGAAATGTTACTCAGTGTTGGTATTTTATCACTGTATGGTACTCTAGAAATGATTGTTTCATCTGCTTTTCATGTACTTTGTAAAAAAAAAAAAGAAGAAGAAGAAGAGGAAGAGGAGAGGAGGAGGAGGAGGAGGAGGAGGAGGAGGAGGAGGAAGGGGAGGACATCTGATGAGGAATTAGGTTATGTTTCTACGGCAGTTTTGTATGAAAAACATGGTTTCCAAAGCTGCCACAGACCAGTTACCACCAAAGCAGTTTAATGGCCACTAGCCAAAGAATTTTTAAGTACCTGTGTTTTCTTTTTATGTTGTTGTTTGGTTGGTTTTGTTTTCCAAGACAGGGTTTCTCTACGTAGCCCTGGCTGTCCTGAAACTTGTTTTGTAAATCAGACTGGCCTTGAACTCACAGAGATCCTCCTGCTTCTGCCTCCCAAGTACTGGGATTGAGGACATGTGCCATCACATCTGGCTTGAGCATATTTTTATGTTAAATTAAAAGCAATAATAATACTTTGGATCTGGGCACGATGGCACATGCTCCGTGCTTCCTACTCTTAACATCTGGAGGCTGAGGCAGAGATCGGGAGGGCGACACTGCCTGCACTAAGTAGAGGTACTCACCTCCAAATATTAATAATTAATAATAATACTTAGGTCAAATGGTTCTATTTTTCATAAGCCCAGTCGTTTTTAATGTATTTTTTAATGTGAAACCATGCCCTGCAGCCTAGCTGTGTGTCACTGAAGTGTGCCTGAGACTCCAGCTGGACGGTTTGGTAGGACCTGGGCACTGTCTACAGTAGTTACACATATACAGTGCGTGTTTCCTTTAGGCTCTCGGTATCTCCTACAGTAATGACTGGCTACGAGGCTTGCCTGCTCAGTCCTTTCTTCAGACAGGAAACAATTTCAAAGTGGTCAAATGAGCTGACTGTGTCACGTGCAGGGTAGTTACACCTGCCATGAGCCTTTAACTCTTTGCTCCTCTACAATTGTGAGACAAACTTCAATTTTCATCCTGTCCCCAACTCCTCAGTGGTCACTATTTCAAAGGGCCCAAGGTAACTCCACTGGGCATTTTCCCAGATGTTTACGGACTGTGAGAACAATAAATATCTTTTATTTTGTGTGTATATAAATATATAAATAATTGTACATTTCTTTTAGCCAAATTTTCTGTGGTTATCTCTATGGAGTGTGTGTGTGTGTGTGTGTGTGTGTGTGTGTGTGTGTGTGTGTGTGTGTGTGTGTGTGTTATAGTATGTATAGATATGGTGTAATCTTAGGATGCCTATGTTTGTGCCAAAACACATATTGAGAGTGGATTCTAGGCGGTTCATTATACAACCCACTTTGGTCAGTTCTTGCACATGAGAATCTCAAGCTCCCCAAACTTGCAACTTAGTTACCATTACAAATTCCAGGAGGCATCATGCAAGGGGAAAAGGCTACAGGAGGGATTTGTTACTTGGATGATTTGAGGAAGCAGGATTCCCTGACATAGCCTTATCCCTGCTGGAGCCAAGAGTCCTAAACTTGGAAGTACGCACTTCTCTCTTTATTCCCTTGGGTGTTCTTTTGTTTGTTTGTGGTTGTGGTTTTTTACAGTTTGCTCTGGGGAGTAAGCCCAGGACCTCTGATATGCTAGGCAAGTGCTCTCCTGCAGAGCCACAACCCGGGACAGTATTATTTTGTTCTATTCTCCAGTTGTAGTGCAACCAACAAGTCGCCTGGAGTTTCTGCCAGATAATTGGTTTTTAAAAATAGCTATTTTAATTTTTGCATCATATTTTAATACAGTTTAAAATGAATCAAGTATCAAAATCAAAATTAAAAGAATGCATCAAGTTCCAGTTGCTTGAATTTCAGGGCTGAGAAATACTGCCCCCTGTGGCCACTGGGTATCACACACCTATGCATGCCTGTGGTAAGACATAGATGCAAACAGTTTTGTTTATTAGAGCATTATCTTTTAAAAGATGCCTTGTTTTTTACACATAAAATGTATTTTTTTATTCAGAACATCGTAGGTCTGAATACACAGGCTTCAATGTGCATTTTGTTTATGGACTGGTAACGATTTACTCATATAAACAGTCCTAATTTCTACCTTCACATTTCCAACAAATAACTTTGTAGAAATGATCCAAAAGCTAAGGGCCTGTGTTGGTAGTGGCCCATTAAACAGAAAATAAAAGTTTACAGAAGCTTTGCAAGTGTCTCTTCTTTTTTCTTTCCTTTTTAGTTTGTTTTGTTGTTTTATTTTGTTTTGTTTTTCAAGACAGGGTTTCTCTGTGTAGCCCTAGCTGTCTTAGAACTCACTCTATAGATCAGGCTGGCCTCAAACTCACAGATCCACCTGCTTCTGCCTCTCGAATGCCACCACCACCAAGCCTGTCTTCTCATTTTAAATAGATCTTTGTAGGGGATGTCTGTTGTGTAGTACCTTGCAAATTTCTCCTTAGTAACTGCCCGGCAAGCAAGTTTCCTTACTCAGACAGACTTCATGGTGGAATCTAATCCATCACCCTCCTTGGTTTACTAGACAACTCTCTCTTCCATCCTTTATCTTTCTGGTAAAATTTTGCAGCAGATACAGGATATACAGCAGTGAACAAAACAGGCAAAGTCCCAGATCTGATGGAGCCAGCATTCCAGAAGAATCAGGAGGCAATAATATGCTGTGTGGCTGCCCAGAGGAAGACACACATCCATGACCTCTGTTTACTCGACATCTCCATTTAGATGGCCAATAGACCATAATATACACAGAATGAACCTGATAAGCCCAACCTGTGCTACCATAGTATTCTGCTATTCCGTTAAATATAGCTCTGTCTTTCAGCTATTCAAGGCAAACATTTGGAAGTCGTTTCTCACTCTTCTGTTACACTTCACACCAACATCTCAATAATGCAATTATTGAGAGCATCATCTGCCCCCTTGGCAATCAGGCAGAAGACTGTGGGACTTTTCTACCCACCTCTGCCTCCTATCTCTGTGCTATCATCTCTGGTTGGTGTAACTGTAGTCCTGTCAACTTGTTTCCTGCCTTGCACACAACCACACTCATGGGAGACTGTTCTCCACCTACACTGATTGGGTGCTGGGGGAGGGTTCTTTTATTTAATTTTTTTTTTGATATTTTATTTACATTTCCGATGATCCCCCTTTTCTTTGGAAACCCCGTGTCCCCTCCCCCTCCCCGCCTCTGTGAGGGAATTCCTCCTCCCACCTACCC
>CM052707.1:9763230-9791185 GCA_028551405.1 Uromys caudimaculatus | reverse complement strand
CTAACTTCATGAGTTCTTTGTAAATATTGGATATTAGCCCTCTATCGGACATAGGATTGGTTAAGATCTTTTCCCAATCTGTTGGTTGCCTTTTGGTCCTATTGACAGTGTCCTTTGCCTTACAGAAACTTTGCAATTTCATGAGGTTGGGGGAGGGTTCTAAGAAAGCACTAGGTAACAAAGAGCCCTGTCCCACTGGGTCCAGGCTGAACGCTTGTGTGCCTGGAGCTGGCACCCTGGTTTGGAAATAATGAAGAAAATCAACCTTATCATGTCATAATGATGGGGAAAGAGTGCTTGGGTCTCCAGTTGTGAGTTCTCTTAGTGCTTCTCAGGGTTTGTGGAAACAAATCAGTTCATTCAGGGAAACAAATCAGTTTGTTTACCTTTTGAACTATTCTGATTAGAATCGGTTTTCCACCTAAATTATCTTGATTCATCTTTGGGGGGGGCTGGGTTGATTTGTTTGTTTTAGAGCAGTTTAAAGTTCACAAGAAAAGCAATCCAAAGTTGTCTGAGTTCTCTGTGCCCTCTTTCCTCCCCTCCTGACACAGTTTCCCCTGTCACTTCCGTTTGCATTGCATCATTTACATCATGTTGGCACCAGTGCAGTGCACTTGGTGCAGGGAATGGACCAGTGCTGGTGTAGTTGATTCCTGAAGTCCGTAGTTTGCCTTGGGGCTCCCCCTTTGTACTCTACAGTTTGTAGGTTTTCCCAAGCATACGAAGCCACGCATCCTCCAACATAGCTTCATTTGGGAGACTCCCCTGGCTCGAATGTCCCTCTGCGATACTACTCTTCCCTCCTTCTCCCTGTCTCCCACTCTCCCCTACTCCTCAGACCCTTGGCTTAGCTTTTCACTCAACACAAATACAGATGTGTTGCCTGTTTTTATGTCAGCTTCCACAAGCTAGAGTCCTTTGAGAGGAGGGAATTTGAATTGAGAGAATGGTTCCATAAGATCAGGCTGTAGGCACTAAAACAGTGGGGGAGGGTCCAAACCACTGTGGGTGGGGCCATCCCTGGGCTGGTGGTCCTGGGTTCAGTTCTATAAGAAAGCAGGCTGAGCAAGCCATGAAGAGAAAAGCCAGTTAGCAGCATCCTCCAAGAGCATCAGCTCCTGCCTCCAGGTTCCTGCCCTGTTTGAGTTCCTGTCCTGACTGCCTTCAAAGATGAACCTTGGTATAGAACTGTAAGCCAAATAAAACATTTCCTCCCCAAGTTGTTTCTGGTTATGGTGTTTCATCACAGCAATAGAAACCCTGACTCAGACAGTGAACACCTACCATATTACATGGTACTAACTGCCAGAAACATGACATGAGATGTGTAAATAAATAGATGTAATGGAATAGTTAGTGATGACTCAGCAGACTGGAGCTAAGGGCTCAGGAGTCAGAATTCTTTTGGTGTCAGTTGATCAACACATTGTTAGTTCCTTCTTGTACCTGTTCATGTCTTAGTCTGTGGAAATAAAATAGAAGTCTAGCATCATAACAAGAAGCAGTAGGGTCACCTCTGTTGTATTTTTGTAAGTCAGTAAATATTACTTTTCGTTCAAAAGATAAACCTACCCCAGGGACTGGAGGTCTTGCTCAGGGGTAGTGTATTTACCTACCATGTGAGAGGACTGAGTTTCCATCCCCATCACAGCAAATATAAATAATAAATAGGTAGATAAATAAATAAATAAAATCTACCTAACACATCTTAAAGTACTAACATAATGAACTAGTTGGACGTGTGTCCAAATAGCATGCATGTAGATTAACCTGCTACCTGCATTGTTCTTACCAGTGTTGCTAGCCTCTGACACAGTGGCCATATACAGAAGATGATGCTCTATGCCCAGAAGAGGGGTGCACTGCAAGGCTCCTAGCCCCCTAGGCTGGTAAGACCGAGTTCTTGTGTTTGTGATGGGCTACGCCATCTCTGTTGATTTTATGTCACACTTGAAACAGGCAAAGTTACATCAGAGCACACACACACCACACATGTACTGATTAGTCCTGAAATGTTAATGAGGTCTTCCTATTTTAAAACTTCCCAGTGGTTTGTAAGTAATCCTCCGTGTGGAAGTGCTCCTGTTCTGCTTTTTCTCTGAGTAGCAGTCTATATTTGGTCTGCATTAGGGCTCTGTGGATTTTTATTTCTATAATAAAACTGAGAAAAACATCAACTCCTAGAACCAGAAAATAATAAAGGACTAAATAAATGCGTTTGCCTTTGCAAGGCTGGTCTTCCCTGAGGAAGCAGGCTCCTCTGTCTCCCCTCCGTTCCTGCGCTTTGGCATCAAGATGATTCAGTAGAATCTATCAAATGTGTTTATGCCTGGGAGAAATTAAAGTAAGAGCAGCAATGCCTACTCTAAATAGAATCAGAAGAGTCATGGAACCTCCCTAGAGCAATAGAGAGAATTCCAAAGATTTTTTCCTTTTTAGTTCTAAACTACCGTCCCCTTATCTGGTTGATGATCAATGCTTATTTCAATGTGATTCTGCGACAGTAGATATGTGTTTGGTGTGGTGGGATTGATTTGTCCCAGATGGGAGTCATGACCTTGCACTATCCCACTGTCAGCCAAGTCTCTGGCCCAGGCCCCTCCAGGGCACATCTCTGACTCACTCCATTTACGTATTTTTTTCCAGAATATAGCCACTTCTCCATCAACTGTAGCTCTCTGCTTGTCTTCAAGCTTAACTATGAAATCCTAAGATGGAAAATCTACCAACTCGAGCTCACACATGAGAGGGGAGGAGAACGCATACAGGAGAAGGCTTAGAAAATTTAATAGAAATCGACAAGTGGAGAACCAGGCTTTGTTAGCAGTTGAGGGAGAGGAAATACACTAGCATAGGTCACTCAACTGATCCTAGAAAGACAGCTCAAGAGGAAAACATCCTGTATATTTCTGAGACAGAAGAACTGAGATCTATGAAAGGAAGAGGCCACCTGTGCAGATAAAGCAAAGACAACTGATAGATCAAGGTCTCAGAGGAAGGGAGAGGAGGACACAGCAGCCTCATTTCTCCTCCGACTCCAACAGGGCCTGTTCCTAGGGTCAGGCCTGCTGTATCAGTCCCTTGTCCTCTGACTATATTTCAAGTCTAAGGACAAGAAAAGGACTTACCTACCTTTGAAGCACAGGCCAGTGAAATGGCTCGCAGGGTAAAGGCAATTGGCATGCAAGCCTGGTAAGTCCAATCCCAGGAGGCCTTGGAAAGATATAGCACCACCTCCTCAAAGTTGTCTTCTGATCTCCACACACACACACACCATGATGTGTGCAAACCCACCCCACTCCTATGTATAACAAAAACAATAGTAACATCGTTAATTGTTTTTAGGATAGAACATTACTAAAACATTGGAAAAATAACTAGCCAAGTCACTCATATGAACACTTTGCCTGAAACAACCCCTGGCAGGGTCCATGGACACCACAGGAAACAACTAGATGCTCGAGTCTATGATGAATAGTATGATGACCAGAAACTGTGTGTGCCTACATATATGAACACATACGTGTGATTTTATATGAAGATGAATCTCAGTCTCACTCAGCTTTTGTTGGTTTCAGTGTTTGGGATGAAGCTCAAAGACTCACACATGCTAGGCAAAGCTCTTTACCTCTGAACCACATCCTCAACTGAACACTTCTCAACAACAGCAACAGAAAATTAAGACCACTTGATTATACATGAGTATTTTCTCACAGTGGGGATGATAAACTTCCAGTTTGCTGAAGATGTATCTTTTCAGTGATGCCCAAACACTTCACAGCACTCCACACTAAGATCTTTCACAGGATTACAAGCTCATCTGTGAAGGTGACATGAGAAAGGAAGCTACGATACAGGCCTGGGTGCTTGTATCTATCCTAGGAGAATCTGCCCAGTTATAGGCTATTTTCTAACTTCTCTTCTCCTTCCCTAGGTGTCAGATTCCCCAGTATGCTTGAGCCTTGATATTCACTAGGCTGGAGGGATTCCAGATTTCCAACTTTCTCTGGTCTGCTTCCTAGATTCCATATTTGTAGATACCCAATAATTCCATTATCAATGGCAAGGTGTCTTGGACCTTGCTAGGTGGTGCAGTTGCACACTTCTGTCGTCCACTTGATATTCAAGGGATTATATTCAACCAAACCACAGAAAGGGTCAAAGGAGCTTCATCTACTGGACTATGAATAAGTCAAGGCAAAATGATGGTATAAATTCTGACATGACCTGTTAGTCCAGCAGGTTGTCTCAGACTTCCAGGGAGGGTTTTGTGGCTATGTAATCTCAACCAGGAACTATGATACACAGCATACACTTTTACAAATCCCTGCCTCTGTTGCACAGGATGCAATGAGAAAAAGGTGGTCAGCTTAAGAGTTACCTCCCCAGAGGGACCTTACCTGAGTCACCTAGACACCCATCACTCCACTTTAATTCTCTGCACAGTATATACTGCTTGTGAATTTTTTTCTTGGTCATCTAATAGTAGGTGTGCATTATTTATCTCCTTCATTATGTGAAAGATCTGGTCTGCTTTATAGTTTATAACTAGGGACAGCTTATTATACTATCCCCACTGTATGGGATAATTCTGGGTGGCACATACTGTGCCCTCAGTGTGTAGACTTTAATGAATTTAGATCAAGGAGACCCAATAGAAAAATGACTAGGAGACTACCTAGGCATTCCCTGAAGCTACCTTTAACTCAGGTTAAGTATTCCTTACCCAAAATGTTTGAAAGCAGAAGTGTGTCAGATTTTGGGGCTTGGAGGACTGGGCATATTTGTATAGAATTTTGTAATAATTATAAATTCTTACCGGCCCGTAGAAAAGACACACAATCCAGGTACTTTGTTTACAAGCTATAAGCCTAGATTGGGCAGGTTTGGAGCTATTCTAACTTATTTATCACTCATGATGTCCCTCATTACTTGCTGGTTTTCCTGACCATGTGCTCGTGGTCCATCTCATCACATAGCAGCTTCCTCCTCTCTTGGTCTCCTCTCTTCTTCTATCCTGAGACCCCTCACTCGATCCTTAAGTCTCAGCTTTCTCCATCTACTGCCCAATCACAGGCTCTAGCCCTTTTTTAATCAGTTAAATTGGGGAGCAAGGTTTACATAGCACCACTTGGTGTATGTGAGGATCTGCTTGTTGGGGGACAACCAGATCTTGGGAGCCAGTATTTAGATTAGAATACACCAGATCAATCTCCTACATTTCCTCCTTTTGTCTAAATAAAAAGGCCCTTTCTCTTATAATAATAAACAATAAACAATATACAATAGGAACAATTATGAAACAATCATGAAAACTATTAGGTAAGAGTTACATTCAAAAAGTTCAGTCTGTTTGTATTTGGGAGTATTTGGATAAAGTATTCTACCATCTATTCTATCTTGGTGAGTTCAGAGTTCTGTATCTAAATCATTTTTTCATTACCATCTTGATCATTTAAATCCTATATTTTCATAATTTATAATTACCAACCTTAAAACATTCATTTATAATTTCCTTTAACCTGCATAACTTGTATTTACCATCCTAAAAACATCTCCTTAGATCCTAAAACATTTTCCTAGATCCTTTATAGCTTAAGTGTAATTGTAAGACTATGACTATCTAGGCTTCAACCTTATCACAGACCTGAGAAGGAATAAATACTACCTAAGTATGCAGGAAGTGCAGGCAAGCAGCTTCCAATATTTATAGAAATGACAGAGACCGCTGACACCCTGGACAGTCCCCAATATTCTCTATAAAGTTGAGACTTCCATCTTCAGTTATCTTTCAGGCATATTTATGTAGTAGGAATTATGAAGGACTTGCTTCCCCTTTCTTGCAGAGCTTGGCAGTCGACTTCGTTGTGTTCATTTGTCCTCTCTGATCAGTGTTCTGTCTGCAGATGAAGTTAGGGCATTTTCTCTGCTCAGTTGCTAGCTTGCCACAAGTGAAGCAACTCCATATGGAGATTTTTCTGATGCTGATCATCTTCTCCCAGGTCAAATGGGGTACTGCTAGGAATTGACATGTCTCATTGTCCAAAAGGCCTTAAATTAATAAAAACACCTTTAAATGAAGGTCTATAACTATAATAAGTTATAGTTAGTGTTGTTTTGGTTTGGTTTAGGGTATTTGGTTTTTTGCTTGGTTGGTTGGTTGGTTGGTTGGCATAGGTTTCTCATGAAGTCTCTGAAATTTTAAAGACCATCTATCTATAGCATATCTGAACAAGTAAACATTGTCTGTTTCTAGCTATTTATTATCTGTTCAACCCAGGATGCATATTTCTGTGATAATCCAAACTAGTATCTGACATGACTATGAGTTTGACTGTCTGACCATTAATTTGCATTTCTCAACCATCCCTAATTGTTTGCAACACCACTTATTAAAAGGACTGAAATTAAACCTTGCATTTTCAAGTGAGCTGCATAGGCATAACATCTATGTAGTAGTTGAAACATGCATACATTATGTTGTAACAAAATTAACCTTAAATTTTGTATCAATATATAAAGATTTTACTAATGAAAACGTTAAACCTGTATCAATATACAATGTTCAATAACAATGAAAACAAACATAACCTTATTTGAGAATAGCAATAGCTCTAAGTTGAACTTCCCCAATCCAAAATTCTGAAATTTCAAATACTACAAAATCTGAGACATGGTGAACATCCTGTCAGCATTAAAGGTTTTTGGTTTTCAGACTTTCTGAATACAGAAACCCAACCTGTATCTGGAGAAGTGGTTCTGGAGTGATACCTTCATGATAAGAACTAGATAACAGGGAGAGGGCTTTGGTTATTACACTGACTCACAGGTCTTTCTTATTGATATGATACTGTTCTTACAAATGGAGACTTTTTGTCTACTAAGTTATAGTTATTGTTGTTTTGGTTTGGTTTAGGGTATTTGGTTTGTTGGCTTGTTTGTTTGTTGGTTGGTTGGTTGGTTTAGGGTATTTGGTTTGTTGGTTTGTTTGTTTGTTGGTTGGTTGGTTGGTTGGTTGGTTTAGGGTATTTGGTTGGTTGGATGGTTAGTTGGTTTGGGGTGTTTGGTTGATTGGATGATTGGTTGGTTTGGGGTGTTTGGTTGGTGGGTTGGTTGGTTGGTTGGTTGGTTGGTTTGGGGTGTTTGGTTGGTTGGTTGGTTGGTTGGTTGGTTGGTTCGTTCGTTGGTTTGAGGTGTTTGGTTGGTTGGTTGGTTGGATGGTTGGTTAGTTGGTTGGTTTGTTGAGATAGGGTCTCATATAGCCCAGGCTTGAACTCAGTAAGTAGCCAAGGATGATCTTAACTTCCTGACCCTTCTGGGTCAACCTCTCAAATTATGGGGTTATGGGCATGTGCCACTATGCCCAGTTTTATGCACTGAGGATAGGAACCAAACCTTCAAGCCCACTGAGCAAGCACCTAACAGAGACCTTCTAGCCTTTGCAGAGTAGTCAGAAAAACTGTGAGCTTGACCACAAATTTCAACAAAGCAGGTACCCAATTACACCTATAGTGATCTACAGTGTGGGTTAAAAGAAGTCGTGGGGCCGGGAAAGGAACTAAGTGATGGAGAGCTTGCTTTGCTGAGCATGCTCAAGGCTCTGGGTTCAATCTCCTGCCCTCCAGATCCTCTTTATGCAACTTCTGGCTTTCACTGATTCTGGATTCTGGATTTTCTCCTTGAACAATTTTTTTTTTTTCAGATGAATGAAAATCACTTTATTCTCTGATTCTAAAATAAATGTAGAAAGTCTTTGTTCTAGCCCTCCCCAGCCCCCCCCCCCCATACAAGATTGATCTTTTCCCTGGGTAATGAATTCTAGGGAGAAAAATCTTTCCTCAGGCCAGGGTGTTAAAGCTGAAGCACTTATCTAGAGTGCCCGAAGTCCTGGGCGGGAGAGAGAGAGAGAGAGAGAGAGAGAGAGAGAGAGAGAGAGAGAGAGAGAGAGAATCTGGAGAGTCTAGAGTTGCTGGACTGGGCATATGGCCCATTGCCTATAGCACAAGCATGAAGGTACAATTTTTTATCCACAGCATTACATAAAGCTGATTCCAGAGGCACAAGTCTGTGTTAGTTCACCAAAGTTCATCAGAGGATCCCTGCAGCTCATTGGACAGTTGGTCTACCTGAAGATAGAGAGCAATGGTGGAAGACACCTGGCATTGACCACTAGCCTTCACAAAAGCACACACACACACACACACACACACACACACACACACACACACACACACCCTGTGGAGGGGGAGCTACGGTTGTTCAGGAAACATCTACTAATCATAAATTTCTTACTTACCTGAGCTCATCTATTCTTTTGCCCTCCATGCACACATTTTTGCTTTGCTCCTTGACCTTGGAACTTTAAAGATTCCTAAGATATTTTCATCAACTCATTCAACAGAGGTCAAGTTATACAGGACTGCAATGATAGTCTGTGAACAGAGTCTGGATGCCCTGGTCCACTTTGGTCGGGGTTTATTGCTTCACATGACTGTACTACTACCATCCCTTTCCATCTGGAAACTCTGAACTATTTTTAATTCAGGGAAAATGTATTAACTCTTACCTATTTTCACTTTCATTTTACTGTGAGGTATAAAGGTTAATGATAAAGGTCTCTCAAATCCTCCAGGGTGTTTCATTCCGCTCTAAACTCAGAAGGGTAACCTTGATTTTGGAGTTATCCATTTGAACTTTGTTCCCTTCAGCCTTAAATTCATTCATCAAATGCTTTTTTTTTTTTTTGTCTGATAGATGTTTTCCTTAAGTCACTCTGGGGATCATATTTACAATTTCTTTTCATTCTCTCCTACTCCTGGATACTGTTTCCTCCAAGACCTCCAGTGTCCTCTTTAATCTGCCTTGCACACTGGTAGTTTTCCTCTTCTGTCTGGCTATCCATTCTCTGTTCACATCTCTCAGCGCTGGGTGAATTGAGACAGCTTCTCTCTAACAGTGAAAGGCAAGCTAGCTGTTTCCCATGAAGGCTCATAGTAGATAAGTGGACAGACCTGCATTTGTAGGTAGCCAGTGTGAGTGGGGAGCCAAGTCCCTTTCAAACGTCAAATTCTGAGAAGCATTTTTGGGCCTTTTACCCTAAACACTTTCTCCTCTTTGTCCTGCTTTTCCTTCTGTGCTTTATGCTGTATCCGAGACACCTCGAGTCTTCATAAACTTTGGACTGCTTTCTTCTCAGGCTTGAGTAATCTCTAGGGGCCCCATGGAGCCAGCTGTTCTTAATCAAAGCTTGTGAAACAATCGGCTCCAGCAGCATCCCATTCAGGGGCAGGAAGTGTTCTGGTTAGACCAGGTGTATAATTTGCAGGCATTGGTGTAAAAGCAAAATATGTAGTCCCTTTTTGCCCTTTAAAGTTTATTTTGCCTTTATTTACATGTATGTCTTAGCACTTTTTAATTAAGTTCTCAGCTCTAAATGGTATAACTACCCACTCACCAAAGCTCAAGGATTATCACAGGAGAGGAGGGACAGAAAAATTATAAGAACTAGAGAGTGGACATTTGCATTGGAACAATATTTGCAGAACATGGCAGTGCCATTGCACACAAGGACTGACAGCAGCTGTAACTGAATGCATAAGACCTGCACAAGGACAAGGCAGCCAAAATCCCAGCATGGGTGGGGGAGCTCATGAAGTCCCACCAATCGCTGAGGACATGTTAGCCACTGCTGGCTGCTGGGGAAGGAAGAATCGATTTCTTTCAGGGATACTCGTGCTTCAGTAGATTGTCCTACACCCTAAGTGGCTTCACTGGGATTTAAAATGGAGCACATGACGTTGGGGAGGAACAGCAGTGTGAGGGGCTAAGGGAAAAATTGGGAGGAAAGGAGGTAGATTTGACCAAAATGTATTCTATGCATGTATGAAACTCTGAAGAGTAAAGTTCATAAATCTCAAAAACCACAGTTTCTTATATGGGCTCATTTTAAAAAATAACTCCTTGAGTCGGGCAGTGGTGGCACACACCTTTAATCCCAGGACTCAGGAGGCAGAGGCAGGCAGATCTCTGAGTTCTAGGCCAGCCTGGACTACAGAACAAGTTCCAAGACAGACAGGGCTACACAGAGAAACCCTGACTCAAGGTGGGGGGTGGGGGGCACGGGAATGCTAATCATCCAAGGGAAAGATGTTCCCACGTGACAGCCTGACAGCTCTAGAATGCACACTAAGGAGGAAGGATAAAAACACCCCCTTAGAGTGCGCGCGCGCACACACACACACACACACACACACACACATACACACTATGTATAAATGAGTAACTGTAGCTTTAAAATCAACACTAATAATAAGAGGATAGCTATCTGGCAGGGCAGATAGTCCAGCAGGTAAATGCACTTAGCACCTAGCTGTGGACTTGCCTTGGGTTCTCAGAACCCACATAGAGGAAGAAGAGCACTGACACCGCAAGGTGTCCTCTGACCTCCACATGCCGTGCCCCACTTGTGCCCACGTTCACACTCACCTCACACATTCACACATGCACAACTTTCAAACTGAGAAACGTGTAACAAGCAGAACCTCTTACAAATTCAAGCCTCTCTCATTCTATTCAAAGATTCTTCACTAGCAAAACCAGCTTGCTAAACAGGCAGGCTGAAGTGTCCATGATAGCATGCAGTTTCAGAAAGACCTCCACACTAAGCGACAGTGTGCTTGCTACCTCAGCTTTGGGATACCAGAAATCACTTCGGTTGAATGCAAATGAGACTTGACATTCAAGAGTGACTGCAAACAAAACCAATAGCTACACCCAAAGGCTTACTCAACTAAGAAGAGATTCTGATAGAGCGCTGTAGGCTCATGGGAGGAGAAGGTGTCATGAAGAAGACCAAGGACCAGGAAGGAATTGTTAAAGGTTTGCTTTCATTTCTCAGGGCTGCCATAAGAACACAAAGTGGATGGCTTAAAGCCCCAGGGACTTACTTAGACACCAGAAATGGTGCAGAGGCTAAATCAACCCAAGCCCTTCTAGACTCTTCCAGTCCCAGACAATCCTTGCTGATCACTGGTGACTGGTGATCACTCATTTCCTTCTCTGAGTCTGTCTTTGCATGGCATTCTTCTATGTATTGCTTTGCCTCTAATTCTCCATATTCTTATAAAGACACAGAATTTCAGATTATGAACCACTCCAATTCATCTGTAAAGACCCTACTTCCAGTTGAGGTTACATTCTAAAGCTCCTGATAAACACAGGGTTGTGGAAGGGACTATAGGTGTCCCAGTTATAGGCTGCGAAGACATGTTCCCAACCCCACAGCTCTGTGCTTTTTTTATACACATAAGTGGCTTCTGGGGTCAACAGAATAGCTAGTGCTGCACATTCCTCAGTTCTTACAGTCAGTCTTCCCAATACATGAAAGACCAAAGTGCAATAATAGCATATGCCAGGAGCAGTGTCAAGTTCAGCGGTTTCCAAATCTTCATCCACGGTATGATTTGTTCAAGTGAAATTTTGCTACCATATTAAAACAAACATAGAAGTTGTTCTGGTAGAAAGAGCTCTGACAGGACAGAGACTCTTCCTGCATCAGACTATGTCAGACTGTTTATTACTGGAAACTGCAGTACCGACAATTCTTTTTAGCTCAGGGAACAATTGCTAAACACAACACAGAGCAAAATATGCACAGGGATCAGAGAAGAGGCAGGGAAGAGCAAAATGGGCACTGAGAGACTGGAGAGCAAGCGCTTGTATTCAGATTAGGAAGAGAGAGGGAAATCCTCAGAATGCCAGTGTGGTTTCCAGGGGAGACACAAAAGAGTGGGAAGGAAGGGAGGCACTGAGTGGCTCAGCAGGTAAAGGCACCGCCCTCAAGTCCAAAGACCCCCCCCCCTTTGAGTTTGATATCCTGAAGCCACAAGTGAGAAAGAGAGGACTGATTCCTGCAGCTGTCCTCTGATATCCACATGCTTGCCATGGTTGTGTGCACCCACACACAAACACATGTGCACACACGTACACAAAATAAATGTTTCTTAAAAAGAAAGAAATGATGCATTCTTTCAAGAAACTAAAGCAGTAGCCAGTATTCTTGTGTCCCTGTTGAAGCTCTCTGGAGTTCCCTGGCTCACAACTGAGGCAACTGTAGACACAGGGCAGGCAAATGCACACTGGATGACTCAAGGGTCTTCTGTTTCCCAAAGAAGTCGATAAACAAAGACTTGAGTCTCCAGACTCATTAATCCGATACCTTCTATGAGCACTAAGCATATACAAAGGGCCAAATAAAAGCACTCAGCATAAATACAACCATAATACCACATCTTTAGAACTGCCCAAAGAGAAATAAGTAAATGGCATTTAAGGAAAGAAATCACTAACCCCTTAACACATATGACATGTTAGAGAGAGAGAGAGAGAGAGAGGGAACCATTTGATGACCTTTTGTCTCCACCAAGGTTAGGGGTGGGCTTGTCAAGAGGCCAAGGTCTATGAGATCAGTTGAGCTTTCCATTAGATGCCTAAGAAAGCACTCTATATTTTGTTGACTGAAATAACTTAGTAGTTTAACCTAGTACATCTCATGCTTTAGAACAACCTGAGCTTGGTATGGAACGTGGGAGCCAGGGACCCTTCTGATAGCAGTGTTGCTAAGCAGCGTTGAGCAATGTCCTGGAAAGGTCCGGACCCACACTCTGTGCTGATTTTCATGGAAAACTGCCCCTTTACAGAGCTTCTAATCTCCTTTGGGTCACTGGCCTTTTGGGGGAAGCCTAGTGGATAACGCTCTGTTGTTGTTGCTGTTGTTGTTGTTTGAAAACAGGGTCCAACTATGTTTATCACCCAAGCTGGCCTGGAGCTCTCTATGTAGCAGACTGGTCATCCCCCTGTCTGGGCCTCCTGAGTACTTGGATTACAGGTCTGCATGCCACTGTACCCAGCTCCTGTGAATAATATTCTAAAATACGTTTTTAAATACACACAATTATCCGAACACTAATAATACTGAAATATAGCTAGTATATAGAGAAAATAATTGTAAAAGCTAGTTTGTGACAAGGCAGTGTAAGACGTGTTGACTGACACATGAGACAATAAACTGTTATATCAGGACTCTCGACTACCATCCTACCAAAAGAATGATCAGTGTAGGTGGCACTTAGGGATATCTGCCAGCAACAGTAAGATAATCTGAAATTATCTATGGTGAAGCTGAAAAGCTGATCTCATGGGCGTGGGGGTAGAATGGTGGTCTCCACAACTAGGAAGGGTGGCAAAGGATGACAGACACGGGTGGGTGATAAGCACAGGATGTGGCTTGGATAAGAGGAATCTCTGCGTGGGGCACAGCTGGATGGCTATGGTTGCAACAACTAATTAAATATTCAAAAGAGATAACCGAGAGGATTTGTGATATTCCTACATAGAAATAATAAGGGAGCTGATAAATATGCTAATGGCTAATCTGCTCACTCCTCTGCATCCAACACATGACTATCCAAATGCCTTACTGCTTCCCATAAGTTCTAACAATTATCACCAGTCCATTAGAACTAAAAGTAAAAACATGTATTTTACATGAGTCTGTATGTGTGAACATATTTGCATATGAGTAAACATGTATATTCATGCGAGTGTATATGTGGGTGGCTATGGCCCGATGTAGCTGTCAGAAGTCTCCCTCCACTGCTCTGAACCTTATTCAGTGACCTGAGGTCTCTCCGTTAGGGCCAGAACTCACAGATAACCTAGTCCAGCTAACCAGCTTATCCCAGGGATCCTGTCTGCACCCTCTGAGTGCCTGGATAGCAAGGAGGCTGCCCCTCCCCCTGGCATTTACACTGGTGCAAGGATCCAAACTCTGATCCAAAGCTTCCCACTGAGCTATCTCCTCAGCCGTGTGTGTGTGCGTGTGTGTGTGTGTGTGTGTGTGTGTGTGTGTGTGTGTGTGTGTGTGATTTATCCCTAACCAAATTCTGCTTCCCAAATTCTGACCACCTCCATGAAGATCTCTTTGATTTCAGAAATCCTTCTTTTTTCACTAGCATGAGGGGCAACTGGCCCAGATGGAGCAGTCACTTCAGACATGCCCACTCCTGTAGTTCCTCCCACGGCACTGATAAATGTTCTTCGTTACTGCAGTCCTAGTGAAGACCGAGAAAATACCCAAGAGCCCCTCAGGATAATAAATAAGAAAGAATGGGGCCTGAGAATGGTTCAGTTGGTGAAGTGTATGCCACACAAACATGAGGGACTGAGAAGCCAGAAATCCCAAACTGTAACTCTCAGTGTGAGTCTGAGACTAAGACATAAACCACTGTCATTTGCCAGTCTCCTTTCTCAGCATGTAAGAAAGCTACTGGTGTTTCATACGTTGATTTTCTGTTCTACTACTGTGCTAAAAGTGTTTATCAAATCTGCACATCTTCGGGTGGAATCTTCCGGGTGAATCAACTAGAAGTCAGCATCCTCTGCAGACAGGGATGGATTGATTTCTTTCTTTCATAAGAGTCAGAGACCACTGGAGAGCACGGGCATCTGTCTCGCATGACTGAGGAGGAAGTGCTTTCTGTTTCTCAACATCATGTATAATGCTGGCTTGGGCTGGTCACATGCAGCTTTTATTTTGTTGAGGTATACCCCTTCCATCCCAGTGACTCCAGGGCTTTTATCATGAAGGGATATTGAATTTTGTCAAAGGGGGAGATGCTTTTTCCACCTTGTGCATTTGATTTTTGTTCTTAATTCCATTTATTTGCTATGTTATGCTTATTGATTTGCATATATTGAATTACCCTCTCACTGCTGGCGTGAAAACTAATTACCACACTGTGTGAGCTTCTCAGTGAGTTGTTGAACTCAGTTTAGGAAGTTTTCTTGTTTTTGCTTTTGTTTTTGCTTTAATCTGTGTTTACCAAGGAAATTGTTTAAATCGTTTTGTTTTGTTTTATGGCTATGTGTTTATCCAGACTGGTATCAGGAAATATTGGCTTTATAAGGGGTCTATTTTATGGAATGGTTTGAAAAGCATTGGTTTTAACTCTTAAAGAACTAATAGAATTCAGCAGAGAACCCTTCCAGTCTTGCGGTTAGCTTTGTTGGAAGGACCTATCACTTGCTATGAGCTCATTGCTCAATGCAACTGTTCAGCTTTCTTACCCTCTCACTTAAGGTTTGGTAGACCAAATGGTCTACAAATGTTTCCACTTCTTAATTTTCAAATGTACTGCAAGCTGGGTGTGACACACACCTTTAGTCCCAGCACTCGGGAAGCAGAGGCCAGCCTGGTCTACAAACTGAATTCCAGGACAGCCAAAGCTGTTACACAGAAAAACCCTGTCTCAAAAGTAAATAAATAAAAAAATAAATAAATAAATAAATAAATTTTACTGGAGTTTAATTTCTCAGAGTATTTTACTTGTGGGATCCCCTTTTTTTCATCTCTAATTTTATTGATATAGGTTTTCCTTTTAGATATCAAATTAAAAGTGGGGATACCAAAGTAAAGGAGGGATTGTTGGGGATACAGAAGGGGAAAGAGTATGGGAATCCCCAGAAAAAGTAATGGAGAGGTAGGTCCTGTGTGCCTATGTGGAAACGGCTGGATAAGAACCATCACTTAGTACAGTTAATATTCACTAAGAAAGGGGTTTATTGGCCTTACCCGTTTAAAAAGAAATAGTCACCAAAAAAGCATCAAAAAACCAAAAGTTCTAGTTTACAGACAGGCAGAGAAAAAGAATTTTTTCTTACTTGTCTTTTTCATTTGCTTCTGGTCTTCACCAGATTAAACAGTGCTCACCCACATCAGGAGAGACTCTGTCTTACGCGGTCCACAAGCTCATCCTTACAGACACACCAGAAACAATATTTACACAAACATTTGTGCATCCCAAAGCTCAGGCCAGTCAGCATCCACTCACTGTTCCCTCACAGGGTCAACGCCTTCGCCTGTTCTTCATTCACAGTGTCTGCTTCCTATGTTCCCAGCCACGCCAGAATACACTTCATTACTCTGAACTTCTCCTGAAATTGATAAATTATGCAAATGACTTAACGATTAATGTCTCTGTACCTCGCCTGTGATTTACCTAAGAGGAATGAGTTTAGCAAAAATAAATAGCAGAGTAAAATTTGCCATTTTCATCGTTTTAAAGCATCTAACTCGGTGGGCTTAACCACCTCATGATGTTCTCAAACATCTAGTTTGAATGTCTAGATGCATAATTTTTCCCACCACCCCATAACGCATCTCATACCCGTTAAGTAGACAATCCTTATTCACATCCCCTAGACTCTGGGCACCACTGACCTCCCATCTACCAATCAACTATTCTAGTTATTTCAGACAACTGGGATCACATAGCAACATGGTGTTTGTCTAAGAGCTGGCTTCCTCTGCTTAACTATGTAAAGTTTTAACTTCCATAGCTAGGAACGGCAAGACAGAGGAAACACAACCGCTTTTATTATATAAATAATTGGGGCTGTCATTAAAATCTCATCAATTTTCTGCTTTACTATTTTACCAAGACTTAGATAACACATCTGCTTCATCTGCTCCAGAAATTCTGCTCTGTGTAGTTAGCTCTTTCTATGGAGCTCCAAACAGGCTGATCCCAGCTGGACTTCAGGTCAGGACTGAGACTGTGAGGACAGCAGGAGGCTGTTCTCCCCAGTCAGGAAGGGCCTCTTCCCAGAAAGTGACCCAGCAAGAGCATGTTGGTCTTAAGGTCACATAGCCTGAGGGCCCAATGATGTTTATCCCTAGACACATAATAATGGTAAAAGCAAGCCATCTTTGGCAGCAGTATAAATTATCCTGGGTTTTATTTTAAAAGAGACAGATTTACACACACACACACACACACACACACACACACACACACACACACGATTGTCACATCAATTCCAGAAATCCTTTCCAGAGAAAAATTACTGTCCCATCATGAGTCATATACGCTGCCATACTGAAGGCCTGAGGAGCACAGCTACTGGGATTTCTTTAAGTTCTCAGGTTTGTTTTGATACCAGTCGCTACACAGTGGATACACAGGATGAATGCACAGCTTTGTGGAGATGTACTCTGTGGATGGGCCCCCAAGACTTCAAATCTTCTGCAGTTAGATGAGGGAGGAGGAAGAGCTTGGCACGACGGATCTGAGGGTCTGAAAATGGCTAAGACGCATGGGGTCCCAAGGACCAGTGTGAGCACTGAAGCCCTTGCAGCCTGTTCAGGGGCTTTAGCCTGTGTCCGGACCTCACCTGCTGTTCAACCCCCAGTGTAATTTGGTCTGAGGAAGGTCATTAAGCAAAGACTTTGGTGGTATATTTGTTTTATTTTAGCTTCTCTCTTACTACTAATCTCTGTCTTTTTAAGCTAATAGCCAGACACAAATACACCGCAGATCATCTTAACCTCTCTCTAACTACCCATATCTTTGCTATGGTCAAGTCTGCATTCTTCCTCAAACACGAGGAATTGCTTCACAATATGGACCACGAAGTCTTCCTACCTTTCCGCCATGATGACTGGCTTACATTTAATCGAATACAAAGGCACTGCAGTGACTCACTAACTAAATCCATGTGCGGGTGAAGGCGCATCGCAGGCTTGATCTTGACATGGAAGACTCTGAGTTATTCTCTCCCCAGAAGTTTCTGGGCTCTGTAACTGAACACAGCAGACTCTGGGTAAAAACCTCACACTGGCTTCTTTTTAAATAATTGCAACTATCTGTTTAGGAGGACCCTGATTTTATGCCATAAATATTTACATTTAAAAGAGGCGACTACCAATGGTGCCACTTCATTTGAACAAGTCTACCCGAATTTGTCTAACAGATATGAATGATGTCCAAACTGCTAGGTCAGCAAACTGCTATGGATTTTTAAAACAGCTCTAGATTCCAGTTAAGAGATAAAACTACTTAGCCTAAATATAAGAAGACTGATATCATCAGACCCAGATTTTCTTTTTGTTTTTGTTTCTCTTTCTTTGTGTGCACACGTGCATGTGAGTGTGTATTCAGGAGTATTTATGAGAGGGGGAGAGAAGGAGGACATGGGGGAGGGGAGAGAGGTGAACATGGAGAGGGGTAGGCAGAGACAGAGGCAGAGACAGAGACAGAGACTGAGACAGAGACGCAGTCTATAGTCCAGGTTGGCTTGAAGTTCCTTTTGCCTCAACCTTCCAAGAGAGCACTCGGCTAACAGGATTCCTTAGCAAATACTAAAACTAATTCCAAAAGAAGACCCTAAAAGATCTGGAACAGCAGCAGACCTGTTGAAACAAGTGTCTAACCTTCCAAAGCGACTCCTCGAAAAGATGACATTAATTGGAATATATGGACTTTTCTTTCCTAAGAAAAGCGGGCTATTTTTAACCTTGCTTGATTTTCACACAGTATATCATTGGTAGTTGGCTAAAGGGAGTTGGCTCTTTTTCAGCTTAATGTAGAATCCAATTTTATGTAGTAAGTCCATTTTTGGGCTAAACAGAAATAGAAAACCTTCAAATGCATCCTTAAAACATACATGGGTATACAATATCAAAAGCAAGCCATATTCTATGAACAACTAATACATATAAACATAGGGTCTATATAAACCCTTAAATAATGATAAATCAATCACAAGTTAAACACAAGTACACATATGCACATGAACAAAATACTAACATAGAAACTCTACCCAACAGAACTCCCACAAGTGCTTCCCAGGGCTTGTTCCTATATGACTGAGTTAGAAGAGAATCGTACTGGGGGTGACTGGCGGTGCAACCATGGAGATGTTGTTGGGATGCCCTGTGGCTTTCTCCCAGGGCCTTGTGATCACTTTGAGATGCAGAGCAGAGTGTAGAAGAAAGACTTTATCATAAGGTGATGTGGAGCCCGCTCAGGAGTGAGGGTGTGCTATGGCCAGAGACCACTGTGTTGTTTTCAAAGGACTCTGAATCAGGGCCAGAGAGATGCTTCAGAGCTCAGAGCAGCTGCTCTTGCAGAGGACCAGGGTTTGATTCCCAGAACCCACATGGCAGCTCATAACTGTCTGTACATCAGCTCCAGATCTGACATCTCTTCTGACCTCCCCGGGTACTGGGCATGTGTGTGGTGCACATACTTGTTTTCAGGCAAAACACCCACATCACACATATAAAATATACATCTTAAATTTTTTTAATTAAACAAGGACCATGTGAATTAACTCACCAAGGGAGAAGGCAATGTTATGTCATCGTTCTTTATGGGAAAGCCTCCTGCTGATAGAAATCTTACAAACTGGCTGGCAGTTCAGAAAGTCAGGACAGAGGTACAAGTCAAACTCCGTCCTTCTGACCATAATCAAAGGCTTGCAGTTTTGTCCCTGGCTTTGTAAGCTGTGGGGTGTGAGGAATGGGTCAATCCTCGTTCTCAGAGTGGCTGACTAGTTATGGAAGAGCATGTTCTAGGCCCTAGCTCCACCACCACCCATATACAAAGGAAGGCACACACTGGAAACGTTAGCTTCTACTGTACAAGTTACTTTACACAAGTTTCATGTTAATACTTAAAAAGGTAATATAGAGAGATAAAATTGTGTTTTGTTTCTTGTTTTTCTACCAATAAGGAAAAGGCAAAAGAGCAAAGCACACACTGGACATTATGGTATGCGAAGGGCCAATTCTGTTACAAATTCCGTTGTCCCCACAGCTCTAGGCTAAATATTTCCAGGCCCCTTTACAGGTGAGGAAAACAAGGCTAGGGACTGGAACCACAATGGCGGCAGCCTGTGGCAAGAGAAAACTGTACACACAGAGCTGACCACACTGGAGGGCAAAGTCACGGCCTCGCCCACGTGTTTAGGAATTGGAGTGTCCTCTGGAGAACTCTTTGCTTCCCCAAGAAGCAGATCCTTCAAACTGCTTCTTTGTTAATCTCAATAATTCTCTTGTCATTCTTTTCTAAAAATGAAACAGGACAATTACTTCCTGACCTAGGAAAATAAAATGTTCTATGAATTTTTATCTCATAATTTATACAGCAAACTTTTTGGACACCAGTTAAGTGTTTTGGTGGAACATTTAAAAATAAATCAAGCTAAATAAAAACTACTAAAGCACATACAACAAAGAAAAATCATGATTACTGATTAGAGAACCAACACCAGGAGACGTAAACATTTAAGGGGCAAAGGGTTACAGATTTAAATGTAAAGAAAGAATATGGAGGGCAGCCTTCAGGTAAGACAGGGGTGGGGCTGGGACTATGGCAAAAGCCTTCATTTGACCTTAGAAACGGTTTTACCCTGTGGCCTGTGTTTCTAAGTCTTCCTTCCTTCCTTCCTTCCTTCCTTCCTTCCTTCCTTCCTTCCTTCCTTCCTTCCTTCCTTTGGTTCTCTCTCTCTCTCCCTCCCTCCCTCCCTCCCTCCCCCCCCCTTTCTTTCTTTCTTTCTTTCTTTCTGATTTGTTAGTGTCTCTCATGTATCAGCTCTATTTCCTGATTCCTCTCATCCTACCTAGTAACACTTGCCTACTTGTGGCTTAATTTCTGTCTCACAACCTATCAACTGGCAGTTTGAAAGAAAACAAACTATTCAGATTAAAAATAATGCTCTTTCTTTCCCCATCATATTAAAGGGAGAAAAAATTCTCAAAGTAAATATAAGCGCCACACTTTACTAATAGTTCATGATTTGGTCTTACCTTTGCTGAGCACTGTAGTGGCCTAAACAAACACTATGTGAATTTTCATATAATAATCAGAAATGCGGGTTTGTGGACCTTAGAGGAAGCCCCCACATTCACTTGCATAGGCGCTGGCTCTGCCATTAGTTTTCACTGTAACTACGCCTGTTTTTATAGCACAAGGATATACAGAAACTTGCAGCCATTTAAGGTCTTGAGGCGGCCGCATATGAAGCAGAAAACATAATTTTCTTCCACTTCAAAGAGATCACCGCAGGATGCCAAGAAGAAAGGGCTAGGTCCCTCCAGCCACACTGCCCTCTGGCACTCAGACTCAAGTCCCCAGGGACAAAGACAAACTCTGGCTTTTCCAGTTCTAGGTAACATTTCCCACAACCCCTGGTTCATAAATATTAATATTTTGGAAGAAAAAGAAGGAAGGAAAATGCTTGAGGAAAAAAAAAGTTGAAGTGTTTATTTTTTTTTTAAATAAATGTACCCTATCTTGGAACTTTTAAAAATAGCATTATCCATCAACAACTATATAATATAGGAAACTAACTTTCAACGGGATTTTCTAATCTTTTCTTTGTCCAACCGGAAAGTCCTTTCACGCAGCAAAGCTGAGTTTAAGGCCCTTTTCTCTAAGAAAAGCTGCAGAGACACACCCCTCCTTAGATTATTTTCCCCCCGAATAATAGATCTCTAAATCACAGTAAATTTGGGACTGTTTTCAGCAGTGTTTTCGGTTTTCATGTGAAATAATTCCTTCCCACCAGTCTTCAAAGGCAGAAAATCCAGGGCTACCCAGAGCCTCACAACGCCTCGGAGCCCAGCCTGTTGTGGAACTACAGCGCACCCTGGTGGTCATTTCTGTTTCCTGCCGTGATTCAGAGAGGCGAAAAGGAATTTAGAGTAGAAAAGACCCAGTGAAGAATCCATGGTGCCTGCCTGCAAGCATAATCATCACACGTGGAATTTTTAAGGTATTTAACAGCAGTATTCCTTTTAATAATACTTCTGTGATGTTGTTGGTTCATCGTTACATTAACAGAATCCTGAGTCTTCCTATTCTTTCTTAATACTCTTCTATTTTTTTTTCTAGACTGGGAACTGTGTAGCACAGGCTATCCTAGAACTGGCTATGTAGACAAGGACTCACAAAAGATCCCCCTGCCTCTCTGCCTCCTGGGTGCTGGGAGTAAGAACACAGTGTCAATATGCCTGGCAAACACTTCTCTTTTTCTGACTTTAGTAGTTATTTTTCAACTTCCTTTTTTTCTTTCTTTTTGGTTTTTGGAGACTGGGTTTCTCTGTGTAGCCCTGGGTGTCTTGAAACTCACTCTGTAGACCAGGCTGGCCTCAAACTCAGAGATCTTCTGCCTGCTTCTGCCTCCTGAGTGCTAGGACTAAAGGCATGTGTCACCATTGCCAGGCCTTTTTTAAAAACTTTTTTTTAAAGATTTATTTTATTTATATGAGTACATTGTAGCTGTCTTCAGATACACCAGAAGAGGGCATTGGATCCCATTACAGACGGTTCTGAGCCACCATGTGGTTGCTGGGAAATGAACTCAGGACCTCTGGAAGAGCAATCCGCGCTCTTAATTGCTGAGCCATCTCTCCAGCCCTTAAAAACTTCTTAAGCAAGGATACAAAGAAGTTACACTAAGTAATTGTCAGCTATGAGAGGAGTCTTTTCTCTTTGTATACAAGAAAATGGTCAAAAGGAAAAAAATATACTCATAAGACTTTATTGTAGTCTTCAAATTCGAGATAATTTGATTCTTCTCTTTCTGTAAAGCAAGGATTTTCTTGATACTGTTGTGTTTTGAGACAAGGTCTTGCCATATAGCCCTGGTGCTGCTAGGAACTCAGGATTCTGACTCTGACTTTCCAGGGCTGGCTTGTAGTTATCAACGCCCAGCACTGGGAATGCTGGGGGATTTGGTTTCAGTTTTTTACAGTGATGGAGACAAAATCAAATCCCACAGACATGGGAGCAAGCAGTATACCAGAGAATAGCACACCCAACCCTTGGTTCTGTTTGCTTGTTTGTTTGTTTGCTATTTATTGGCATAAGGTCTCTATATCTACGCTTAAAGACTTCGAATCCTAGAATTCGAAATCTGTGTGTCTCTGTATCTTGAGAGCAGGGTTATAGGCATTCATCATCCCCTGCAGAAATGAATGGTTTTAAAAGTTAAGTTCCTTCACAGTTATTTATTTGCCACTGAAATTTGAAACACATCTGAATGTCCTCTTGCTGCAGTTTAAGTATTTGAACATGAGAAAATCTAGTTATCTGCTCCTGTTGTATCCACCAGAGAAGATTGCTCAGCCGTGGGCTTAAGCCAATAGAAAGTCTTGATTAGCTTTGTGGCGACTATGCTGGGTGTTCAGGATCTTAGTGTACCACTGAGCCTTTCTCAGGTTGAGCTTTTAAGCACAGAAGCCACATTCAGTTAACATAAACAGTTAGCCAGAAGTGGAACTAAGGAAGCCAAAAGGCGAGGTTAGCACATTTAGGGATTTTCCCGGAAATATGACCTGCAAGGGGTCAGGTGTTGTTGTGGAAGGTGGTGCTGTTCCCATGCTGGGTTCCACTGCCTGAAAGGTGCTTCCATCATGGAGTCATTTGTGCTAAGGTCTGGAGGCCTTTTAGATTTAAATTATTTATATTTATGTATGTATGTTATATGTAATCTTTATATATTTATATGTCTATATTAAAAAATAATGTAAATATATTTGATATAATATAAATATAGCATATACATTTATATATAAACATATAACATCTAGAGTCCCACAACACCCAAAGGAAACTCCACTCCCAGGCACTCTAACACGCCCAGGATCATAGGATCAGAGGTGAGAAGGACACAACATCTGTCCTAACACCAGGAATAACTGGAATCAGTGGGATTCCGTCTGGGCCGGTGTCCTGAGCACACCTTGGGAGCAAACTCCTCAGCCAGTCCCACAACACCCAGAGAAATCTCCACTCCCAGGCGCTCTAACACGCCCAGAATCCCAGGATCCCAGGAGCTTGGGCACACCAGGATCTCAGGGTTGCAGAGGCAGCTTGACCTCCAGGATCTCTGTCACACCCAGAATCTCAGGATCACAGGATACCAGAATCACAGGATCCCAGAGACAGCTGGTCTCTGAGGAGTTCTGACACAACCAGGATCACAGGAAGGATAGGCTCCAGTCAGATAAAGTGAGGATAGGTAGAAATAGAGACAACCAGAGGGCAGGAGGCAAGCTCAAGAACATAAGCAACAGAAACCAAGGCTACCCAGCATCATCAGAACCCAGTTCTCTCACCAAAGCAAGTCTTGATACACCATCACACCGGAAAAGCAAGGTTTGTCTTTAAAATTACTTCTCATGATGATGATAGAGAACTTTTTAAAAGACATAAATAGCCACGCAGTGGTTGCGCACGCCTTTAATCCCAACACTCAGGAGGCAGAGACAGGAGGATTTCTGAGTTCGAGGCTAGCCTGGTCTACAGAGTGAGTTCCAGGACAGCCAGGGCTACACAGAGAAACCCTGTCTCGAAAAACCAAAAAAATAAAATAAAATAAAAGACATAAATAACTCGCTTAAAGAAATACAGGAGAACACAGGTAAACAGCTAGAAGTCCTTAAAGAGGAAACACAAAAATCCCTTCAAGAATTACAGGAAAATACAACCAAACAGGTGAAGGAATTGAACAAAACCATCCAGGATCTAAAAATGGAAAGAGAAACAATAAAGAAATCACAAAGGGAGACAACCCGGGAGTTAGAAAATCTGGGAAAGAGATTAGGAGTCACAGATGCAAGCATCACCAACAGAACACAAGAGATAAAAGGGAGAATCTCAGGTGCAGAAGATACCATAGAAAACATTGACACAACAGTCAAAGAAAATGCAAAATGCTCCTAATACAAAATGTCCAGAAATCCAGGACACAATGAGAAGACCAAACCTAAGGATAAGAGGTAGAGAAGAAAGTGAAGATTACCAACTTAAAGGGCCAGTAAATATCTTCAACAAAATTATAGAAGAAAACTTTCCTAATCTAAAGAAAGAGATGCCCATAAACATACAAGAAGCCTACAGAACTCCAAATACACTGGACCAGAAAAGAAATTCCTCCTGTCACATAATAATCAAAACACCAAATGCACTAAACAAAGAAAGAATATTAAAAGCAGAAAGGGGAAAAGGTCAAGTAACATATAAAGGCAGACCTATCAGAATTACAACAGACTTCTCACCAGAGGCTATGAAAGCTAGAAGATCCTGGGCAGAACTCATACAGACCCTAAGAGAGCACAAATGCCAGCCCAGGCTACTATACCCAACAAAACTCTCAGTTACCATAGATGGAGAAAACAAGATATTCCATGACAAAACCAAATTTACACAATATCTTTCCACAAATCCAGCCCTACAAAGGATAATAGATGGAAAACACCAATACAAAGAGGGAAACTACACCCTAGAAAAAGCAAGAAAGTAATCTCTCAACAAACTCAAAAGAAGATAGCCACACAAAGATAATACCACCTCTAACAGCAAAAATAACAGGAAGTAACAATCACTTTTCCTTAATATCTCTTAACATCATGGACTCAATTCCCCAATTAAAAGCCATGGACTAACAAACTGGATACAGAAACAGGACCCAGCATTTTGCTGCATACAGGAAATGCACCTCAGTGACAAAGACAGACACTACCTCAGAGTAAAAGGTTGAAAAACAATTTTCCAAGCAAATGATCCCAAGAAACAAGCTGGAGCAGCAATTCTAATATTGAATAAAATCAACTTTCCACCAAAAGTTATCAAAAAAGATAAGGAAGGACACTTCGTACTAAACTTCAGCAAGTGTTATAGGTATCTGATGAGTCTCAGTGTAATGGCCTTGGGAAACACAAAGGAATGTTGCTCTTCTGCTCAGAGGGAAGCTTACATATCTTCAAGGGAGAACATTGGAGGTATTTGAATTTTATGTTCACATTAGGGAGATGAGTCCTGTATATTTTAGAAGACTAGTATTTTTATTTTCTCTGAATTTAGTCGGGTGTTGTTAACTTATTTCTAGTTGAGTGTGACAGTAGTAAGGTTTTCAAAACCTTCTGAAAACAAGTAACATTTAACGTGTGATTTATGAGATTAGGTTGTGTGCTATTTTGACTGAAGTCAACTTTCCTTTGTCATTTCAAAGAAGAAAAAAATGAATGGCCTATAAAACTGTAAGAGTTGATCTGTCAAAAATAATTTCTAATTGCTTTATGTTTTTACAAAGTGATTTAATTTATTTTAATCATATTTATAATGTGAAAATGTAAGATGATGATAATATTGTCTTCTAAAGTTTTAGCCAAAAAAATAGCATTTTAATTATTATAGAAATGTCTACAAGTAATTTCATAATTTATTAATTCTGTATTTAATTTTGACATGTTTCTCATAATTCACATTGTATATAATACTATGACAGATATCCCACAGTACGTGCATATTTTTGTCAACATAAATTCCTAGAAATAAGTTTACTAGATAAAATTTTATGCACAATTTATACTTTGGTACTTGTTGGTAAACTGTTCATTAGAAGTACTGTATTCATTTGTACTGTTATATGGAACATTTCTCTAAAATTCTCTAACAATTAAATTTTATTATTAAAAAGAAAAAAAGAATGGCCGGGTAGTGGTGGCGCACACCTTTAATCCCAGCACTTGGGAGGCAGAGGCAGGCGGATTTCTGAGTTCAAGGCCAGCTTGGTCTACAGAGTGAGTTCCAGGACATCCAGGGATACACAGAAAAACCCTGTCTCTAAAAACCAAAAAAGAAAAAAGAAAAAAGAAAAAAGAAAACATGCTAAAATTGTCAGTTTTGAAGAGTGGACATATATTTACCACAATACTTTTAGGCTTTTATTGTCTTTACTTATAGGTTTTGGTTTTGGTTTGTGTTTGTTTGATGACTTCTCAAATTTAAAGAGGGTGAAAAATAAACCTTGCTTAAACTCTTTTTTAAAAAAAAAACAACAGAAACAAAAAAACACCATGTAACATCTAATATATACATTATAAATATATAAATAAATAGAACATAATGTATTGTTTTACATAATGAAATATACATATTGTATTAAAATATATTCAATGTAATGTAAATATGCAATAAAATATAAACGGTGACCTTGCACTTCTGATCCTCCTGCCTCATATTTCCAGGTGCTGGTATTGTGGTCATGGACTGCCACGCCTGACTTTTTAGGGTTGGGGAACGGAACCAAAGCTTCCTAAATGCCAGGCAAGCACTCTACCCATAAAGCTACAACCCTACCAAGGGCTCATTAAGCCTAATGTCTATGTTCTCTTTCTTTTCTTTTTTTTTTTTCTTTTTTGATACTTTATTTACATTTCCAATGTTTCCCCCTTTCCAGGTCTCCTCTTTGGAAACCCGCTATTCCCTCCCCCTCCCCCGCCTATGAGGGTATTTCACCTCCCACCCACCCACTCCCATATTCCCACCTTGACATTCCCCTTTACTGTGGCCTCTAACACCCTCAGGCCCAAGGGCCTCTCCTCGCCCTGATGGCCAACAAGGCCCTCCTCTGCCACATATGTGGTCCGAACCATGGGTCCCTCCATGTGTATTCTTTGGTTGGTGGTCCAGTCTCCAGGAAGACTGGGGAGGGGTCAGGCTAGTTGACACTGTTGCTCCCTCCATGGGGCTGCAGACTCCCTCAGCTCCTTCAGTCCCTTCTCCAACTCCTCCATCTGGGACCTCACTCTCAGTCCAGTGGTTACTGTAAAGTGAATCTTGGGTACTGCAGACTTTTGGGCTAATATCCACTTATCAGTGAGTACATAACATGTTCGTTCTTTTGTAACTGAGTTACCTCGCTCAGGATGATATTTTCAAGTTCCATCCATTTGCCTGCAAACTTCATTAAGTCATTGTTTTTAATAGCTGAGTAGTACTCCACTGTGTAAATGTACCACATTTTCTGTATCTATTCCTCTGCTGAGGGATATCTGGGTTGTTTCCAACTTCTAGCTATTATAAATATGGCTGCTATGAGCATAGTGGGGCATGTGTCTTTATTACATGTTGGAGCATCTTCTGGGTATATGCCCAGGAGTGGTATAGCTGTGTCCTCAGGTAGTATTATGTCCATTTTTCTGAGGGTCCGCCAAACTGATTTCCAGAGCAGTTGTACCAGCTTGCAATCCCAACAACAATGGAGGAGTGTTCCTCTTTCTCCACATCCTTGCCAGCATCTGCTGTCACCTGAGTTTTTG
>CM052707.1:9742774-9762730 GCA_028551405.1 Uromys caudimaculatus | reverse complement strand
TCTTTAATGGATTTCTGTGTTTCCTCTTTAAGGGCTTCTAGTTGTTTACCTCTGTTCTCTTGTATTTCTTTAAGGGTGTTAATTTCTTTCTTAAAGTCTTCTATCATCATCATGAGAACTGATTTTAAATCTGAGTCTTGTTTTTCTGATGTGTTGGGGTATCCAGGACTTGTTGTGGTGGGAGAGCTGGTTTCTGATGGTGCCAAGTAGCCTTGGTTTCTGTTCCTTATGTTCTTACCCTTGCCTTTTGCCATCTTGTTAACTCTGATGTTAGCTGGTCTTACTCTGTCTGGCTGTCGTTTGTCCCTCCTGCAGGCCTCTGTGTCAATACTCCTTGAAGACCAGCTCTCTCTGAGAGGTATTTGGGTTTGGAGAGCTGTGTGGCACAGGGTCAGCACTGGGGTGCAGACAGAAACCGGAAGGATCTTGTCCCCAGCTGTCCCTTGGTTCCTACGCACTGATGGCTCTGCAAAGGTCCCTCTTGATCCAGTGAATTTGAACAGAAGTGGTGGTTTTGCTTGTGCTCAAAGGTGTGTCAGCACTCCTGGGATACCAGCTCTCTCCTGGAGCCCTGTGGCCCAGGCTGAGGTCCCCAGGCACAGATGGAAATGAGGAAGTTCCTGTCCCCGACTTTACCTCAGTCCCTGTGTCCCGAGGGTTCCAGGCAGGTCCCGGTGAGCAGTAGTGCTCGCCTTAACCCCCCTCACGGCTTTTCCACACTCCTGGGAGGTTAGCTTTCTCCGGGCGCTAGTTGGCTATGGATCTCTGGTGGCCCAGGCAGAAGTCTCCAGCCACAGATGGAGACCGGCAGGCTCCGGTCCCCAACTTTACCTCAGTCCCTGTGTCCCGAGGGTTCCGGCAGGTCCCAGTGAGCAGTGGTGCTCACGTTAACCCCCCTCACAACTTTTCCACGCGCCTGGGAGGGTAGTTTTCTCCTGGCTATGTTCTCTTTCAAACCGAGAAAAATCTGTTCAAAAGTATCTCCTGTCCCCAGTATTCAAGAGGCAGATGATGATGAGATCAACACCAACTTGTGCTAAATAATAAGTTCAAGACCAGCCTGGATAGTTTGCTTTTTACATAGCCAACAGGGTCGGGGCTCCTCCCTTCCTGCAGGAGTGGCCATCTCCTACTTCCTGTGAGATCTTTACTCTTCTGTCCTGCAGTTGTGCTGTATCTGGTAAGAGGGGAAGGGGATTTAGTACAGGGCTTGAGAGCCAGGTATTAGATTCCTTATTTAGTGTTTCTGAGCTGATAGTGGTGAGAGGCTGCTGAAACTTCCTAAGAATTTTCTTCATCGGTTATTGCAAAATCTCCAGATCAAGGTTTGCTACCCACTGATTTGCCACAGATCTATCAAAAGTCTAGTCCCCTCTCTGTGCTCTTTCTGAATTACTGGGTCCAGCAGAAGATAATGCTGGGCTCTTAAACTCTGGGAGTATAGACATTTTCCTCTCAATAAAGACAAAATCTGTGTGTTTTTCTTTCATAACTAACAGCACCATTGACACGGGTCTGAAGGGTAAGTTGGCAGTTCATAGTAATTATAACGTTTTCTGTGTTCACAGAAACAGGATGGTAGCACTGACTCAGTACTGAAACAGTGCTAGAGAGTAGAGGCTTGCTAACACTGTAGCCCCCAGGTAGTTTCAGGGAACACAGAAACATAAACGGCTTTAAGCATCTTGCATTTCTGGCGTGAAGGTGGAAGGAAGCCATTAACACAGCTTAAGGATGTTATTGATAATGGAAACTCTTTCCCCAAAGGTCTAGCTCACGTCAGCCACCAACCCTGCTATGCTTGCTGCCTGAAATTCAAAAGTATCTTCTTGATTTCACTCATATCTCTTTGGTCCCACTTCCTTGTACTTTGCCTGGAAACGTCCCACCCTTTTGGGGCCTGAAGTCACCAGTAACTCCAGCTGCATGGGAATCTATACCTCTGGTATCCCAGGCACCCTTGCATACTGTAAGCACATACCACGACAGATGCACACACAATTAAAAACATAAAACAACACTCGCTCGTCAACCAAGGAGGGAGACAGACTTTGGGCAACTGGCTTCTTTCTCTCCCAGCTTTGCAACCAGAGTTGCCTCCGGTTCCTCAGCACGTGAGCTCTTATTTTTATCAACTTGTCCTCTTTGGTAATGAGCCAGACTGGTATCTGGGCACACCATGCTTTGCAGCCATTCCCTTATCTAGCCATCTCAACCATATCGTAGATAAAAAGATCATCATCTCCACTTGACAGATTAGATATCAGACTCCAAGATAAAAGCACTGTTCAAAGTCCCTTAGCTTCTGCATGGCAGAAGGCTTCCTGCTCCGAAGCTCTTAAATTCTGGTGCATGGCAGGCCCTCGGTAAGAATATGTTGACTCAAAGAGCAAATGTGTCTATGGCAAGAATATTTAAAGTAAACGTGGAGTGGGGAGTTGGTGACACACACCTTTAATACCAGCACCTGGGAGACAGAGGCAAGCAGATCTCTGAGTTTGAGGCCAACCTTATCTAAGGAGTGAGTTCTAGGACAACCAGGATTACACAGAGAAACCCTGTCTCAGAATAGGTGAGAGGGAGGGAGGGAGGAAGAAAGGGGGGGAGGGAAGAGAGGGAGAGAGAGAAAGAGAGAGAGAGAGAGAGAGAGAATTAAATAACACAAAATTAGGGTAACCCAGGAGTAGATTCTAAGTCTTTTTCCTCTATATTCAGTCCTAAGTAAGCTAACTGAAACACCTCTCACTTCTGCAAACAACTGTACCCTTCTTAGCTTTCGAAGTCCAATATTTTCTAGAAAAGAACAAAGACTAAGCAGGTGGAGGTCCCCTAGGCCTCGCTTGGACTATTTTATTCAAATACTTTAGCAAGGGATCTTAGCCAGTTTTGAGCTATAAATCTATTTGGAAATCTTTGAAGACTTTTCATAATAAGATACATTTTAAAAGATAGCCAGCTGCTTTTAAACAAACATTTCCAAAGCTTTATTTATTTGGTTGGTTTGGTTTGGTTTGGTTTGGTTTGGTTTGGTTTGGTTTGGTTTAAACAGGGTATCACTGTGCAGCCTGGCTGTCCTGAAACTCTAAATAGCCCAGGCTGGCCTCGAACTCACAAAAGATCCGCCTGCTTCTGCCTGTACCTCTGAAGTACTGGATTAAAGGCAAGCCACACGGTTGGTCTCAAAAGAGCAATAAGTCCAAATGACATTCACATGTAATACGATAAAGATGTCTGCGATTATGATTGATGGGATTAATGTCACTGTGATATGTCACCTATAGTTATATTTTTTTTGTAGATGGGCTGGCAAAATGGCTCCCTGGGTAAAGGCACTTGCAGCCAAGCCTGAAGACATGATGAATTCAACCCCTGAGACCTACATGGTGGAAACAGAGATCTAACCCTACAAGGTTTTCTCTGCTCTCCATACAAAAGCTGCAGAACAGATGTACCTACACACACAAGTAAATTTAAACATTAAAAAATAAATAACATATGTCAGTTTAAAATTAATGAAAAATAAAGATTTGGTTTTGTTTATATGCTGCTTTATTTCCATCAAGACCACTCTTAAATGAGTCAGCCATTGTTAAACCTTTTCTGAAACCAACTTATGTCAAAATTTCCTAAATTTTGTCCAAAAGATGCCTACGATGACACAGTACTTCTTTTTATTAACAGGGGAGACATTTGGTTTGATGTGCAAGAAGCTAAGTTCCAAAAAATAATTACAGGCATTACAGCCTTTAGTGAAGATAAACCCAGCCTCATTTGCATCTTGGGCCACCACTCAACAAATTATACTTACCTATGTTAATCCCACCAGGCCAGAATAAGACCACTACCATAACCTTTGAGTCAAATTTGAAGCAAGCTTGATTTCTTATTGGGGTGCACCCAAGAGCTGGCCAGCAACTGCCTCCTAAGTCAGTTAAAGAGCAGCCCTGAGTCCCGTTTCTTAGGGCCCGTTTTTAAGAAGTAAAATAACTGCAAAGCAGATTTACAGAAGGAAGACAACAGAGCAGTAAGGAAGTACAGAAAAATCCCATAAACACAGCAGCCGCCGCGTGATTAGAGAAGGCAGGGTGGTTAGGAAGGGTTTGGGTATTCTCAAAAACAAGTCAATGTCATTGGTTGGGGCAGGTCAGACTCCAGGAAACAGAGACTTAAAAACAGAAACTCGGTTCTTACAGTAAATGGAAACTTATTTTTAATAATACAACATAATGGCTCCTGCCTTTAAAATGGAAACAGGCAGGTTTCTACAGTGAGAGCTCAATATATACTCAGCAAAGATATGGGGACCACCAACACTACAGACCAGATTCTGGAATCTTTCTGAATAGTTCTCTAAATTGAAGTATTTAGCCACATTACAGCTACATTAGGCTTAGTCTAAAAGCTTCTCCATATACATCTTGTTGCAACCTCACTTGTAAGCCAGATTGGGACCTCCTATTGTGACACATGGCCGAGTCTCAGCCAATCACAGGCAGCTGTGCAAACTCCTTTCAAATAGGCGACAAGAAGTGTAAACAATTGCAAAAGGAGAAAAGCTTTATTTGACCCACGGCTAACTGGGACACTGCATATAACACAGCCGAGAAACTACGGCAGCTGAGAAATTACAGCAGCAGTAGTGGCTCAAAGCTGTGAGGCTGTGAAGGGCTGCTCACTACTGGGAAGATTAAGACCCAGAGACAGGACAGGAATCTGAGCCAGGTTATTGGCAACCCACTTCCTCCAGCTAGTCTCCACCTCCTCCAGGTTCCAAACCTCCAAAAACATTGCCACCATCCGGGATCAAGTGTTCAAGTCATGATCCTGTTCAAAAGCACTTTACATTCAAACCATACATCCTGTTCTGGTTTTGTTTTCTTTTCTTTTGTTTTGTGGGTGGTGGTGGCGTCTCACATATTCCAGGCTGGCCCCAAACTTGCTCAGAAGCCAAAGATAAATTTGAACTTTGTGTGTGTGTGTGTGTGTGTGTGTGTGTGTGTGTGTGTGTGTCTGTGTGTGTCTGTGTGTGTGTGTTGAATGTTGAATATTGGTTTGCTACATACAGCCTTTATTACGTTGAAATACAGTCTATTACTAATTCTTTAGAACTTTTATCAGGAAGGGATATTGAAAAAAAAAATTTTTTTTAAAGACAGGGTCTTGCTGTGTAGCTCTGACTGTCCTCTAACTCACTATGTAGACTGGGCCAGCCTTGAACTCACAGAGATTTACCTATGTCAGTACTGGGATTAAAGGTGTACACCACCGTGCCCAAAGATATTGGACCTTTTCAAACGCTTTTCCTGTGTATATTGAGATTCCATGTGGTTTCAGTCCTCAAGGTTTCTATGTCCTGTTCCGTTAACTGATTTGCATATAGTGACCTACCCTTGGGATGAAACCAACCTGGTGGTGATATATGATCGTTTTAATGTGTTTCTGTTTTCAGTACTGTACTGAAAATGTGTCTCTCTGCTCATGCAGAAAACTGGTTCATTCCCCTTATTTAGTTGTATATCCAGTGTTTGTATTAGGTTAGTACTGGCTTCATTAGAGGCTGGGTAGTGTCTTCCTTTTCTTTTCCGTGGGACAGCTTGGGAAGTTCTGATGTCAGCTCTTCCTTAAAGCTGATCCTTTACTTTCTGCAGCACTGGCTGGCTACAGTGAGTTGCCTTAGTCTGTACTTGTCTTGAAATGTTTGTGTTTCTCCACCAACTTTAAAAGATGACTTTGATGGGAATAGCACTGTTGGTTAGCAGTTGCTTTCAGAGACTGAACTATATTCTTCCATGCTTCCCTGGCTTTGAGGATGCTGATGGAGACATGATGCTATTCTGTTATGTCCACCTTTGTAGGTGAGTTTGCATGTCCCACGACACACAGCTATTACTATTGGGTTTTTGTTTTGCAGTTCTGACATCGTGACTCTGGTATGTCATGAACTGGTCATGTCTATTTGAGGTTCTAAGTTCCTCTTGTATTTGAATGTCCATTTCATTTGCTAAATTTGGGACAATTTTCACTACATTTTCATTGAATAACTTGTCTCTGCCTTGGGGGGGCTGGAGAGATGGCTAAGTGGTCAAGATTGCTCTTCCAGAGGACCCACGTTCAATTGCCAGCACCCACATAGCACCTCACAACTGTCTGTAACTCCAGGAGCTCCAGAACCCTCACACTGGCATATGTGCACATAAAACACCAATGCACATTAAATAAATCATTGTTTTAGAAAAAAAATTGTCTTTCCCTACACTTTACCTCGGCTCTTTCTCTCCAGCAGCTTCTTATGTTTTATGTCTTGAATATATCCTAGAGTTCTTAGAAATTTTGATTTTTAAATTTTATTTTTTTCTTTATGCATGTCTGAATGTGTTCTTGTTTTCACTCTCTCCTTAACTGCCTCTAAAAGCAGTTCTTCTGCTTAGCCCTGCCTGTTGATTGATGAAGCTTGATTCTTTGAGTTTTGACACTTCTCTTTGGCTCTTTTTCAGGATTTCACTAGCCTTCGTGGATTTTTCAACTGTGTTTTTAAATCTCTCCACCAAATCACTGCCCACTTCACTTGCTTTGCTAAGTGTCTTGTCTCCATCACAACTTTCATTCACCTGGGTTTTTTTGTTTGTTTGTTTTGATTCCTCTATGGTCACTGATCCTTTTTACAATCGGGACTCCAGAGCCTTCGATGGCTTTTCAGCTCTCTTTCCCTTTGATCTCTGATGCTGAGGGTGCAGTGTGCCCATAGAGGTGACTCGGTGGTGTGTTTATCTGGTCACATTGCATCATCAGGAAACACAAACAGTGCAGGTCCTCTGAGCATTTTCTCCATTTTGGTTTCATTCTGTATTCAAACACCAGGAAAGACGCAGGCAGCGCGCAGATGAGCGCACTGCAGTGGGTACAGGCAGTGCACAGGGGACCAGGCCATCCTATGGAAGTCAGAAAGTGCCATGTAAAAAAAAAAAATACAGGTTTTATCAAACAAGTAGAGAGAGGCCATTTTTTCTTAGTGTATGGAACACTTCACAAATCTTCATGCCATCCTCGTGCAGGGGCCATGCTAATCTCTGTACTGTTCTACTTGTAGTATATGTGCTGATGCAGTGAACACCAAAGAGAAGCTATTAAAAGCAAGCATGAGATGCTAAAGACATTTTATCATACTCATATGGCAGTGGAGGGCAGGAGGGGTTGTTACATGTCTTAGTCAGTAAAGACACACCATGACATTTCATTGTGGCCTTGCTTACAGTTTCAGGGTTTAGTCCATTGTCACCATGGTGGGAAGCATGGCTATAGGTAGACAGACTGGAGAAGTAGCTGAAAGTTGTACATCAAAGCACTATGTCAAATCTAAATCCCAGTGACATACTTCCCTCACAAGGCCACACCTCCTCAACCTTCCAAATAGTGACTTTCCCTGGTGACCAAGTATTCAGGTCTATGAGCCCATGAGGACCGTTTCCATTCAAACCAATACTAAACCCACAGTCATAAAAACCTAAGCAGGATTAAGGAATAGGAGGGCGAAGACTTTATGTCAGTGCCGTGGAGCAGAATCACAGTGGTTCAGAGAGAAGAAAGGGTGTTCTTTTGCTGCACTGGAGGCCTGGGCTTGTGAGCAACAACTGGGAAACCCAGATGTACAGAAAATGAGGACAGCTTACTCAGGAGACTGTCATTTCTCTAACATTACATGTTAGGACTCTGAACAGTCTAGAATTGTGACATAGTCCAACTTTCTGAGGAAAAAAAAAAGTAACTCAGACCTGGTTGTGGGAGGCTGCGGGAGGTATCCATTTTCCACACCCCTGACTGATCCCTGACTTTGCAACTCCTTATCATTTGTCACGGTCTCTCACCAAACCTGGAGCTCACTGACCTGACAGACGGCCTGTCTCTGGCTCCCCAGCACTGAGATCAATGCTGCCATGCCTAGCTTTTACATGGGTCCTTTACATGGGTCTTGGACATCTAAACTCACCCCCTCGGGCTTGTGGGGCAAATACTTTACCCACTGAACTCTCTCCCAAGTCCCTTTTACTGGGTTTTTATGCAGGTGTGTTCTGCCTGTGCCAACAGCACACAGAACACTATGTTGAAGAACCTCTTTCCCTGACTCGTCTCCATTGCCCTCGTGCCACACTTTACCATAAACAATCTTAGAGGCTGGTATGGGCTCTGCTATACACAGCCTCTTGGAAAGGCCAGTCACTAAAAAAAGAGGTGACAAATGTCCGTACCCAGACACAACCACAGTCCTAGCCAATACCCTGGCTGTACCCTATCAAATGCCAACACAGAGAACCTAGTCATGCCATGACCAAACAGAAAAGGTACATACCCAGTTTGGGATTGCTTAAGCCACCAAGTTCCTGGTAATGTGTCCCCAGCAAAGGAAAATTGATACAAGCATGGGCTAGTGAAATGGCTCAGCAGGAAAGGTCTTGCCGCCAAACCTGATGGCCTGAGTTTGATCCCCAGAACCCACATGATGGAAGGAAAATGCATCATTCGAGTCATCCTCTGAATTTCCTCCGTGTGCAGTGGTGCATGAGGACGCTCACGCACGCACAGGCACATACACACGCATGCATACATACATATAACACATACACACACGCAAACACAGAGAGATATTTTATAGTGTTATCTTACTATTCCCCTTTATTTGGCTCTTTTCATTTAAGGAATGCAAAATATGCAAGAAAGGAAAGACTGCTGTGATTTCCGCTTGAGAGAAGAATCAAGAACTGTCTGTGCTGGTCAAGGTTCTAGCATAGAAGCCGAGCCACCAGAATATTACAGAACAAAGGACTGATTCTAGCAATCAGGCTTTGCACACATGTGGGACAGCTAAGGAGGTGGCGGTCAGAGGGTTTGAGGAAGAGTCACAACCTGATCCTCTTTAAGAACTGGTGTGAGGGACTGTTACAGCTTGCAGAGAAGTCTAAGGAGTCAGTAGTACCCAGCTGCTCCTGTGGGCTGAGAAAGCAAGCTAGGGATACAAGTGGTGAAGGCAGGCTCAGGCTGCGGGCTATGGGGCATTCCCTCTGCCTGCTCTGTGCTCTGCAGCCAAGGACCTGGCTGGGCAGAAAGGAGCTGCTTCTGCTTGTTGGTAATCAGCTGTTCAGTCAGGAAGATGAGCCAGATGCAATATGGAGGAACACAGGAACAAATAGAGGCTCACCCACCATTCTAACCATGGTGAGCTGCGGAAGACTGTCTTAGTCTCCCTCCTTCTTTATACATCTCATTCTTACTGTAACTCAGAATCATACATAAAATATAATTCACAGCTCAACCAAACATCTATAGCACAACGCAGTACACAACTTGTAACAAAGGAATTCCTTGTAAGCATTCTGGGGTTGTCATGGAATTGAGAAAAAAAATTGAGAACTCAAACACCACCCAGGTCTCATGGGTGCCTCATCTCCTGCTTTCTGCTCCCTAACTCGTCTCCCTATTAACTGACCTGTCCCACTGTAGAGGACACTGCTGGCAACTCCCGATCTCTACCTCAGTGGCTCCTTCAGCTACATTGCATAGAGAGAGACTTCTAGCTCTGATTTCTCTCCAAGAAATCCTGAAAGAAGGCCTAGGTGAGCAGGCTTTTGGTTTCCACAGTAACATGTTTGCTCCTGCTGTTCCATCTGGATGAGAAAGGGGGAAACAGTTTAAGAAGAAAGTAGAGTGGTGAGCAAAGATCCCACTGTGTGAGGAAAATCATCAAGTTATCAGTACTTAGAATATAGCAACTATCCTAAAGGCGTCACTGAGCGCTTATCTCAGCCTTTCAAGATTGCTGCCTTACCTGTTCCCATTTTACAGAGAAGAAAATAGAGGCTCAAAGACATATCTTCCCTAAAGCCCTAGAGCTACTCTTGGCCGGCACCTGGGGTTTCCAATGCTCCCTCCCAGTAGCTCTACTGGTTCTGTTTGCCAGTATGTAGTGAGCTTTCCAAGAACACTACATTTCATACTTTCAAAGACATTTTGGGGGTAGCTGGGGAGATGGTCTAGTGGGTAAACTATGTGCTGCTCAAACTGAAGACCTGAGTTTGAACCCCAGAACCCAGAGACAATAATATGCACTTTTGATTCCAGTACTACACCAGGACATGAGACAGAAATAGGAGATGCCCCAGAAAGTCCCAGAGCAAGCCTGGTGCACACATCATATAGCAAGAGATCCAAACATGGTGGGTGACATAGATAAGCAACAGACTATCAATAACCTGGATCTCATCAGGCTCAGCTTGGATGAGCCAATTTATGTGAAGATGAGAAATGACCAAGAGCTTTGAGGCCGGCTGCATGCCTATGATCACCATTTAAATATGATCCTGGGAGATGTGGACGAAGCTGTGACGGTGACAGAGATTGATGAAGAGACATAGGAAGAGACAGATAAATCCACCAAATGGAGCATCCTATGCTCTTTGACATAGGGAGATGGTGTTGGAGATGGAGATGAGGTCACCCTTCCATTGAGAATTGGCTGAAACAGGAGATGGATCCTGTACCAGAAAATGGAGTCTCTGCCTCTGAGATGTTCAGGATACTCACAGAGAGAAGCACGCACGCACTCTGATCCCTCCACCCTCCAAGAAGTTCATGTGCAAGTGCCATACAAGCTCTCCAGCAAAGTGACATGTCCCTTCCGCCAGCCCGCCAGCCACTGTGGCTGTCTTGCTCTTTGCAGGAGTTGGTTTGCCCACTGTTCTTGCAGTTATTTCCAGGTTGTTTTCCTACAAGTTAAATTTGATGTTTCTTTAGAAAAAGAAAAAGAAAACAAGAGACACTACCTCAGACAAAGTGGAAGGCAGTGATTGGCACCAGAGGTTGTCCTCTGACCTCCACATGTGTGTGGTGATATGCAAGTACCTGAGAGAGAGAGAGAGAGAGAGAGAGAGAGAGAGAGAGAGAGAGAGAGAGAGAGAGAGAGGAGAGAGGAGAGAGAGTGGGACGGGAGACAGGGCGGGACAGAGAGAGGATTAAAAATAGTTTTGTTTTAGAATTAAATTTTCCAGGAGGACTAACACATACTGAACATGCCTATATAAATTACCATGCCAAGCATAATGAATAGAATTGGTTCACTGTCTGATTTTGTGTGTCAACTTGACACAAGCTGCAGTTATCACAGACGAAGGAGCTTCAGTTGAGAAAATACCTCCATGAGATCCAGTGGTAAGGCATTTTCTCAATTAGTGATCAAAAGGGGAGGGCCCCTTGTGGGTGGTGCCATCCCTGGGCTGGTCGTCCTGGGTTCTATAAGAGAGCAAGCTGAGCAAGCCAGAAGAAGCAAGCCAGTAAGGAACATCCCTCCATGGCTTCTACATAAGCTCCTGCATCAGCTCCTGTTTCCTGATCTGCTTGAGTTCCAGTCCTGACTTCCTTTGGTGAAGAACAGCAATGTGGAAGTGTAAGCTGAATAAACCCTTTCCTCCCCAACTTGCTTCTTGGTCATGATGTTTGTGCAGGAATACAAACCCTGACTAAGACAATTGGGCTTGCCTGACACAGCTCCAGTCTGTTAAAAGCTAGTTCTTTGGGTAGGTTATAGACATAAAATATAAACAACCATTATGTTAGCCTGTTCCAGTCACTAAAATTTTGAGTCACAACAGTGTCATGGAGTCAGAAGTTAAAGAAGAGGATTTTATCTAATAATTATTCCTTTAATCATCTATTCACTTGAAATTTGGAATCATGTTAAATGCTTGAGCAAAAAGGTTTAAAGCCTGGATAAGAGAGAGAACCATTATCCTATGCGCATACGTTCACACGTGCATATACGTGCACACACATGGACACAAAGCACAAAACCATTACATTTCCCAACTTTAAAATAATCTGAATATGAAAATTACAATCTCTTCCTAAAGTCGAAATTCTCTAAATCCCGAATAAAGACAATATATAAGTAATGCAATATGCAATGAGATAACAACAGCTCATCATTAGAACTATTAGAGATGAACTATTATTGGAAAGAAACTAGGCCATCAAACTTTTTTAGGTATTACCTATTCGTGCACAGAAGTCTACTTATTATCAAGGTCAAAATTTGCTCTTGCTCTGCCTTGCTTCACCTCTTCCACAGACATGTGTGGTACGGATGCAACCTGTCCTCATGGCCAATGTGGTCGGCTTGGGGTTACTGTAAACTTCAGATCTAGATATTGTCACTCATGTGCTCTTTCCAGAGGCACACAGTCCTGATTTCACGACATCTGTCATACTACATCACACTTTTTAAAAATGCAGTGACAGTCGAGCTGAAATTCAAATGCAGTGAATTTGAATGGGTCAGCAGCTCCCTTTCAGTGACTTTTAACTGATTTTTGAGACAGACATTTCTATGCAAGGTGACCAACTATGCAAAGCTGAGCCTATCAAGGGAAGCCCTCAGTGGCGATGGCCATTCAGTTCAGTGAAGCCAAGCTGATGAGAACCAGTCATGAAGATGGCTGAAATAATTGGCAAGTCTGTGCCAGGCACAAATGAGGGCATATTCAAACATCGAACAGATGGTTTTCTCTCTAGGTAAATAGGAAATGCGGACTGCAGTACCTCAACCAACTTCAGAATACGCTAGCAAGTAAAATGCAATTCAATGTTTATCCATGTGTACAATAGAAATAAACAATACAGTGTAGTTTAAGGGTGGGCAGAGGTCAGTCCCAAACATCTGATTTCTAGTTCATTCATTCTGCGAATAGTAGTTTTAAAGAAGTTAACCAGCAATGGAAGCAGTGGGGAGTTGGAATATTTTAGATTGAGGATTGTTTATAACACTCTTGGCTTTCCTGTGCGGGGTTGGATTCCTTCTATTTAACAAGCTGGACCCAACCTCACTTTCTCTGTCATGCTCTAAGCCCAGTGAAACTGGCTTTGATGTCTACTGGATTTCACCAGAAGAGGGCAAAAGTGATTGGAAAGGGGAAGTGGTTGGAGAGGGGAAGTGGTTGGAGAGGGGAAGACAAACTGTTGCCACTCCCCTGGGGGCGTGTCCATGCTCTGTTCAGGTGATCTTGCACACAGCCTAACTCCATACCCTAGTGATGCATTACAGACCTCTCCCAGATGGCTTCTGTGCTCCTTGCTAACACCCTTTGTAAACAGTCCTGCAGTGAACTCTTCTCTGGTCACTTGATTTAATTTAGCATGTGATTTCAGCTGGAATTCTGAATACATTAGTCAGAAATCTTGTTTAGGATTGTGTGACAATTAGTGTTCATTCAAAAACAATTGTTTGACAATAACACAAAGTGTGCCTATTTCTCTTTACCCTGATAATGTTTCCTTGGACAAGTCTGAGATGACTGTACCTTTGATATTATTTCTCAGATCTCCTTTAAGGTTATATGACCTCACTTTATTAAGATGGTTCTTGGTTTATATGTTGTCTTGAGGAGTGGAGAGCAAGCAAGCAACTTTGCCACATGAGCTCAAGTTGGTCCTCTATCCTCCAAGTGTAGTGTGTGTGAGTGTGTGTGTGTGTGTGTGTGTGTGTGTGAGAGAGAGAGAGAGAGAGAGAGAGAGAGATACAGAGAGACAGAGAGACAGAGACAGAGACAGAAAGAGAGACATAGAGAGAGACAGAGAGGCAGAGACAGAGACAGAGACAGAGACAGAGAGAGTTGCAAGTATCTCTCGGTTTTGAGTTTAATATTTTAGCTCACATATTACAAGGCTGATTGGGTAGACCCATAAATTTTAGGACCCTGGGCATTGGTGTTAAGAGAACCACAGCAGGATGCACAGAGTACAGAAAACAGTTGCTCTCATGGCCAAGAAGCAAAAGATAGAGGAAGGGGCCCATTTGGCCAGAGACCTAAGGACCTACCTCCACTTCCCACCATCCAAGAGACCAAGCCTTTCAACACACAGCCCTTTGGGGGACATTACTCACTCAAGCTATTCTAGCTTGCACATAGGGACAAACCTCACAGCCATCAATCCTCAGCCAAGTAATGGTGTCCTCTCCATCCTGAAGTCGGGTCCTTTGGTATAATGCTTTTACATCTGTACCCACTGTCCCTCTGGACACGCTGGGCCGGGAAATGTTATTACTTGTTTGTTTCTGTGTCTAGATGCTCCATTCCAAGTCTCTAAATTCTTTCCTGAAGGGCTGAGGAGATGACAGATAAGAGCAGAGCACTGGCTGCTCTTCCAGAGAACCTGGATTTAGCTCCCACACAACAACTCACAACCATTCATAACTCTACTTTAAGGGAATCTGATGTCCCCTTCTGTCCTCCATGGGCAGCAGGCACACACATGATGCATGTACATTCATGGAGACAACACACCCACACACAGAAGAAATAAAATAAATTCTTTCCTCCATGGTATGTGAAGGAAATGTCAACTCTTGCCCACTCTCAGTACAGAGGCACCCACTTTAGTCAGCATGGCTTGCCAGAGTGAGGGAAGAAGTGCTGGGAGGGTCTCTTAGCTATTTTTCACCCTGCTGTGACTGTGAAGTCTGATAGAACTCACTTCAGGGAAGAAAGACTTATTTTGGTTCATGGTTTCTGAGGGTTTCCAACAATCAAGGCACAGAAGGCAATGAAAGAACAGCTTAGTTCCTGGCATCAGCAATGTGTGGTGGGGACACCCGAGGGCAGGGCAGGAACCAGCAGCAGGTATAACCTTCAAAGGCCTTCCCCTATGACCTGCCTCTACCAGGGAGGCCCCACAGGTCCCCAACAAATAGCATTACCAGCTAGGAGGCAAACAATCAAAGCTGAGAGTATGGATTCAAACCATGACAGTCTTACACCAGCAATGAAACATTTTCACCTGAAAGTAACACCTGCCATTCACCTCAGATTCTGTGGCCCGAGCCACACAGCACAGTCCCTTCTACAAAGGACACATCAAAGTGCAATCTCTTGAGGAAAGAATGGTATGTTTGGGGGACACAGCACCTGTGGTGGTCTGAATAAAAATGACCCCAAAGGCTCACAGGGAGTGGCGCTACTGGGATGTGTGGCCTTGTTGGAAGAGGTCTCAGAAACTCAAACCAGTTCTCTTCCTGCTGCCTGCCATCTGGGTGCCATCTCCTGCACCATGTCTACCTGCATGCCCCCATGCTTCCTGTCATGATGACAATGGGCTAAACGTCTGAAACTGAAAGCCAGCCCCTATTAAATGTTTTCTTTATAAGATAAAACGTGTGTCCACATTAGCACAAAACCCTCCAGCTAATCCTCTGTAGAGCCAAAATTACGTTTTAAGTTTTAATTACTGGGCCTAAGAGATCCATAAACAAAAACACCACCCGGCTGCATTCTTTCCCCTAAGAAACGGTTGACCTTGGCCTGCCCCAGGGCCAGAGGCACAATGTTCCAGGAACTAGCTAACCACAAAAATGCTTGTGCAACTGCCTGTGACTAACTTAGAACATTCTGTACTTCCCCATAACACAAATTCTTTCTAATCCCCACCCCTTGCTTTGTGATTTTTTCCTTTAAATACCCCTGACTTTTACTGCTCAGGGTCGAACTCCTCTGCCCCTGCATGGGTTATGAGCTCGACCCCAGTGCACTGGTTCCCCAAATAAACCTCATGTGATTGCAGCAAGGACGGTCTTTCGTGAGTTCTTGGGGGGTCACGCTATCCTGAGACTTGAGTGAGGGTCTCCTCATTTCGAAGGTCTTTCCTTTGGGGGCTCATCCAGGATTTGGGACCACCCTCGTCTCCAAAAACCTACTTGGAGGTGAGATTCTGTTTATGTTCTTGTTCGTCTGTGCCAGCTGAAGTCTGATTCTGTACTTTTGGTTTATGCAGTCACTCGCGTCTTTGTGAGGAGAAGACTAAGATCTCTTGGTCTCGGGTAGGGACCAAGAGCATGATCAGCAAAGGTGCTAGGGGATCACCGACTGCCGCCCTGGGAGACGTCCCAGGAGGTCTGGAGGCACCCTAGGGACGCCTGGGAAATTCCCGTCGGGGTGCCGGAGAGGACGCAGTCCTCCCAGCCGTCTGTTTTTCTGAATTGGGCTCGCCTGCCTCGGTGGAAGCGGGCCCTTGTCAGTCTTTGTCTGTGTATTTTCAGTATCTGTTTTGTCTTGTTTGCGACTTTGACAATGGGACAGACGATATCTACTCCCCTAAGTTTGACTTTACGCTCGAGCGGGTATTGGTTGTCTCCCTCTTTGTCTGTTTTCTGTCCTCCTCCTCTTTTGTGGTGCCTACTTAGGGGTTTGCTTACAAGCCTCTGGGCACTTTGGTGCCACCTGTAGGCCTCTGGGCCGGGTTTGCTTACAAGCCTCTGGGCACTTTGGTGCCACCTGTAGGCCTCTGGGCCACCTGTCTGGGCACTTCGGTGCCACCTGGAGGCCTCTGGGCCGCCTGTCTGGGCACTTCGGTGCCACCTGTAGGCCTCTGGACAGCCTGTCTGGGGACTTCGGTGCCACCTGTCTGGGCACTTTTTGTGCCGCCTGTCTGGTGATGTTCATGGCAGGGAGACGTATCTGAATGCCGTGGCCACGGAGGGACCAAGGGACGCATTGGACCCTCAGTTTGCCTGAGTATCTGGCTTCTGCTGATGTGACAGGGCCACCTGGTTTCTGAGTCTGTAGGAGGGACAAACTCTTTGGTTATACCCGCCACCTGTGGCAGGGGTGGAAGGATCTGAGCTGTCTGTAACCCAGCACAGCTGGAACTGGCTAGGAAAGTGTTATACCATCCATAGAAGGGACAAATCTGTTCTGCGTACATGGCAGGGGCAAGCTGTTGTCTTCTCTTCTGTTTTGTGTTCTGGGTTCTTAAGACTGAAACTGACTGACGATGGGTTGTTCGTTTGTTTGTTTGTTTGTTTTGGACATTGGACAGATTCATCCAGTTAAACATGGAAAAAGTTAGAATAAAAAAAAAGGTGGGGACCAGTTGTTGCTCAGCAGGAGGAGGAGTCATGGGGGTTCAAGCATGACTCTGTGGTCCCCTGCTGTGAACAAAGACAAGATGATTGCCCAGAGGCAAAATGCCAGACAGTAAAAGCTGCCTGCTTCCTACAAGCAGGTGATCATAGGACAGAATTTTAAAGATTGGCATACTAAAGTCCTGCAAGATATCTCATGATTTGAACGTGGGCTCCATGGGAATTTTGGGTTAATATGCTGGCATGACAAATTAGAAAATGCCTAGAAATAGGTCCATACAGTATATGTGTAGTTTACTTCATTTGTTTTAAATTGTTTTAATTATCAAAATGGGTATGATTCTAAGTTTTGTGATTCTTTTATTCTTCTTCTGGGAGAGAGGTCAAGCTAAAAGTTTTCCAAGTTAATGGTTAAAGGATATGCTGATTTGAGAGAAAGGCTTTGTCTTTGTGGTTTTAAAAAAGGTGATTAGACTCTACACATCTCCCAGAGTTATAAATCAGATTTGATAGAGGGAGACCCCATAAAGAACTAGATTCAAAAGAATAAAAAAAAAAAAAAAAAAGGTAAACATTCTTTGTGCCATCCTTCACATGACACGGTAAATATTTATTATTGGTTATTACTAAAATTGACTCATAAAAAGAGACTGCCTTTACAAACTGATTTTAGATTATTAGGCATACGAGCTAAGGACCAGATAGCAAATTCATAGCTCTGAGTTAATTGTTAGGGTGTTTTCAAGATAATTTAATCAAAAATAGCTGGGAATAGTTAAAACACAACAGTGTAGATCGCTGTGCATAGATAGATAGCTTTCAATAATGCCAGAAATCCACAGAATGTGCTCAGAATTCTGATGGGATTAAAGACTGATTATTGTCTCATAGCCAACCCAAGCTATTCAATATTAGGAAAGATGATATCGACCTGAGAGGATGGTTTTCAGATAGTATAGAAGCTAAACCAGGACATAACAGGTGTGGAACTATAAGACTTTTAAGTTAGGATATATAGATGGCAGATGCACTGAGTGTTAGGTGTATCTTATACCTTATAAATTACAGAATGTTAATAGTTGTGCTCAATTTATATCTGAGAGAAAAGAGCCTTTTAATTGGCAAAAAGGAGCTATCTATAGGCAGGTGTGGGCCAGCAAAAGATAAGGCCTCTGGTTTGGAGTTTTAGAGTAGTGACAGAGACAGACAAGTAGAGCCCCCCCCCCAATAGATAAAGGCCTTTCTTTTCCCAAGACCTGCCTCACAGGTCCTGGCCATCAGAAAAAAAAAAAAGAAGCCTGGGAGGAGAGATCCAGACCTGAGAAGAAATCGATCCCCCAAAGAGCTTCAACAGCGGACCTGTTACTCCAAGACTCTCCTCCTCTATATCCCCTTACCCTGGTCCCTATGGCCCTACCCCTCTTTACCGGAGGGAAGAGCAGGAGGTTCCAAGGGGCCAATTAGTCTCTCTAAAACTGTATTATTTACTCATCAGCCCACCTAAGATGAAGTTAGAAGGAACGCCCCCTCAGACACCATCGATTGACCAGGCCATCATCTACATCCGGTTTTTCCTGACTGTGGCAGAAGGTAAGGGGCATCTAACCTGAAGGTCCATCACCAGACTCCGTTGGCAGGTCTCAGGGGAATAGCTTGAGATAACAGAAAAAGCTTCAGAGGTTAGAAAGACAGAGTGGGCTGTCAAGAGAGTTAGTGCAAGTTGCTGAGAAGGTCTGCTATGGCAGGGAGACAGGAGAAGAGAAGGAGCAGAGAAAGAAAAAAAGAGGAAGAAAAGCAACAGGAAAGGAATGTACAAGAAGTCCTGAAACAGGCTTCAGGCAGGAATCTAATCTTAGGCTAGAACAGGGAAGTAAGTTCAGGTAAGAATTTTAATTTGGGGGTGTAACAGAAGAAGTAGGTTCAGGCGAGAATCTGGTTTGGGGCTTGGACAAGGAAGTAGGCTCAGATACTTCAGTCATCCTGACATGCCCTCAGAAACAGTGATCACTGGAATGATCACAGACTTTTGCTTATTGCCTTGCTTATTCCTTGGCTATTTGCATTTATTGTATTGCAACCTAGAACTGACCTTATTGCTTGCATGTAATTTAAATGGTATAAAAGCAGATTGGGAAAAAAATATACCTGCCTTCAGTCTCAGAACTGACTGAAGCCATTGGGCCTAAGAATGTCCTAACAGAAGTCGGGAGCAAGGAATCCCAGGCCTTGAGAAAAGCGCCCCCAAGCAGCAAAAGGTGTTAGCCTTGAGTGAAGACAGTGATTAGGGGAGACCTCCTCCCCGAACCCAGGGTAACTCTGAGAGTGGAGGAGAAACCCAACTCACTCAATTCTTGGTGGACACAGGGGCTCAACACTCATTCTCCAAGCTGATGGCCCCATTTCAAGAAAAGGTCTTTGGTCCAAGAAGACGTTGGCACCAAAATGTATTCATGGACTACCCGAAGAACAGTGGACCTAGGGGTGGTCTGGGTATCCCATTCATTTAAGGTTGCCCCAGATTGTCCCTACCCTCTGTTGGGGTGAAACATACTCTCCAAAATAGGGGCCCAGATACATTTCCTGCCCGACAGGCCACAACAAGCTGGTCCAAAAGGAGAGACCTCTCTGACCCCTATCAAAAGCCGAGGCTACCTGGTTTACAGACGGGAGCAGTTTTCTCCATGACAGCACAATCGTCATCTGGGCGGAACCTCTACCCCCTGACACGTCAACACAGGAAGTGGAGCTAACTGCCCCCACCAAGGACTTAGAACTTGGAGCCTGCAAGAAAATTGACATCTATACGGATAACAGTTATGCCTTTGCCACATCCCATGACCACAGAGCTATATGCTAAAAGAGAGGACTGCTCACACCAGAGGAAACAAACAAATCCTGGATCTCTTAGATGTCCCAATGAAGCCAGTAACCATGAGTATTATTCACACCCAGGACATCAGGAAGAAAGCAAGCAAGCAAAAGACTTACTAGGCCAAATGCACAGATGGACTCATTTATGGGATAAAAAGCTTGTCCATGTCCAAGCAGTTAAGGGACCT
>CM052707.1:9717137-9742274 GCA_028551405.1 Uromys caudimaculatus | reverse complement strand
GGGGGGCACATCTCCTGTGTACCAGGAGCCACTGACGGGGGGCGCATCTCCTATGTACCAGACACTTATTCACTCTTTGGTTTCCCTGTAAGTCTTACTGGCATAAGAGAATTCGAGACATCTTTTGTCTGTCATCAAAGTTCCAAGAAGCCAAAGTACTGTCTTCATTGGTGTTGGTGTGGACTAATTCCTCTCATGACAGGTCGTGTTCACAGGCCATAAATTACATTCGTTAAGCCCATGGTTATCAGCAAGAAAGGTCTCAACAGAAGGTAATTATTGACAAGCACAGGCCACCAGGACTTCACTGGCCCCTGTCACTCCACCGCACTATTCATGCCCGTCTCACCTCACAAGGCAGGAGTCACAGAGGCAGCTTTATAGGAAAGTGATGATAACAGCCTTATCTACAGCTCCCCAAGGAATGCGCAGGACCGTGTGAAAGCCAAAGGGCAAGGCCTTTCACCTCCTTAATCTCTCCTGGTTTCTTCCTGTATCCTACAAAGAAGCCCCTCTCTGGTCCACAAAGGAACCCCTTTTTTCTGTTTTCATCTCTCTTTTCTGACACCACTGAATTCCTTTCTCTGTGTCTAAGCATTGTAGGACGTCCTACAATGTATTAGCCACCAATTATGAATGAGGCGTTTGACATATATTTAACCTCTATGAAAACCTACAACGATGAAAACTGTTCAGAAAATGTCATCACTAGAGATCAAAGTCTCCTCACGGAGACCACAGCCCTTCCCACCGCTGCCCATGCCTGCATATTCCTTTTTCTCATTTGGGGGAAATATGGACCAGTTTCCCAGGGCACATAGTACTTGGAATTTTCGAGTAAAGTTGGCTGAATAAATGTGATTGTCACCCTCATGCAACTGTCCTGTGGCTGAGCTATCTTTATGCAGTTGAAAGGCATTAGTATCACACTTGGGAAAGTTCCCTTGAGGGGGAAATCACAGTCATTTAATTCAGAATACTAGAGTCTCCATGCTGAGCAGAAGACTTTAGACAGGGAAGGTATAGCAGACAGAGAGGAGAGGAGGAGAGAGGAGCAGAGGGTGCTGGGAAGCAGAAATACAAGAATCCTTTATTTCCAGGGCTAGTCAATTAGCATTTTTAATCTGCAGCTAAGTCCCCTTCTGGTACTACAACTAGGGGCTGACCTTATACAGCCCTAATAATCCAGGTCCTTGCTTCTGACTGGCTAGCTCCTACCTCAGGACCTAGTACGTGATCTTCCCTCTGCCTAGGCTACTTTTTCCAAAACACTCATGTAAGTTTCTCTACTCTTTCAGGATCTTGTTCAGATTTTATTTCTTTTATTTTATTTATTTTTTTTTATCAGGACAACATTTAATTGGGGCTGGCTTACAGGTTCCAAGATTCAGTCCATTATCATCAAGGAAGGAACATGGCAGCATCCATGCAGGTATGGTTCAGGGGGAGCTAAAAATTCTATATCTTCATCTGAAGGCTGCCAGTGGAAGATTCACTTCCAGGCAGATAGAATAAGGTCTTAAAGCCAACACCTACAATGACACACCTACTTCAACAAGGCCACACCTCTAAATAGTGCCACTCCCTTAGCTAAGAATAGTCAAACCATGACATTCCACTCCCTGGCCCTCATAGGCTTGTTAAAATATATGAGCCTACTGGGGGAGGGGGGGAACCATACCTAAACATAGCATATACATTTAGTTCCAACTTCCTAAGTCTCCATAGTCTATAGCCATCTCAACAATGTTAAAAGTCCAATGTTCAAAGTCTCTTCTGAGATTCATCCAATCACTTAACTGTAACCCCCCAAACTAGACAGAAAACCAGCTGGACAAACTCCAAACTCTACATCTCCATGTCAGATCTCCAACTCCTTTTTCATCTTTGTTGACTGCACCAAACTTCTTTCTCCTGGGCTGGTACCACTCCCTGTGAGCAGCTTTTCTCAGCAAATAGCCCATGGCTCTGGCGTCTCAAACATCTTAGGCTCCTCCTAAGGGCTGGCATCACTTCTCCAGCTCTGCCCTCTGTAGCACAATAAACTCAGGTTGATCCACTCCATTGCCACTGCTGTTCTTGGTGGTCATCCCATGGTACTGGCATCACCAATACACTGGGGTCTTCGGCTGCAACTAGCCTTCACCAATAGTCTCTCATAGGCTCCCTTCATGGTGCCAAGCCTCAAATCCTTTGCATGACCCCTTCAGTCCTGGACCATCAACTATGACTGAGGCTGTGCCTTCACCAATGGCCTCCCATGGCCTCTCATAGTACCAAGCCTCAGCTGCTCTCCATGACCCCTTCTTACCTTCAAAACCAGCACCACCTGGGAGACTTTTACCCATTACCAAGTATGACTGCAGCATGAGGTACAACCTTGACTATCTCTGAAACACAGCTTCTTTGTGCTTTCAGAAAACACTTCGCAGAAGATTTCCCCTCATTGACGCTGATCTCTTCTTAATCATGACTAATTTCTTAGCTCCAGCTCACCAGCATCAATTGTCCCAGTAGTCTCTTCTATTCTAGACTCTAAAGCCAGAGCCATGTGGCCAAAGCTGTCAAGTTCTGCTGCTTGCCGGAGATGGAACATGACCCCCCTTAGTCTATTACCAGCTTTCTGTTTTCCAACTCCCTCACTGCCTAAGCTTGGCTTTCCTGGAACTTGCTCAGTAGATTGACCTTGAACTCAAGAGATCTGCATACCTGTCTCCTAAACACTGGGATTAAAGGTGTGGTCCACCAAGCCTGGGTTTAAGTTTTTCTTTGCCTAGAACTTGCTCTGTTCTAGGCTGACCTTCAACTCAGAGATCTGCTTGTCTTTGCCTCCTGGGATTAATGGCTTGTACTACCATGTCGAGATCTAAACTTAGCTGGATTGGATCTTGCCCAGGTCAATATTCCCTTAATTCACTTTAATATCCTTGACTCAGGATTCAGTTCCATTTCCCTTCCTGATACCCCTTTACTGCTCGAACCGTATATTTTATATTTTTCCTTTCTCAGCTTGCTATGCTTGCTTAAAATGCTCTTCATGAGACTTAACCAGAGAACAAAGTCTATGATGGGCGTTTCTGAGACTTCCTTTGTCAATGCAATTAATCTGAGTCTGTTCACCTCACCTTAGTCTCAAGCAGACTCTTCAGACAAGGGCAAAAAGCAGCCACATTCTTCACCAAATTACCACAAAAATACTCTCTAGGCCACATTCTGAAATTCTTCTCCACTGAAACCTCTTGGGCCAGGTCTGCACAGTTCAAATCATACTCAGCAACAAAATCTTCCATATTCCTACTAGGGTAGCCCATTAAGCCCAATTTAAAGCACTTCACTGCTTTCCAAAGTCCTAAAATCCACATTCCTCAAAACATAAGCATGGTCAGGCCTATCACAGTAATACCCCAGTCCCTGATACCAACTTCTGTCTTAGGGTTTTACTGTTGTGAAAAGACACCATGACCAAGGCAAGTCTTAATAAGGGCAACATTTAATTGGGGCTGGCTTACAGGTTCCGAGATTCAGTCCATTATCATCAAGGCAGGAACATGACAGCATCCTGGCAGGCATGGTACAGGGGGAGCTAAGAATTCTACATCTTCATCTGAAGGCTGCTAGTAGAAGACTCCCAAGTTTTATTTCTTAAGAGAGGCCTTTCTTTTTTGTTATTTTTAAATTGTTTGCCCAATCTTCTCCCCACCCCCTTTTAACACTTTTTTTTTGGTACTTGTTATTATCTTAGATTCTAGAAGTTGTTTGTTTTTTTTTAATTTGAGGTGTGCATATGCATTTGTTTGTGTATGTGTACAGGCATGTATGTGCTTGGAGGTTGGAGGTCAAAGGTGTCTTCCTTTATTGCTCTCTATCTTATTTTTTGAGATGAGGAGTCTCACTGAGACTGGAGCTTGTGAATTCAGCTAGACAGGCTGGTCAGACAGCCCACACGTATGCTTAGTCAAATGATATCACATTTAGCTTTTTACATGGGTGTTGAGGATTCAAACTCAGGTCTTTATGCTAACATGGCAAAAGTTTATTGACTGAGCCATGTCCTCCACATCCCCTAGAAAGCTGTCTTTATCTTTTACTGTTTCCCCTGCCAACTAGACTGGATTCTCAAAGACCAAGGCTTCACTCACTCAGCTGTACCGTCAATGTGTCTCCCTCGTCCCCAGCCTCCTCACTGTGCTACTACCTGATAATACAAAATATCCCAAGCAAGCTTGGGGTTTCCCTTTTCATTTTTAGAAGATATAAATAAACTTATTCAATTTTACTAGCACAAAAAATATTAGTATCTTAGTTACTTTTCTATTGCTATGATAAAACACCATGCATGAGCAGGGCAGCTTATAAAAGAAAGCATTTGATTGGGCTTACCATTTCAGAGGATTGGAGTCCATGATGGCAGAAAAAAGGAACTGCTAAGAGTTCACATCTTGATCCACAACATGAGGCAGAGAGAGAGGGGAAAAAAACCAAACCAACCAACCAAACAAAACAAACCCCACTGGGAATGGCTCAAGTCTTTAGAAATATCAAAGTTTACCCTCAGTAACACACCTCCTCCAACAAGGCCACACTTCCTGATCCTTCCCAAACAGTTCCAGCCAGTGGCAAGCAAGTATTAAAATATATGAGCCTATGGGGGCCATTCCCATTCAACTTGCATTATGAGATTTCCTTATGACATGTTTTATACTTTCTCCATCCCAACCTCCTCTACCCCTCCCTCGCCAGGCTCTCCCACCCTGGTAGTTTCCTTCCTTCCTTTTGCTCTCCCCTTCCTCACTATCCTTGTCCCCACTCACAGTCCTCTTGTCTGATCATAGCTCACAATGAGGCTGGAGTTGTCTTAGAGTGACTAAAACCCAACTTGATTTCCTTTTCCTTGGTCTGAATCTATGGGTGAGCAAAAAGACTTGTATTCCATAATTATACATTATCCCTGGATCTAGAATCTTATTTTTACCAGGACTCATCTATCCCAGGTACTGACAGTAATGTTTAGGAGTGGAGTGCATTCAATGTCTCCCTATGATGGCAGAGATGGAACAGGCTGATTAATCAATCAGAGAGGAGTCTGAGTCTGTTCTCATAGCCAAGAATGAAGGACTGAGATGGATCTTTCATTTTCAGATTATAAAATCTTAGCCCTGTGGGCTATAAACAATAAAGCTATGCCCATCACACTATCATGTTCATATTCAACATTAGTATTAATTAATGAATACTTGAATCCTGCAAAAAAGATGATATGTATTAGCGTGTGTGTATTTGGTAATGTTTAATGAATATTGTTAAATTTTTGCCCTAAAACTGTTAAAGCAGTGGTTCTCAACCTTTGAGTTGTGACCCCTTTGTGGGTCAGACTACCCTTTCATGGGGATCACTTAAGACCATCAGAAAAACACAAGTATTTACATTTTGATTTATAACAGTAGCAAAGTTATAGTCATAAAGTAACAACAAAAATAATTTTATGGCTGGGAGTCACCACAACATGAGGAACTGTATTAAAAGGTCACAGAAATCGGAAGGTTGAGAACCACTGATCTAAAGGCTTCACGTTTGTTCTTCTTGGTTTATTTGTTTTTTGTTATGTGGGTTTTGAAAAATTATCTTCCTTTATACTTAGCTTGAAATTCAATAAAAGCAAGATCTTTCAAACGGTAAGCCACTGACCTTTCCCAAGAGCAATTTATCACAGAGTCTGGGTACAAGGGCTAGCAAGACCAACAGCTCTGCTTTCAAAAGAGGGGAATGCATGGTGTGCGTCTGCAGAACCAAGCCCAAGGGGCTGAAAGAGATGAGAGAAATTTAATGTGCAAAATTTAGTCATATTTAGTTACAAGTCAGACCAGAAGTCCAAGGTTAAATGAAGTAGCACTGGATGAACTCAGTCACAAAAATGTTCACTGAACCGGATGTGATAGTTAAAGGAATCTCAGGACAGAGCTAAAAACCTGAAAGATATATATATCTTTTTTATTAAAACCATGCACTGGGCTGCTCTCTAGGGCCAGTTTAGCTTTTCCATTGGAGCCAGTATATGAGAGTTTTCCAGGCACTTCTCACAGGTTCACAGAAATTAGCCCAAAATAAGATATTTTAAATGTGTGTGTGTGTGTGTGTCTGTGTGTGTCTGTGTGTGTATGTGTCTGTGTGTGTGTCTATATGTATGTGCCTCTGTCTGTATATGTGTAAGTTTGTGTGAATTTGTGTGTGTGGTTGTATGAATGTATGTTAACTGTGAGTTTGTGTGAATGTGTGTGTGTGTGTGTGTGTGTGTGTGTGTGTGTGTGTGTGGTATGAGTGTATGGGCCTGTGTGTGTAAATGTGAGTATGTGTGAGTGTATGTCTGTGAGTGTGTATGTGTGTGTATAAGTATGTGTGTAAATGTGAATGTGAGTTTATGGGACTGTGTGTAAGTGTGAGTGTGTGTAAGTGTGTGTGTTTGTCTGTGAGTGTGTAAATGTGAGTGTGTGTGTAAGTGTGAGTGTGGGTAAGTATATGAATGTGAGTGTGAGTATATGTGTGTGAATATGTGTGTGTGACTGTGTGTGTACATCTCGAGGATCCATATGTCCGTGTTTTCTCAGTGTCCTCCTCAGTCATTCCCTGCCTTATGTTTTGAGACAGGGTATCTCAGTGAAGAGTGGTTGGTCCGTAAGCCTCTCTTTGAACTTGGACTCACTTGCCACTTTGTCCCCTGCACATATGGAGTCTGCCCCCTCTCCCATTGCTGGAGTTACAGGTGGACACCACCATGCCCAGCTGTAATGCAGTGCTGGAATCTAGACTCAGTCATCTCTATAGCCCCGTGGAGGTGCTACAGCTAGAGAAACCAAAGTTCCTGGTCTGGGATCTTTTTCTCATTAATAAAAGTTTTAAAGCAGACTCAGAAGGAAGCTTGAAGACAATTCTGTTAAGAGTTTGATAAGAATACAGAGCAAGAGAACTGTAAAGTTTAGCATTGACTCAGAGGAGAGAGATGGAAAAAGGAAGAGAAAGCCTTCAATAACGGGGGTTGGTGAGAAGCACGTGGCAAAAATGGAGGGAGCTTCAGAGAAAGCTCAGAGTGCCAGAAAACGCTCTTGCCCATATCAAAACTAAAAAGTGATCAAGAAGAAGCTGCTGTGCAAGCATCTACCCTAGCAGAGGGAATCCTGGAAACACAAGTGCGTTCTCTCATTAAAGGGATAATTAGTCCTTCCCTCTCCTTAGCATGTTTTGGGGCATTGGTCTGGTGCTGCTACGAATTCAAGTGCTAACTACTGGCCTCCAAGATCTGCTCCTGACAAGCAGATCCTCATGTACACCAAACGATGCTACGTAAACCTTGCTCCCCGATTTAAAGTTAATTAGTTAATAAAAAGGCTTACAGTTCGTGATTGGGCAGTAGACAGAGAAAGGAGGGACTTGAAGATCAAGTGAGAGGTCTCAAAAGACATGAGGGGAGGAGGGGGAAGAGGGGAAACCAGGTCTCCATTAGATGTGGTGGACCAACAGAACACGCCTGAGTGAAATGCCCTCCCAGGACAGACAGACAGATGGAGTGGAAATAACCCGGGAAGACTAAAATAGCAAGTAACAAGGGATGTGTGGCTGGGATGTGTGTTACAATAGCTCAGACCTGCCCGATCTAGGCCTACAGCCTGTAAATAAAATACCAGGGTTTTGTGTCGTTTAGATAGGCTAGCTAGAATCATCAATTCACTTACAGCATGTCTACAAGTGAGCCAGCTTTTCTAGAGGGAGGATTTCAGTCAGGTGATTGACAGGTCTAGTTGGATCATCTCCTAAAAGGAGGAGACAACAGTATTGTTAGGTCTCAAAGAAACCTGGGGTAAGCTCCTCCCAGAACTTCCCACCCCACCCCTACCTCAAATCATCCCTCCCAGAGGCTGGGCTTCCCCCCACCCCCCGCTTCTGATCTTCTGTAGCCTCAGCCACATTTGGACATGGGGTCTCTTGTCCTCTTGATCTCTTAGGTCCTGTCTTGCTCTGCTTCTGGCTCTCTCTTTGTCCACTTGTTCACTCTCCTCTTTTCCTCCCTCCCTCTCCCACTTCCTCCTCTATGGCCCTGTTCAGGCTGCTGGCTGTATTCAGTCTGGAATCTTCCAGATGCCTCTGGCTGTGTCCTCCTTCACCTCCTCAACCCATGTCTAGGAGTCATCATGTCCTTACATTTTTTTAATTCAAGTGTGTGATACTAGGGGTAGCTTAGAATGTCAGGTCTTCACCTACGAACAGAGGGGAGGCTTGGATTCTATTGTTTTGATCATAAGAGGGTATCAAATGCACTTCAACAAAGCCCGGATACCTCTACCTTTTCATATGGTGACATAAACCCTTAAGGGTGGTAAAACTCACCAGAGCCTTCAGGGTGGGGTTCAAAGCCAGCCTTAAGTATGGAGGTCTACTTCTGTGAATCCTTAGCTGTTAATCCACATGACAATTGTCTCTAACTGTTTTCCTTTGGACCTGACCACACATCTGAAAACAAAACAAAGTTCCTTCTATGGCTGCTTAAAAGAAATGGAATTCAGTGTATCGTGGGAACTTTTACTCTAGTTTAGCAACTTCTGGATTTAAAAATTGTGTCACAGCTGAGGAAATGGCTCAATGGGCTTACTTTTAACAACCATGAGGGCCGGGCAGTGGTGGCACATGCCTTTGATCCCAGCACTTGGGAGGCAGAGGCAGGCGGATTTCTGAGTTCGAGGCCAGCCTGGTCTACAGTAGAGTGAGTTCCAGGACAGCCAGGGCTACACAGAGAAACTCTGTCTCAAAAAGAAAAACAACAACAACAACAACAAAAAAACAAAACCAAAAAACAAAAATCAAAAACCAACCATGAGGATCTGAATTCAGACTTCTAGAACTCACAAGGAGGGTGAGGGTGTCATCTGAAAGCCCAGTCCTTGGGAGATGGAGACAAGCTTGCTAGAGAGTGAGCTGGCTAGCTTCATCTGCCGTATAAGTGAAATCTGAGTTCGAATTAGAGATCCTGCCTCAAACAATAAGGTGGAGAGCTATGGAAGATTCCAGACATCAGCTCTGAACTTCTACACTTGTGCATTAGCACACACACATGCACACACACACACACACACACCTAAACACACATATGAACACACATATATACATGTAAAACATAAAAAGGAATTCGCTAAAGAGAATACTAAGTGGGCACCAGTAATTCCCAGTATATGATGCTAAGACCCTCAGCTCTAGTCTCCGGGACAAGGGAAACTCACTGGGGATACTTCACTTGTTAAAAATGAATCTTGCTCTATCATGATCTACTGAGTACAGAATCTCTGAGGCAGGGTCCCAGGACCAGGAGGTTCATCACACCTTTGAGCTACAGCGAGGAGAACAAGCTGCTGTTCCCTTGAGTTGTAAATGCTTTAGCAAGTACAGAAAATCTAAAATTATCTCAATGACTCCTACTTCCAATAGGGATCTGCTAGGGACCAATTTGTCATGGGAGGTACAGGTGCGTATCCTAAACTACACATCAGCTCTCAGACAAACCTCGTAATTTGAAGGGATGAAGACTTTGTTTGAAATCCGGAGAGGAAAATCTAAAGATCCATAGAGTAAACAAGATGCAAAAACAATCTGGTCATGTGATGCTCTCGGAACGCCAGTGTTCTGGAACCTCTTGTACCTGTGTGCTCAGTGCTCCCTCTTCGTTACTTAGAGTGCAGATTTGTTGTAGGACATGTCTCACAGCTGGGAAATTTCTTAATGCAGTCATATGATTTCTTTTTGTTAAATTTTAAATGCCATGTGGGTAGGTTTGTAAGACTTTTAAAATGTGGAGTGATGGTATCTAGCGGAGTAGTGAGTCTCTTCAATTGCTGTGGAGGAAGTGAGTCCCAGAGGCACATCCATCAGATACAAACCCTCTGCTACGAGGACGATCAACAGGTGACATGAGAATTTGCTGATTCCCGGAGTCAGACTCTGACATCATTTCTTTTCATCAGCTGTGTTAGTTTGTGCCCAACAAGAAAAACCAGGAGCTCTGATTTCTTCTCCCTCTGCTTTGGATTCACCATGGCCTGAACAAATTCCTGCCTCCCAGGGCTAACCCTTTGAAACCGGGAGATAATGATACAGTGTTTCAGCCCTTAATCTTGGTAATGATGTAGGGGTTAATGAGTGTTTGGAAAGGGGGAATGTCTTTGAGCGTGGATCAAAGTCTGGGTGAGTACATTTTATGAGGAGCAGTAATAATGGGCCTGGGTGTTCCTGGTGCCTGCCGAGCAAACCACTGCCCTTCTGGCCTGCATGAATTCTTGGGCCCAGGGGTGTTAATTAGAGTGAAAATGTAGATACCAAATAGCACCCAGGCCCTTAAAGGAATTAATCCATCTCCAAAAAGGTGGCTAATTTACGTCTGCCCTCCCCACTAGGCTTCTTATCTATTGTTAGCGCAGAATAACTGTACCCTTCCCACCTCTTAGCATGCAACTTTGCTTCCTTCCACCTAACTAATGGAATAAAAAAGAATCCAAAAGAACTATCGGAATAATCACCTGCTCCTTAAATATTTACACTTTACTCGTTGGTGAGGACACCTGCAAACTGTGCTTGTCTGTGTCAGTTTAAGATCAGCTCTGCTCCTGTTGCACCTACCTACCCTTGACAGCGGTGAGACCACACACATCTGGTCAGTTTAGGCAGAACACATCTGAACGTCTCTTCTTCCAGCTCCATGCCTACACCTTTGCATTTTGTCTCATGGAAGATGCTTTCCACTCCAGCCACTGAAACAGAATTCCCCACAGTCTAGCATAGATGTCACCAAGGTCCCAGCTAAGTCACTTAGATCTAAGCTAGGGCAATATCATGAGTGAATAGGCCCTTAATGCATGGTGAAGATCATCACAGAATTTTTCTCTATACTTGCCATTTCACTTAGAATAATTACCCCTTTGATACTCACCTTGCTTTCTTGCTCATCATAAATACCGACCCAGGGTTGAGTAGAAGTGAGAGAACAGTGAGACACAACCGGTAAGCCATGTGGCCACAGGAGACACACTTACTTACTTTCATATGTTCGGACTAAGTGATGGGCTAAGGACCAGTCAGTTAAATCGCCATGTTGAACAATATAATCATGGCACATTATTATTAAAGGTCATCTTCTCGGGCGTCTGCAATGGCCTTCGCAACCACCTAATCCATTTTTCGAAGGTCACGTAGAATAGCCAGAGACTAGAAAGAAGAAGGGGTTTGTCACAGACCTTGCTTTCCTGTTCAGGACCCTCTACTAATGAAAGTGAGCTCTTTGAAAGGACGCTTGACTAAAGACTGCTTCAGTTAGTTAAGTTTCCTAGATATCTCACTGAAAAAAATCACGTAGGGTAACTGTCAACGTTGTCTCACTCAAATTACAGACTACTCTTAACAACAGTGCCAACACTTATCTAATCCTATGTGAAATAATAAAACTAATTAGCCACTCGGGGAAGTCGAAAGGACAGAGGAAGGCTAGCGTGGGCTGGAAAATGTGTGTCCCTGCATGTTTACATCAGCTTGTTTTATTCCACAGCAAACTTAAGCTCTCGATACTGTGGATAACACAGATAATGAAACCCCTCAGACATCAGTTCCCTAACAAGGAATCTCCAACTTGCCCTAGAGAAGTCATCTGAGTTCCTGAGAGGCTGAGCTTGTCACAGAGGCTTCTGGGAAACATAATGATCTGGCAATAAGAAGCTTCTCTGGGTTGATAACTAGACAAGGAAATGCCTCCAGGTCACTGGTAGCCGGAAGTGCAGGGGAGGTTAGGCTCTTACACCTTCCGTATATAACAAGGTGAAGTAGGAGTCAGCCACCATTTGGTCTCTGTCTCTTCCTGGCCACCCCTCCCTACCATAAGTGAATGCAAAAGGAAACAAATGAAAACAAACAGTTCCCTGAAGAAAACAAAACCCACTACACAGCTCTTCAAGGAAGCTTCAAGGAACCATTTGACACCCTGCACACCCCGCCCCCCAAGCAAGACTTAAAGATTATTTTGGCTGGAGCATAAACTCAAGAGTGCTTATGAAAGCTGATGATATATACAACCAGATGAGTATACACACATTTTTAACATTTGATTTAATTTAATGCCTGTGAATGTGGGTGTTTTGCTTGCAAGTATGTCTGTGTACCACATGCACGCATGGATGCATTCATGTCTGGTACCTTAAAAGGCCAGAAGAGGGCATCATATCTCCTGGAACTAGAGTTACAAATGATTGTGAGCCACCACGTGAGTGCTGGGAATCAAACTCTGGTCCTCTACAAGAGCAGCCAGTGCTCGTAATTGCTGAGCCATCTTTCCAGCCCCACATTTTTTTTTATTACATTGATTTATAGATACGGGGCATATACACACTCTCACACACATGTGCTATGGTACACACATAGAATTAGAGGTCAACTTGCAGGAGTTGGTTCTCTCCTTCACTCTGATGTCCCTTCAGAAACATTTTAATCTGAATTTACATTTTTCCTTATTGCTTTTCCCTTCTTTCAGCATCTGAGGACTGCCCTTTTGTGATCAGCTCAGTGATCTGTTGCTGTTATCGCTGCTGTTGTTTTATTCTGCTGTCGTAGGAAACAATCTTTCAGGGACTCTGACATTAGCATTCAGGCATTGCAGTCAGTGGTGACTGGCTCTAACTTCCATTCAAAACTAAACCAAACCAAAACCCCAGAAGCACATATTTGAGCCTACTGACTTATATTTAAAGGAATTGGAAAAAATTGAAACATTTTCTTTCTTGATTATACAGTATCCAAAAAATTCCTGTGGTTCTTATCTGTCATGATTTCAGTAATAATACTTTTTGGCCATCTGAGGACCTGTGCACAGAAGCCAAGCATGCATTCCACAGGTAGTACTGCCCCCTCCATGATCTCTGTATGACCCCTCCCTGACCCCTCCATGACCTCTCTATGACCCCAAGCTGTCATCATGCATCTGAAGCTCCCAGTGCATACCTCGGTAGTCCTTCCCTTCTTCTACCCACCAGGACATTAAATTGTCAGCTGAAGACCTATGCTGGGAGCCTATGTGCTCCACAGAAACCCTCACCTCTTCCTCCTGTCAATCTAACTTCTGACTTCTGAACTGCATTATAAACGTGCTTGCTCTATTCAGCGAGGGAGTCCATTCTTGTGGCTAGACCCTAGACCTTTCTCCTAGCTGAGCCAAGACCACTTCTGATATCCCAATCACACATTAGCACTGAGTAGCTCCAAAGCCAGACCTCAAGTATCACCCAGCAGATGTACAACTTGACAGGATGAGGTAAAAGCAAACATAGATTCAAATATCTGTTCTACAATAGTATGTCATAATTCCATACCAAAGACTCAACCACTGAACTATCTCTAGATGCCCAGGTCCTATCACAAAAGCTCACACAACATGAAAAACCAAAACAATATGTCTCTTCACTGAGGAAAGCAACCTAGGTGATACACAAGACAATGAATTCAAAACTGCAGTTATACATAGGCTGAATGAACTCAAGGAGGATATGAATAAATGTGGGAATGAAGACAAGGAAAACACAAACAGATTATTAAATAAAGAAGACAATTCAGGCTATGAAAACAGAATTCAAGAGAGAGAGAGAGAGAGAGAGAGAGAGAGAGAGAGAGAGAGAGAGAGAGAGAAATTCTGAAGAAAGCCCAGCTGAAATAAAAATTGAAATTAAAAATTTAGTGAGTCTAATAAAAAATTCAGGGAGACCTCACTGATCAACTGGATCAAGTGGAAAACAAAGCTAAAGAAATCTGATCACTCAATCAAAGAAATGATAAGTTTAGCCATAGTTTAGGTCTCTGACTGTGTTTCACATTCGTGCTCTAGAATGTAGTTCAAGTTGCTGTGTCTCTTTTACTGAAACTTATATGGCTTTTTAAAAATCATGAAGTCATTCTTATCTTACTGAATCTTGTAGCATCCTATATTGTAGAAAAGCATCGTGAACGAACTCTTACTCCTTGTTTACTGCATTAAACATTTCTAGGCACTGAAGTTGTCTTTCTTTTTATTTATAAACTTGGTTGCAAAAAAACCTTATACATAAATTTAAAAATCACACACAAAAATTAACCAGACCCAAAGTCTAGAAGTTCCCTGAGGCATAGTCTTTCCTGAAGACAGGCTACAGGGCATAGGACAGGCTGTTCCCAGCCAAAAGTGGGTGCAGCAAACTTTGCAAAAGAGAATTTTCTACCCATCTTCTCATTCTCTTCTTGGAGTTTGATTTTAGAATTTTAACTTATCTAAAAGTTAATACTGACAACAGATATATTATTAAGCAGTTTTTAGACACCTACCCTTTCAATTTGTGAACATATTTTTTGGCAGAAGCCTGAGACCAGATTATTTAATAATGAAATATAACCTTGGGAACCCCTCTAAGTTCTTTACCTTTGGCTATAAGGCCAACAATCAGGAAGTTCTAGCTAAATATTGCATGAATTAAGGGCTAGCCTCCTTCACTATTCTGAATTCAATCCCCACCTGAGTCCTCTGCCTTAGGCAAAACTCTCCTTTCTAGATGAATGGATATCTTGAAAATGAGAAAAAAATTTCTTTATGAAAAATAAAGACTTTTTCCATTCCTTACTTTCTTTGTAAATTCCCTTTGGAAGAAATCCAGTGAAAGGTGAACGGGCATGAATGTAATTAGTTTTCCCACAGAACATGATGGGCCAGCCACAGTGAAATGGATAAAGATGTTATTCCTAGCTGTCACAAATATGACTCTGTTTTCAAGTGTCCTTCAGAGGACTTCTAACAAATACCAAAATAGCCAACATGAATGGCCAATAAAGATGGCAAAAGAATACAAAGAAAAATGTCCTCAGTTGCCTTATTTTGGGGCGTAGGAGAACTAAGGCATTTTCCCCACTGTGCCATTTCAGACTTAGGAATGACCTGGGAGGACTAAGCCCCAGACGGGGGCCATTGGTTAGTACATGGAAAGTTACTGCTACTTCTACTTATAACTGTTTACATATCAGTTGAAATAAAAGTTAACAAAAAGTGGAAGAGATTATTGCAAACTGTCATCTAAGAATTATACGCAGACAGTGGTACACTTTATATCCTCCAAAACATGAATGTAACCAACATTCATTTTTTCACACAAATTCTCAAGGAACACAAATGATATATATGACCAGCTGCTCAGTACTCACTTTCTCATATGGACTCTTGAAGTCTGTGAGATAGCTTAATAGGGCAATAGAAGGCCATGCTTCCAAACCAGTGGATGAGTAGAAGACTAAGTAGTAAGGGCAGGGTTTAAAAAGAGGATAGCAATGCCATGCACATCTGAGGTGGCATCAGACACATCTGAGGTGGCATCAGACATGAGCGTGAACACACAGAAGGCTGATGAGAAGAGAGTTCAAATATGGGGAACTGAGAGCCAGCCATCGGAGGTGGTGAGTCTTTCAGATACACATGGAGAGTACAGGGCTTAGGGCCTGGCAACCTGTGGAGGGAGAGAAGAGGAGACCTAGTGTACGAGTAAAACATGAGCTCATAGGTGTCCAGCAGTATGTGTCCAAGCAGGAAGCATTCACACACACAATGGCAAACTGGTGAAACTATCAGATGAAGAAATAAGAGATGCCATCAATGCAACACAGACTCCAATTTTTTATGGATATTTGACACTACCTGTTAGGGACTGGTCTGTTGCTGTTATGTATTCAAATGCTAAATACTGACCTCCAAGAGCTGGTTGCCCTCCACGAGCAGATCTCACTTGCACCAAGTGATGCAATGTAAGGCTTGCTCCCCGATTTAATTTAGTTGGTTAATAAAAGGCTAGAGCCTATGATTGGGCAGTAGAGAGAGAAAGGTGTGCCTTGAGGATCAAGTAAGGGGTCTCAGGAGAGACCAAGAAGAAGGAGAAAGGAGACTGGGAGAGGAGCAAGCCACCATGAGAGGAGATGGACTGTGAGCATGTGACCAGGAGAAACAGCAAGTAGCAAGGGACACATGACTGGCATGGAAGTTAGAATAGACTAGAATAACCTGTCTGATCTAGGCTTCCAGCTTGAAGTAAAATACCAGGACGGTGTGTCTTTTATGCAGGCAAGGAAGAATCTATAATAGTTTATTTTCCAACTGCCTCCATTAGAAATGGGAGGGGAACCGGGGAAAAGTGTTCACAGTTGATGTCTTATGCATTTTTTTTCCAGAACATGGTAAACTCAGGGATTCTCCAGTAAAAGAACATGTTCCTTTCCATGTTTTCTTCATAGCTGTTTTTCACGGTGTACTTCACGCTTTAGATAGAAAGAACTCTCTCTGTAATTCTGGTAAAAAGAAAAGATTCAAGTTTTAGTATGTCCATTAAATTATGTGGAAATTGGTGAAGAAAATAATTGTTCACAGACTCCCCCCACCCTGGCCTTGACTGGTGGGGCTGTATTGTTCCAGATGTTGTAAATGAGATTTTAGCTTGGCAAATCCTCTGAATGCCACAGCAGTTCTAGAGGGACGGGAGTAAATATTCTGTTACTCCAGCAAAATACTGAGATAATGAACTTAGACAGGGAACAGGTTTGTTTCTACTTAAGGTTTGGGCTGTGGTGAGAAAGCTGTCGAACCCAGGGTAGCTGAGAACTAGAGACGGAGAGGAAAAAAGAAATCAGAGTTTGGTAATCTTCAAGCGCACACATTCTGAAACATGGAAACGCCTGAGACGTCCCAGTGGCCCCACCTCCTGATGGGTCTACTCCTAGGAGCTCCCAATAGACTACACAACTAAACCATGGCAAAGTCCACACTGATCTTCTATGGGAAATGTCATTTCCTCCTCTGTCATTGGCCTAAGGCTTTGTCCTGCTGTGTACATATTTTGTCCCTGAGTAATTTGTTCAATACTACAGGGTTGCCATTAGGATTTTGCTGTAGATTAGTGTAACCTGTGGGACCAAGTCTGGCAAGGTGGGAAGAAGCCCCCACATGTCTGTCCCGGGGCGCTGCGGCTCTGAGTGGGACAGCAGACACGAGGGAAATGGCCATGCATCTTCCCACACAGTCCAACGGGCAGGTGGGGGCTGTGGGGAACCTTTTCGGGTTCGGCAACCATCTCCGTTCCCGACGAGACCGGGTTTCAGTGGCTTGGGGCACCGGGCTAGCTGCTCAGGCTTGGGTGAATGGGTACCATCTGGGAGCGCTGAGAAGCCCTCGGCGAAAGATTAGCCGCAGCGCCTTAATCGAGGACTGGATCCCTCACTTCCCACAGTGGGTCCAGATGAAGAGACAGTCCATAACTCTAAGATGTTTATTTTCATCGTGTGGAGTGGCCTGGATGGAATTGTACCCCAGCCTTTCTGGGAGAGACGAGGCAGATATAGTAACTGGGAAGGGATGTGGCTAAGTCTCTAGCTGTCTCATTAACATGGGGATGGCTTGGGGCTGTGTGGCCACGCCTCTACCTGAGGAGGGGTGGTACGTGACTGTGGTTGGAGCCAAAGACTCCCAGAAGCGTTGGCATAAAGTTTTGCGGTCCCTCACAGATTGTTCCACTGGGTCACCCAGATTTTACACCTATGCTCAACCAGGTGCCAGATTGCCTGTCACAGATCACTGCCCCACAGTAACCTTTCATTGGCTATTGTTAAAGAGAAGGAGAAGCAAGAGAAAATTAAGTCTCTTTGGGAAGTTTTACAATATATAAACTTGTGACTGGCAGAGAGGCTATAAATCTCTGCTGCCAATCACAAGACAGGGGACCAAGATGAAACATTTAGAACGTTCCGGAACACCAACAAGCACTGGTTCCTATGTCTTTGTGGGCTGCCTCCCTCCCAGTTTGCTTTCTTCAGGGTGTTTTAGATTGCGATAATAAATTCCTCTGAGCTTCTCTATTATGAGCTTCCTATCACAAACCTAAGAAGGATGTACAATGATGGCTTGAGCCGCTGGTTCTGGAGCAATGGACAGAGATGGAGAGTTAGAATCTCAGGCTTCACAACTATATGTTATATATGAGTGAGGACAGGCGTGCAGCTGGATGGTAGAGTATTTGCCTAACCTGGGTGAGCCCTGAGCTTAGTCTCTAGTACTGCAATAAATAAGTTAACTAACTATTAATTAAGTTAAACACAACTGTTGGCCAGGAATGTCTCTTCACAGGCTAAGTCTCTAGACTCACACACCCTCTACCACCTTGTCACCAAGCCAAAACCTAGTCTTTGCGTTGGTGTCCAAAATAGAGACAGATACTCCCTTCTCCAGATTCCTTTGGGTGCTATTCAAGAAAGTAAATTGTATTCTCTGCTTTGTTTTTAATGTTTATTTATTTACCGTGTGCATGCACAGGTGCCATAGTACACATGAAGAGGTCAGAGGACAACCTGCAGGAGTTGGTTCTCTCCTTCCACCATTTGGGTCCTGGAGACGGAGCTCAGATCATCGTGATTGTCACCAAGAGCCTTTACTCACCGCGTCTGCTTGTAAATTATATTCTTTATGCTGTTTTTTTCCCACTAAAACAACATGTGGCAGGGTGAGTAATCTGTTTTATTTCTGTGGCTGTGTTTCTCAGTCTCGTAGGGCTGATGAGAAACTTCCCACAGGTAACTTAGTCCGTATGCTGCTGCCCTTCAGATAACCACTGCTCACATAACTTCTGTCTTTGGGAATCCAAGGACTTTTCTTTCTCTTGTAGATCATGGGTACAGACAGGCTTAAGATGTTCCAAAGGTCATTTATCAAGAAGTTCATGGCTTCAAAGAAACAAATGGTCTCTCTATGTGAAAAACCTGTACCTAAAAATGAAAACAAAACAAAAGAGATCTATAGCATTGTCATAAAAATTCTGAAACTGGGACACTTGCGGTTCTCATGACTTAAGGTAGAGGGATCCCACACGTCAGTGACTCTGCCTACATCTGGTTTTCATGAATGGTAATGATTGAGCAATAGGGACGATATGGGAGTGAGGTGGGAAATTTGAGTAGACATTCAGCCCATGTCCCACGCTCCTCCCATAACAGAACACATTGCTCCATCCCCTTTGCGCTGAGAAACAATAAGTCACAAAATTCCCACAATAGAATTTGCAAGCTTTGCTATCTGTATATTATCTTTAAAATGGTACCTACAATATAAAAATATCATTTTCCAATATTTTGTTTTAGAGTTTCATAGAGTCAAGAAATTATCCCTATATGATTTAGACAAAAAAAAAAAAAACTCCAAGTTTTTTGTTTTATAAACTTCTATTTTATTTATTTTCTCAGTATGTAATATACTTTTTTCTTCTTTCTCCAGCCATAAAAAATAGATCCAGCCTAGTAAGAAAATGCTTGAAGGTGCCCTTTGTAATTCTAGGGATGAGATATACAATAACATGTTATATAATTCTGGGTTGATGTATTATTAATCATTTCATGTGAGTAGCTGTGTACCGAGAACTTAAAGAGGACATGTACCTCTCTGCGGTGCCTAGGGTAACATAACAAACTGTTAGGATCGAAATGGAATGTTCTCTATGTTAACTGAAGAACTTCAGGTTTATACCTTTCCACCATAAATAATGGAGTTTCCTGAGACAGTGTAATGAGCATTTTAAATAGTGAAGCATTATATGATCTTTCATACTTGAGAATCTTTTGAGAAGACTTTCAAGTAAGGCTATGATGTTTGAGAAGGGTTGAGGAATGGCTGCTGGTGACTGTCAGGCGTTAGGTCCAACACCAAGAGAAGCAGAAACCCAAGCAAAGTTCATTCACAGACTTGATGGACATTAAGCCAACATGCTGCCAAGAAAAACATTTCCCATTCGCTGCCCCGAGGCGTCCCCCCTATGTGCGTGGGAGGAATCCGTTTGCCAGATGTCGCTGCTTATTTTTCAAGTCTGTCTTTGGCCTGTGCTTATTTTTTTTCTGACCTCCCCCGTCTTCTCCCATATTCACGACATGGGGGGAACAAGGCTCTGTAACCCTTGATAAAGAAGTACCTCGCTGTTCAGTCCATACATCAGTCTCAGCATGTGTTCTTGTTTATGTGTCCAGCCTAATTGTTGACGGATATTGAATGATTAGCTTCCCCCTTCCGTGCTATCTGGATATCCATCAGCAAGACAGACTATTTTACAACCTGGCGTCGTGAACGACATCTTTCTCTCTTGTGATAACAAAGGGCCTATTAAGATAAATCAAGATGAAGAGGATAAAAAACCAACTTGAAAAGAAAATGTTGTATTATTCTTTAAAGATGTGAGATGCCTGTCTCTTCCAAAAGATCACACAACAGAATGCCAGGCTTTGCTTTATCAGCTGGGGCTCACAGAGGGATTTCCCTGAAATCTTTTTCTCCCTCAAGACAGAGCACCAGACTGGCTGATTACCTGTCCTTTATTGACCTTAATCTAAAATCACCCAGTGTCCTCAGGAGGCTCCCACCCAGCCACATCTCCCTCTCAACTTGCCCAAAGCCAACTATTCTTGTGGTAGACACTGCCTCTCCAGGCAGGTGAAGGCTCCCTTCTGACACCCTGATGGGCTTCTCAGAGGTCTGTCCCTCTGCTATATTCCAGATCATTCCAAAATTAGCTAGACCAGCATATGATGGAGACAGAGCACATTATTTTCTTCTCTATCACTGTGATAAAACACTATGACCAAAGTAACTTAGAGAAGAAAGAGTTTACTTTGACTATGGTTCTAGAGGGTCAGAGTCGGAAGGGCCAGAAGAGCATGGCAGCAGGCAGGGCAGGTGCAGGAGCAGGAAGCTGAAAGCTCACATCGTGAGCTGCAATCACAAAACATACATAGAGAATAAACTTGAAGAAGGCAAGTGGTCTTTACTCTGAACGTGTACCCCATAGGACATACTTCATTCCGCAAGGCTGTAAACACCTACACCTCCCCAAACACCAACAGTGATTGGGAACTAAGTGTTTAAATGGGCGAGACCGTGGGAAACATTTCTCATTCAAACCTATTACATAGGGAACTCAGAGTAGGAGCCTAGTCAACCAGGAACATTCTACAAATAAGTCCACTACAACTAAGAGTCACATCAAGGAACTCAAAGGACCATAATTTAAACTATCTTTACATATATCTGAGCGAATTTAAAACGTAAGTAAAATATGCACATAACCCCTTGTGCTTTCACTAAATTGTGTTCTCCTACTCAGAGGAGGGCCCGGGGCACATGGTGTATACATAATAGTCATCAAATAGACAGACAGGTAGATTGGTAGCTGGATGTGTAGATGAATGCATGGTTGGTCAAATGAATTGCTGGGTAAAGACTGAGCACAAATTTCTTCATGAATTTACTAAGATATTCAACTGTTATAAAAATAAGGAGGACCTACCCCTCCAGTATTTGGAGCAAAATTTTTTACATGGAGTTTGTTCAAAGTTTTTCTCCATCTGCCTGGGCGTCTCCAGAATCCTCTCTAATCCTATTTATCCTGTGTAATGAAAGATTGAATATACCTGCTATCCAATCACATAACATATGTATTGTAACCTGGTGCTTTACACTCACCATATTTTCAATTCACTGACACTCAGGGTTTGGTGTGTTTTCTAAGCGTTCTCAAACTATGCTGGAATATGTTGGAAGACTGTATTGTTTTTAAACTTTCAGAAAATGAAAACAAGTGATCTGGGGGAGGGGGATATGAACTCCATTTTGTTCATCAATAGATTCAACAGACACAGAAGCCCACGGTTTCTGTGAACTACACTAAATAATGCTAAACACTGAGATTTTGTGGCTTTCTGGTCACAAAGTGTCCACGATGAATCCACTGAGTAGAATCAACTGAAATTCTGTTGGCTTGTGTCCAATAGTCTCCTTGCATTTGTTCAGTGTTAGGTAGATTTACAGTGACAGAATATAAGATTTCGCCCCACCTCCTTTGCATAACACTTAACATTAAGGCTTTGCCAAAAAGACTCACTCTGTGTTTTAGAAATTTGTTTCCAGTCATTTTTCCAAACATGACAGAAGTTAATTTAAACTGTTGCATCCTTCAGTCTACAGTGATGATTTTTAAAAGTCAGGAACTAAAAGAAACTAAAACTCTAAATGTCTTGTTTCCCTCCCCCACTCCCCCAAAAGTGACTATTCTTGCTCACACCTGTCTCTGTCTGCTACTAGAAGGGTACCAATCCCTCCCTTTGCTGCAGTGCAGAGCACTGAAGACGAGCACTGAAACCGTGCTGGCTTCAGGCCTAAGTCTGAGTGGCCCTTAGTGCATTGTCCTCTTTGGAAGTAAGAAGTAAGTTACTGAGCCATGTCACAATTCTCTCCCTAAATTCTCTTCTTATTTCCCATCTAAAAAGAGAAAATTCCAACTGCCTTCCAATTAACCAGCACAACCGTGCAAAGAGGAATACTTCCTCTACAGCAACGATAGACAAAGCAGTCCGCCAGTAGTGCTAGCTTGCCCCCCTGGCCTCTAAGCAGGAAGCGAAGTCCTCAGAAGATGGAGAATTCCATCTTCAGTACCTCTCTCGTAACTGTGTATGGACACTTTCCCTTTGGGAAGTACCTTTCCCCAAGCTCACTTCCCATTTCCCAGTGCTGAGCCTGCTTTGAGCCTGATATTTCTGCTTCATCTGGAAAGGGACTTTTGCCCCTGGTGAAGGCTTCCGGGCTGCTATGGTGACTCGGTTGCTGCAGGTGTTAGTTTTGGCCAGGCAGACAGATGGAAAGCTATTATCATGTTCTTTGGCTCTTATACTTTGCATGTCAGATGAACCAGCAACGCAAAACTAAAACCCTTCCAGGCCAGAGAAGACACTGAATTTCATGAAGCTTTTGGGAGACAGAGGAAGGAATTCTCGGCAAGCCTGGGGATGCGTGTTGTACACTCGAGGCTGCTGCTCACCAGGACGGATCACTCTGCTGTGTGAGTCTCAGTGTCTCTAACTCACACTGGAGAATCCTTAGATGCAGATGTGATGATCACTGTTAAAACACTGTATTATGGATTAAATCAGGAATGACTACTGAAAAACTAATATGTTGAAAGCCTGGTCTCCAGCTAGTGGCAATACTTAAAAGCGGTTGATTCACGGAGATACTAATCTCATCAAGGAATCAATCCACTGATAAATTCATATTAAATGCTAGCCAGGGAGTGGAGCCTGGCTGGAGTTAAGTTGCTGGAGGCAGCCTAGATCCTACCCTGGCCACTTACTCTCCTTCTCTCTGTTTCCTGTCTGCATGAAGTCAGCCACTTTGCTCCACCATAAACTTCCTGTGACATTCTGCCTCACCACATGTTAGCCCAGAGGCAATAGAACCATCAGAAACTGAGGGCAAAAGAAATCCTCAGGCCAGCAAGAGGGTTCAGTGGGTAAGAGTATTTGAGACCAAGCCCGATGACCTGAGTTCAATTTCTGGAACCCACATGATGGAAGGAGAGAAAAACCTCCTGCAAGTTGACATCTTCCTTTTAAATTATCACTGTGACATGTACACACACACACACACACACACACACACACACACACACACACACAACCTGCTGAGTCCATTTAGGGTTCCTTGTACACACATGCATTTAGGGCTGACCACTCACTAGGTATTGAAACACCTATCACGTCTCCTCCCTGGGGAAGACCGATTCTCTTCACTCAGCAGCCATTAATTGCCTGTGGCTCTCCATCTCGTGGAGGAGCCTTGTGAACTCCTCCTCTCATAAGTGGTTTAACTCCAGCATCTTGCCCAAAGGTGAAAAGATGATTGACTCAGAGCATCTCAGATGGGCGTCTCCAGCAACTTCCTATATTTACATTAAGAGAGGGATTATTGAAAACCTGTAGTTTTGTTGTCCAAACCAGATTTGGAATGCGATATTACCGAAAGTAAAGAGTTATCTGTTAAATATGTCTTCATTACTCTATACACCTCTGTGAAACTGGATGAGCTAACACACCTTCTGTCTAAATCCCTCTTTTCCTCTCTGTGCCTCTCACCTATTTGCAGAATTGGGAATGGGTCCTTCAAGCTGTGAGAAGACAAAAAAGTATCTGTTCACGATTAGTTTTATTTAAAAAGGAAAAGTATTGAAAATTTTAACTTACATTGGTAGTTTAAAAATCATATCTTGGGCTGGAGACATGGCTCAGAGGTTAAGAGCACTGGCTACTCTTCCAGAGGTCCAGAGGTCCTGAGTTCAATTCCCAGAAACCACATAGTGGCTCATAACCATCTATAGTGAGATCTGGTACTCTCTTCTGGTGTGCAAGCAAAAATGTAGACAGAAGGTTGACTACATAATAAATAAAAATAAACTGTTTTTAAAAATCACATCTGTTACAGAGCATTTAAAACAGGATAAGGATTTTGCTAACGGTTTCACCACTTACTGCCAACCATAACTTAATCAGTTTTTTCTCACACTTCTCAATAATAAACCTTTAGAGGGGAGTAGAATTTTTTTATTTAGTCATGACAATACTATTTATACAATTTAGTTCTCTCACTTGCTAATGTGTAACATTTGTCAAATTATTATAGATTTTTGTATTCTCTCTTTTTTTTCCTCCTTTTTTATTTTTGATACTTTATATACATTTCCAATGTTTCCCCTTTTCTGAGTCTCCTCTTTGTATACCCCCCATCCCCTCCCCAACCCGCCTCTAGGAGGGAATTACACCCTCCCACTCCACCCCACCCCCGTCCACCCATTCCTATTTTCCCGCCTTGATATTCCCCTTTACTGAGGCCTCTAACATCCTCAGGCCCAAGGGCCTTTCGTCTCTCCCTGATGGCCATCGAGGTCATCCTCTGCCACATATGTGGTCCAAACCATAAGTCCATCAATGTGTATTCTTTGGTTGGTGGTCCGAACTCCAGGAGGATCGGGGGAGGGGGGGGAGGTCAGGCCCATTGACTCTCTTGCTCCCTCCATGGGGCTGCCAATTCCCTCCGCTCCTTCAGACTTTTCTCCAACCCCTCCATCTGGGACCTCACTCTTAGTTCAGCGATTACTGTTAAGTGAAACTTGGGCGTTCTGAACTTTTGGGCTAATATCCGCTTATCAGTGAGTACATACCATGTTCCTTCTTTTGTGACTGAGTTACCTCACTCAGGATGATATT
>CM052707.1:9696130-9716637 GCA_028551405.1 Uromys caudimaculatus | reverse complement strand
AGTTTTCCTCTATAATTTTGACGAAGATATTTGCTGGCCCTTTAAGTTGGGAATCTTCACTCTCTTCTATACCTATTATCCTTAGGTTCTGTCTTCTCACTGTGTCCTGGATTTCATGGATGTTTTGGGTCAGAAGCTTTTTGCATTTTTGTATTCTCAATGGTTGCATACTTTTCAAAATCCACAACCATTCCCCACAGATGAGCCTTTCAAATAGCGAGTCATCAAACAACCTTACCGTTCTGTGCAAAGGACGTAAGCCTCTCATCAAGGCGAGTCATGGAGTATACAATACTTAGAAACCCACAGGCGGGAAGAGAGGCGGTGCCCGGGCTTTCCTCGCCCAACAGGCAACTCTTCAGGGTAGTTAGGAGTAAGAGGCTCAGGGAAGCTGGGACCTGGCAGTCAAAGAAACTCAGCATCCTGGCAAGCAAGACCAAACAAATGCTTGTTCCCAGAAGTCCCATTTATTCCATAGCCAGATGGAATGTTCATCAATGAAAACCAGATTTTCGACAGTAATAGAAAGTGTCTTTGAATCAAAGACCACAAAATGTGTCACAGATTCCAGTGCTCAGTGTAAATGGAGCAAGGTATGGGAGCCATCCATCCCTATAGCGAGGAAGGGGTAAAAGGAAGAAAGTTGCCTTTTACCCTGTAGTATCAATAAGAAAGTGTTTGTAACTACTTGCCAGGGTCTGCACCAACTCTTTCATGTTGTTTGCAACGTTGTATAAATAAGTGTCCTTCTTTTAAGTCAAACCAGAGTTGGGGGGGGGTAGACAGAGAGGTGACCCTTCTTTTACAAAACCATTAGCTGAAATCAGTATTAAAATTTTTCCCAACCCCCTCCTGAAGAAAAATGAAAGCCAGGCCATCATTTTATCGGGAAAAAAATCCCAAGAGTAGTTTTAAAATACAGCAGTGGTAATAAGGATTGCTGCAGAAATACTAAATAACATGTGACTTGATATTTGAAGACAAATGGGTAGTGGTTTTATGAGGTTTTAGAGTTTAAAAATCAGAGGCTGAGGATGTCATGTAGCAGAGACAGTGCTTGCCTCTGATGCAGAAGGCCCAGGTTCCATCTCCAGTGCCACATGAAATCAGTTATAGTGGCACAAGCCTGCAATGTTAGCATTCACACTGGGAGGCAGAGGCAGGAGGCTGACACATCCAACATCACCCTCAGCTAAATGGTGTGTCTCAGTCCTGCCTGTGCTACACGAGAACCTGTCTCCGACCCAAAAACAAGGCAGAAGGGAATAAAACTTGGACCTGAAGAAAATTAAAGGGCAAAACAGGTTATATTATTCCAAGATGTACAATATCAGAATCTATACTCCATTTTCTGTTTTCTTAGCTGCAACCAGAGCTTTAAAAATAGTCTAAAAATGATTTTGATGGTGGCATTCGGACTATTCAGAGACGTTCTCAGTTCTCTTTCCTCTAATGCAGGTTTGGTTTTTTTGTTTTTTTTTTTAAGAAGGGACTTTTCTCTCTAAAAATGTTTGGGAAGAGTTCTGAAAGAGAGAGCGGCCTTGCATCCAGACATCTCTTCAAAGCGCTTCCCGTGTACTAACCCCAGATCCTCTCCTTACTCGACTCCTAAGAGGTAACCCAAACAGATTAAGAAATGAAATGCTCTTTTTTTTCTTGTCTCTTCTTCCTTGGCTTGAAGAACTATTTTTAAATTAACATTCCTGTCCTCTCTCAAGAACCCTGGAAGCTTTGCAAACCGTTCTTAAAGACCTAGAATCTTTCCCATATTCATTCAACACTGCTCGCCAGACAAATAACACCCACATGAAGACATCACAGTGTCAAGTGCTGTGAGAGACAGAAGTGAAGCACAGCAGCTGCTGGACATGGGCTGCTAGTTCAAGAGAATCCTGCGAAGGAAAGAGGAGCTTTTCCTTTTTACAAGGATTTCGAGTTCCTAAACTTCTTTGTCTCTCAAAGTCTTGTATGTTGCATCCAACTCAGCCCAGAATGTATTTTACATTTCTCTTGGTGTCAAGTTGTACTTCAAACAATAACTAGATCCAGCGGTTTCTTTGGGCTGCATGGTTGTTTGTCTCGTCATGCAACACCTTTTTCCTTGGCATCAACTGCAGCAGAGTTTCATGAGGAGCTTGGGTAATTTTCTCCAGCTTACATAAGGGAAGAACAGACAGCACTTTGTGGAAAACATGGAGCGTTGCCCAGGGCACCCTTCACACCGACGAACGCACACGCATGCAAGCGCACACACACACGTGCCAGAAGAAATATCTAGAGGAAATTTTCTTTCATCATCTTTCAGAGAAAATTCTTTGTAAACATAGCTAACCAAAGATTCTCTCTCTCTCTCTCTCTCTCTCTCTCTCTCTCTCTCTCTCTCTCCCTCCCTCCCTCCCTCCCTCCCTCCCTCCTCTCTTTCTCTCTCTCTCTCTATCTCTTTCTCTCTCTCTCTCTCTCTCTCTTTCTCATTCTCTCTTTCTTGCCAATCTAAAATTTGCAAAAAGCGTTTATTTGTTTGCTTCAATTAATAATAGCATTGCATTGGGTAATACTCAAAGATGAGCATACAGAAGCCACAAGCTTCTCTTTTGGATTGAATTCTTCCCAAACAGGAGCAATAGGAGTTCTCATTAATACAAGTCGGTTCAACCTACACACTGCTGATGGCATTTAAAATAAAAGATCTGAGTTTGAAAAATCCTAGTTTCAGAGCCAATGATACAAATGTCCAGACTATAACTTTCTAGAACAACAGATAGAAAAATTGTGTATTGTTTCTCAATTAATCAAAGAACTATTTGACCTAAGAGTAAACCACAGCGCTTATGCTCTGTACGCCTCCTTATTCAATGTAACCGACTAACCAGAATTTTTGACCTTGTGACCGGTGCTTATTTTGAGGGTTGTTATATGGATTTTTTAAACTAAAAAGAATGTTTTATAGGTGCCATAGAAAAATGTAGTTTTACCCAGGGGCTGAAATCCCTGAGAAAGTCCATTGCCAATCAGATTGTGAGACCTCATCGAATTGCTCTCAGCCATTAGCATGAGTCTGGTTCCCAGCGGCTGAGCTGAAGAACCTACAGTGTGCTACCCTTCCAAGAAACTGGTCAAGGCTGCACACTCAAAATCACCTGCATTTTGACACAGAAAGTAATTTATAGACGGGCCCTGTCCTAATGCAGTCTGTCCCTAATTTCCAGGCTGCTGGCCACCTTTGCTTTTCTTTAATTTCCAATGCCATGACCCACTTCTCTGGAATTCCATGAAGCCCTTTGCCTGGCAGGATTGTTCTGGAAGAGGATACACTAACTTGTATTGTGTATTTTTCCCAGAGAGATGCCTCCAATTTTCTATTGGTCCATCAGCAGAGTTCTCCTTCTTCTGAGACGGGAAGCTAAGGTCCTTTCTATTTAAGCATATCTCCAGTTACATGAATTAAAACTACAAGTTTTGCTTGCTCAAGCAGCAATAGACTCTGTTCAATACAAATGGTCTCTAAACTTATCTGTCAGCCAAATATTATAAATTTAATTATAATATGAGCCCTCAGGGAAGTCTGTTGTTTTATGTGATCCTATGCACTGCCTGTGTAAAGTGACTTTTAAAGATAAATTATTTTACTAAAAACAAATACATCGTCTTTCTTATTAAACCAAGAGTGTGTTTTAGAAGATTGGATAGTATTCATGCTTTAAAGGGACAAATAAAGACTTTTTAAAAAAAATCAGAAAACCATCAGCCAAGTAAAACTTTGCCCAGGTAAATTCTTTTATTCAATAAACATTCACTGAAGGTTTTTTTTTTTTTTTAGCCAAACACTAAGCAACAAGGACAAGGCAGCTGGAGTCCCTGCTGGCCACAGAGTTGACATTCAGGGAAGTGGTGAGCACTAAGCAAGTACCAGTGAAATTGGTGTTAAGAAGACTTTAAAAGGACGGGGTGTTAAAAGGGACATCTAAGAGGTATTCCTGGGGATGTGGTATTTAGTCTGAGGTCTTGGGTGACAATTCAGCCAGCTTTATATATAGGCAATAGACCATCATCTAAAGAGAACTAAGAAAAACATATTAAAGCCAAGGAAAAGTGGATGTAGGTTGGCAAGTTTGGAGAAATGGAGGCATGGGCCGGTCTCAGAGTGGAAACCCTTGCCACCATGCAAAATTTTTTATCCCTTATTTGAAGAACAGAATTAAAGCAACATCAGCAACGACACTGTTAACATCAGCAAGGACACTGTTTACATCAGCAAGGACACTGTTAACATCAGCAATGCCACTGTTAACATCAGCAATGACACTGTTAACATCAGCAATGACACTGTTATCAGCAACAGCACCTTTAACATCAGCAACAACACTATTAACCCAACATCAGCAACAACCCTAAAAGTGATACAATGAGCATCATAGTAACAGTTTCATGAGCACAAAATCAAGCAAACAGCACTCAGGAAGTTCTCCCTGGAGCCTCCTTTCTCAACCCCAGATTATCCTTAAGGAAGAGCTGGTGATGTCAGGGCTATGTGACTAGCGTGTTTGATGCTGGGACTCCGAAGGGATGCAGAGGACTAAGATGGAGAAGGAGGCCCCACCAATCCGAAGGCGCAAGGTTGAACTCAGCATTCAATGCCTCCAATAGTCTCATGATGAGCAACTGATCATAATCAGACAACGCCCATTACGATACAGAAAACTATCTCAAATCTGCTATCTCAAGCAACAAGCACCATTTGTTACCTCACTGGCTTCCCACAAGTGAGGAACTCAGTAGCCATTCCACAGGGTGGTTTTAGGTCATGGTTTCCTATGAGGTTGTAGTCAAAACATTGACCATGGTTGTCAGTATCTGAAGCCCTCACTGTGGGGGATACTTCCCACATCCTCTATTGTTTCTGAGATGGGTCACTGATACAGTCCTGGTATTGACAGGACACCTTAGCCATGTGAACTTTTCTCAGGTAGTGTCATACTGCTTACAAGAAGGCTTTTACATGACTTTCTCCTGACTGAACAATTCAAGAAAAAGAGCAAGATAGAAGCCATAATGCTAGGAATGCCTCAGAAGTCACACGCCATTATTTCCATGACATCATATTGGTCTTTGTAGCTCAGCCATACCAGTAGGGAAGCAACGACACATGAGTGTGAATACTTGTGGACAGCGATCACAGGTGGCCATTGTTCTACAACTGAGGCTCCTGGCACCGAAGGACATGAAGTAACTTTGCAGAGGTCCCACATACGCTGTGACCTTGAGATTTAAAACTAGCTTTCTCAAAACCCCATGCTCTAAAGTACTGAACACACTGCCTCTTTAAAAAACCTAATACTCAAATTTATTCACACAGGGAACTGTTTATAATGATATCAAGAATGCAAAATTTAAAAAACAAAATCCTGGAGCCTACCAATAGACTTAATTTGGCACAAATTTCTGACTCCAACTTCCTTCATCTCCAGCCTAAATTGACAGTTTATAAACACAGGTGTACTTGTGCCAGAATTAATCAAATATTACATGGCACAGTAAAGGGGGGAGGGGGTCCCAATCTGAGAAAGTTTAATTTAGTAAAACAAACTGACTTCAAAGCAAGCCAGATGTTTTGCATGCTACCTTTGTAAAGGATAGTCTGAGATTAAAGCCACGATAATGAAACATTCCATCCTCTCTAGGAGATGAAGGCGGGGTTTGCTTTCTTCTACTTATTTATAAGACATTAAAACCCAAAGGCCGAGTGACTAAATGCTGCCGTAAATCACGGAGGCTGCCTTACTCAGTTCTGGGCAGTGCGAGCGCACAAATGAAGCTCAGCACGGAACAAAGGAAAGGGCACCCAAGACTTTCTCTACCTGTATCCACATGGCAACGCCACACATGGCCTTGTGCTCATTTAGTAAGCCATCAGCATTGGTGTTTGACTAGGAACACAGGGCATGAGTCTTATTTATTCTGAAGTCAATGTAAAACGTTGATTGTTAAGCCACATGGAGAAGTCTAGAGACAATAGCCACACTGTAGAGATCCAGGAGTCTAACTCCTGCTCATTGTACCAGGTCCTAACATTGTCATTCTACGGCGTCTGCAGACCCACCTACTAGCGGGGGAAGCTGTCTGAATTCTCTCTAAAGAGGATGCTGGGATCCCTTTCCAAGTTCCAGCTCCCAGCCCCTGGACTCCTCTGCAACAATACCCCATTGTTCTACTACGGAGCTTCGAGCAACTGGTTCTTTTCAACTCCAGCCATTCTGAAAGCGTTTGCCCTGTGTTTCTCTCTCTCTAATGAAAGCAAATGAAAAGCAGACATATCGCGGGCTGAGATCCACACAGTAAATTAAAGCCAGCCCCACTCCATGCTTCCCAGCGGCTTTTCCTATCTGCGGGCCAGGCTGCAGACCTAATCATTTTCATTCACTTCGACTCCTGTTTCAAAGCACTGGGAATGGAATAAATTAACCAGCTCATCTTACCCTCTAGTTCATACAAACCCGGCATTGGTTCTTTAGAGAATATTTCATGGAAGACACAGCGTTTCTCGCAGAAAAAAAGTTGGCAAGAAGGTAAAGGATCTACAGCAGTGTTCAATAAGATTTCAAAGAGTATTGAGATGTTGAACCAAAAGAGGCGGTGTGCTCCAGCACAATAAAGCACCTTGAACTTTGTAGGGTCTTTGATGTAGAAGAAGAGAAGGAGGAGTGGGAGGAGGGAGAGGATGAGAAGGAAGAGGAGGAGGAAGAAGAAAAAGTAGTTTGCGGAAGTTTTAAAGTGGGATGAATCTTTTTTTCTGTCCCATCCCCTGGTCCTACTCCATTTTATACACTCAGATGCCAGCTTTCTGAGCTATGTTTCAAAAGCTGTGTCACTTGCATCTGTGAATAAAGTACACAAAAGACCCTATTGGAGCCAAATGAAAAGTTTCGTTTGGTCTCGTTTTTAACATTGTGCTCTGGATTGGAGGTATTTGAGAGTAGAATAAAATAAATATGAAATAATAAAAGAACAGAAAGAAAGGCAGAGCCTCTCGGGAATAGTGGGATAGTGTTTTCACGAACGACAGGACAATGTTTCAAGCAAGTTTCAAAGCTGAAAACTGGCCTTGGCTCCATGTAAAGCCAGAACTATCTCTACAGGCCATTTCATGATGCAACTGAGCGCCTGTTACGACATCAGGGAGCTTAAGCTCTGAGTCCTCAACTGCATGACGTCTTTCTAAGGGCAATTCTATTCCTACATTACAGCCGCAGCTTTGGAGTCTTTTCTTCTCTTGAGCATCCTCACATTGTCTAAGATGTAAGGCCTTTGAAATTAGAGCTCATTTTTGCCTCATGTTTGCAGGATCTTCCCTCATGAGCACAATGTGGGCTCATCCCTCAGAACTGGTGCCCCAGTGGCTGGCTTTGAAATCCCCAGGAGACTCTGAATAAGATTCACATTCCTCACTGGATTCTTCACAGCCCTCCACGGTCCAGATCTTTGTTCTTTTATCCAAAACCATTTCATATTCCCTCTGACCTGTATCCCAGACAGAAAAGCCTCCTCACAACGCCTCTGCTATTAATCCCCCCTCCCCCGTCCTTCCTTCCCTCCTTCCCTCCCTCCGTCTCTCTCTCTCATTACTGCCTCCATCTCAGCGTTTTTTAGAGGGACTTCCTTGCTCCTGTCTGGTGATTCTAAAGGATCTGTTATACCTCTGCCTCTCATACCCGTTCTTGAGATCCTACATTACACCACATATTTTTTTCTCTTGTAGCTTTATTCATGTTGGACACACACACACACACACACACACACACATATCTTTTCTTTTTTTCCTATTTTCTTGTTTAATAGGCCCATCATTCCAGAGCAATCCAAGCCCTCAGGCAGCATCAGTGCTTGTTTGATTCACTGTTGTGGACACAGCTCCTAGTTGGTGCCTGGTATGTATTACATGTACCATAAAAACACATACAAAGGGTGGTCAGTGAGTCATGCAGCATAATAAATGTTCCCATTAATTAAACTTAAACCTTTAAGGAACAGACACTAACAAGATTAAAAGTAATAACAACAATCTGGTGGAAATCTTAACATGTCTTTAAAATTGACTGCTTGAATGCAACATAAGCTTTTCCTGGCACGCCGAGGCTGTGTTCATGGGTGACACACTCTGCACCAGGATACGCTCTGGGATGCTGTTCTTGGACTTTACTGATCAGTAGCTCAGCAGTGACCAGGCGCATGTACCTGAAACTGCTGTGCTTTTGAAGTTGTGTGTCTGCTCTCTTGCTCTGTTTTTGTTTGTTTGTTTGTTTGGTTGGTTGGTTGGTTGGTTGGTTGTTTTGGTTGGTTAGTTGGTTGGTTGGTTGGTTTGGTTGGTCGGTCGGTCGGTCGGTTGGTTGGTTGGTTTGGTTGGTTGGTTTGGTTTGGTTTGGTTTGGTTTGGTTTGGTTTGGTTTGGTTTTATCATGGTTGAGCTGTCAAATTGCCACCTTTTGGAGAAAGATCCTTTAGCAACTCGCCCTCTTCCTCAGCTTGGCTGCTTTAGTCTGTTTATGGTCTAGGAAGTCAGAAAATAATTGTGGGACAGTGTGGGTGATGTAGCAGTGGACAGGTTTCTGAACCCCTGTCAGAAAATTCAGTGAGCAAGATGACTTCTACCTCAGCCTCTGTCTTCATGGCAGTGACTGTGTTCTAGCTCCAAGAATCAGCAATGAAAGTCGTCTCTGGAAAGCTGAACTATGCTTCAGTGACTGAGCAGCTACCACAGCAGAGCCCTCAAAGCCAACTCAACTCCTTATATTTCTAGGACAAAAGGCAAAAAAAAAAAAAAAAAAAAAAAAGCAGATGCAAGCTGAAATATTAGTGCAGATGTGTGTGGGAAATAGGTTTGGATTATTTTGTAGAGAAAAGAAAAAATGTATAAAGAGAAAAAACTATTTGGTATAAAGGGTCTATGTTGGGAGTTAATAATTCAGAGTTAACCAAAGGAAATGGCAGGCATCCAAGGCAGGAAACTGTAAGTTTAGCTAAGGATAGCCCATGCTTGATTCATTAATCTCCCATTAGCCAATAACCAAATTAATGAGTCTTCAATAAAAAATCCCTTCTGAGTCTGAAGGAGGTAAAATTGGAGCACAAATGAAAATGGAAACATGAAATCGGCGACTTTTTGTTTTTTTAAGGATGAGTCACTGAGGATCTTCCAAATGATTGATTGCAACCCGTGAGAAAAAGGAACACATTAAGCCATTTGAGCCCAGTGGCTCTCTGGGGATCTCGCCTCCACTGTTGGAACAGTTTGATTGCATAAGCTAATGCTACATATTACCAAAGTGAAATGGTTCCAACATTTGCTTCCTTTGTCTGCCTGGAGTGTACTAATGTCATTTTCTAAAGTAGAAACCCATCTAGCACTACCATAGGCTTATTCGTATATTTTACTTTTAGTTTGAATGGGGCAGGGCAGTGCGTATGTGTACATGAAGTACCCATGGAGCCCAGAGGTGTCAGGATGCCCCTGCTGGAGTTACAGATGGCTGTGGTGCTGGCAACAAACTCAGATCTTCTGCAAGTGCAGTCCATACTTTTAACCACTGAGCCATCTCTCCTGTCTCATATCGCTGTGCTTTTAAATATTTTGATTGCATCTTATCCAATTTCAGAAACGATAGAGGCACCTTGAAGTAAACACCCGTACACAAGAAGCTGAACTAGAAAGGGAAGAGCAATGCTGAGCAGCGAGAGCTGAGTCTACCTCCTCTAACAACAGGGCAGATGGTGACAAATGACAGCAGAGTTCTCTAAGAGCCAAAGTAAGCCAAGGGCAAAGGAGGGATCACACATTTCTCATCCAAACAAAGTGCGTTTCATATAGAGGAGCTGAACATCTTCTAAGAAGTATTTATTGCTTGGACTCTTTACAAGTGGTGCTAGAGAAAATAGCAGACAATCAGAAACAACTCCCACCCGGATGTCACTGCGCTTACCAACAGAGCATAGATATGACTGTAAATCATGTCATATTCACAAGCCCACTGTGAGTTCAAATGGTAAATCATTTCATTATTCAAAGCCCACTGTGAGTACATGCATGCACACTGCTACACTTTACCCTATAATACATTCACATATTTATGAAATCCATAGGTACAGCATACATATATAAAATAATTTCAAAAAATTACTCTCTAATGGGGTAAGGTGGTTGGAAGTATACAGATAGCTGGTAAGGACAGCCACAACAGGTTCACTCATCCCTGGGTGTTAGCACATTACAATGTGACTCAGTCATTTTCTCATCCAGTGGTTGGGTGTACTTCTCCCCTTGGATGTGGGGTGACCCTGTGAGCAGCTTCAGTCCGTGGAGGTGAGGTTTGTGATTTGCTAGCTGACTTTGACAGACCACACCATGTCCACGAGCACATCAAGAAGCATGAGGTCGCAAGGTAGGGGACAAGAAGCTCACCCAAGGGAGAGGCCCTGAGGCACTTGCCTCCTGACAGAGGTGAGGACAGAGCCTTTTAGGCTCTTCTACAAGCAAGACACCAAGCCAGAAAAGACCCAAAGCTTCATTGTAGACCTCAGGAAAGGCCTGAACGGGACAACTGAAACCATAAAGACAAGAATCGGAAGGTACTTTATTGAGCTAACATTAGTCATGTTGGGATAGTTTTCATTTTACACAGCAACCACTTCAGGAAACTTTATTATAAGATGCTGACACTCAAGATACCTATTCCTAACAACAGGAAAAAAATGTCTAATTCAAGAAACTTTCTTGCAGGTTGTTTGTGTGCATATTATGCTGCCTTGTGGTTTTGTGTTTTTCTGGGATTTCTGTATGTACAATTGTGTGTGTCTCTGCATCTATATGCGTTACATATGCCTTTTCTTGGCTCTTTTTCTTCTGTTTGTTTGTTTTGTCCTATTCCTATTTGCTTGATTTTATTGTATTTTATTTCAGTATTATTTCTTACATGCCTGTTTGTTTCTAAGGAGAGACAGAAAGGGTATGGATCTGGATGGGAGGGATGGAGGGAGGGGAGGAGAAACTGGGAGAAGTCAGGAGAGAGAAAACTGTAATCAGAATATATTGTATGGGGAAAACCAATTTCCATAAAACAGTTTTTATTTTATTATATAAATAAAATAAACTAGTTTCAATAAAAACAGGAATTGTGGCTGTCTGTGCTACATTAATGGAGTGTCTACCTACTTTCATTTTTTGTGTTCATCTTCAGTAGAATCATAAGTAGGTTGAGGACACAAATTGAAGAACCAATACAATTTACTGCCACACCAATGTTCTAGAGGAAGAACCAATAGAATTTACTGACACATTGATGTTCTAGAATAAGAACCAATAGAATTTACTGACACATTGATGTTCTAGAGGAAGAACCAATAGAATTTACTTATGCACCTATGTTCTGGGAAGAAGGTTCTGGAACAAGGAGCTAGAAAAATAAAAACCTACATAAGTCTGATATTTCAAAGTTAGTGCACTTTCTCAGGCAGATGAGATCCAACGCATGTGCACAAAAATAGGTCTGTGGGATGCTAAAGTAGAACGAGAAGGGAAATGAAAATCAGGAAATCGTGTTAATATATGAGAAGTGAAGATGTGTGTGCTGTGCATTAATAATCACGGGCCACCTAAGCCAGCTGTGAGCATGACGCAAAGAGCCAGCTGTCTTCTGTGTTCTGACACAGTCCTTTAATCAAAGAGCAATTTCACCCACTCATACCTACCCCAACAAAGAGATAGTCCAAGCCGTTGTCCACCGCTACCGCCTAATACACAATGGTGTTGGGGATTTGGTTTACTGCTTATATCATGTTAATTGGGTTGCCAAATTACACAGGAATTTGCATGTCTACGCGTAAGATGAGACTGGTCCCTGCTCCCAATTGGCTCTAATTGGTAAATAAATTTGCTGATGGCCAATGGATGGGCAGGCAGACAGAGGCTGGGCTTTAAATTTCCCAAACAAGGGAATCCAGGGAAGAAGGATTGAGAGCCAGAGAAATGAGAGAACACAGCCAGGCAAGAGCCAGGGAAGAGAAGCCCCAAGGGCCCCCTCCCAACATTTGGGTCTAGGGTGGCAAAGATGGAATTTAGATATTAGTAAGCAATAATTCAGGAGTATCAGAGGGGAGGCATTAGCAACGTGGAAGTTTGAGAGTGGCCCAACTATTGAGCTGCTTAGGACATATTAAAAATAAGGCAGTGTGTATGTGTGTGTGTATGTGCGTGTGTGTCTTTCATTCAAGAATCTAGAGCATTTTGGGAGTGGAGCATTTTGGTGGATGATGAGCAACACACCACCTGCAGGATGATTTGAGTAGTGTTAAGTAATTAATGTAACACAAGTGTTGGGTTATTAGGGTGGTCCTGCGTCTGCCCCAGGGCTCAAGCCACTGGGGGACATGGGATTTGAGAAGTTTGACCGTTCTCACCCCATGCCACAGGGTGGGTGTTGGGCTATGAGAAGCTGCCGGATACCACCTGGGGTTGGGGGAGTGCAGCCTGGGGTCCCGGGACTGCAGGGAGTTGGCTCAGGGATCCCCGGGCCTGGGACGAGGCCGGGACCATCTGGTTCTCAGGCTCTTGGGTACCCCAGGTGCCTGAGCACCACGGAAGAGCTGAGAATGGAGTGGGGGCCTGCAGGCTGGATCTAGCTCAGGGCAGAGGGGGAATGGTGGGGAGGAGCCTGGCTGGATCCTGCTGGGGATCGAGTCCTTTGCTTGTGGACGGGCAGCTTGGCTTGGTGGAGGCTGTGGCTGGGAGCCCTGAGAGGCCTTATGCAGGAGACTAGACACAGCTCTTAGACAAAGGCCTGTTCCATTGTTCCCCATAGCGGATCCCAATGAAAAGAGACAGTCCATGGTTTTAAGGCATTTATTGTCATGGCGGAGAGTGGCAATAAGTAAAACCGAACCCCACCTTCTCAGGGCGGGGGGGGGCATGAGGTTAAATACCTTTTGCAGAGAGGAGTGTTTGAGAAGGGGAGTTTATTGGCTAAACCTCCAGGCCTTTCGGGAATCTCATTAAAATGGAGATCTGTCTTGAGGCTATGTGACCTGTGGTCACATATTCTACCTGTGGAGGGGCTTGGGGCATTGCCCTTACATGACTGATGGCCACAGACCTACGGAGAGCTGCGGCCTCGTGTCAGGAGCCTGGGGCCCAGGAGCATGGCGAAATGCCTACTATCCCTTGCACGGTTATCCCTTGCAGGGTTGTCCCCTGCTGGGGATCCCCTGCTGGGTCATCAGGGTTTCAAACCTTAGCTCAACCAGAAACCAGACTGCTTTTCAAGGTCCTACACACAAGGGTCAAAAGAAAGCAAAACCCCATTGCTCTCCTGCTTGTAAGTTCTGACACCATGTCACATTCAGAGGAAAGCCAACACCAACGAAAGTATAACTGAGAAGGTGTTGCAATGTTTATGGTAAGCCTTCACATGGCGTCACTGGTGGTGGGGATCTCATCTTTATTCCACTTCAAAAACCCTTTTGCTCTCAATGTTCCACAGACCAGGGTAGGGTTATAGCTGAGCTGGTAAAGTGTTTGCCACACAAGTGTGAGGACCTGACTTGGTTTCCCAGAATCCATGTAATGGGCCAGGCATACTAGTGTGCATGTAGTCCCAGTGTTGGGGAGACAGAGACAGGAAGATCTCTGGAGCTCACTAGCCAGCCTGCCTAGCCTAAAGTATCAGAGAGACTTTATCTCAAATAATAAGGTAGATGCTCCGAAGAAATGATACCTGAGGGTGACCTCAGTACATATGCACATAAATGTAGCCTCATGAACATGCGTACCCTTGGGCATGGTGGAGAAGGATTGTTAACTCAAGATCTTTCTCCAGCCTGCCCAGTCTACACACCTCCTCAGAATTATATCAGAATCTCCTCTCATGCTAGACTCTGTTCTTGTGCCTCTCAATCATTTCCACTCTGAATAGCTATTATTTCCAACCTTAATCAATCATGCTGAACTCTGGTCCTTTTTAAGGATTTTTAAGAATTCAGTTCTGTGTAACAAAGTTCTGGTCAGACACCTGTTCTCCCAAGCAGGTCACAGTGACAACCTGCTGTTTCGATGATTTCTTTTTCTCCTGACACACAAAGGATGACATTTATAACAGCGTTCCTCAAATTTCAGAGTTCCCAAAAGAGTTTGTTAAAATGCAGAGTCTTCAGCTCATCCCCCAAAGAGTTTGATTCCTTAGGTCTGAGTGGAATCCAAGAATTTGCATTTCAACAATCCGGGGGGGTGAATTCCTGCACTGTGGGTCACCAACAGAACCCATGCATGCAAGCTTCTCTGAGAGTCCTCTGGAAAGACTCCAGGTCACAGAAGGGCTTGTTACCTAGAAAGTCATGTCTAAGTATTTTTCTTTCAGTGTGTATAAGCAGATTACATACACTTTTTAGGATATAAATAGACAGACAGATGAGAGAGAGAGAGAGAGAGAGAGAGAGAGAGAGAGAGAGAGAGAGAGAATATTAGGTAGGTAGGCAGATAGATAGATAGAAAGTAGATAGATAGATGACAGAGAATGTTAAGTAGATAGATGACAGCTAGAGGAGAGGGGAGAGAAGTGTACAGAGAGAGAAAGGAGGAGACGGGAAAAGGAGAGTCAGAAAGAAAGGATTCAGACTCCCCCTGTTGCCCCTACGGCCATGAGCAGCTGGTGCTGGCTGCCACAGAGCCACCTGCTGAAGACATCCTTCTTCGGGCCATTCTAGGGGTATAGCTTATCTCCCCTTCCTACCCATGACCTAGCTGGATGACAACAGCAAGATTACTGGAGGTCACAGCAAACACAACTTACTCCTGACCAAAGGGCCTGCGGTGTTCAGCTCACAAACGCCCCTTTGGATGAGATTTGTCTTTAGGCTCCCTCTCCTAGCCTTGCCTCACAACTGCAAAGGTTTTAGGGTAAAATACCAGTTGTCTCCCTCCCCCTCCCCCACATCGCTCCATAGTCCTATTTTTTCCATTAAGCACAGCCCATGCATGCAGCCAACTCCCTTTGTAATTTTGGGAAGACAGATTTATTACTTTGTGCTTTAATTAAAACTCTCTAGTTATTATTCATCCTTGATTATGTAGTATATTACAATTCTGTTTCTGTATCATAGGCCATTTGGGCTGCTTTAACAAAGTACCATATACAAAGTGACTTATAAACCATGGAGGTTTCTTTGGCTCATGGTTCTGTGGGCTTAGAAGGCCGGAGGGTGCTGGTGGATTTTGTGTCTGGGGATGTGCTTCCTGGGTCACACAGGGCATCTTGTTACTAGAGCCTCATGTGAAAATGAGACTTCTATCCGACCTCTTTCATAAAGGCCGATCCCATTCCTGAGGGCTCCACCTTCCCTGCCTAATCCCTCCACCCAAATTGTACCTTTCAACACTGTCACAGCAGGGGCTGGACTTCAATAGATGAATTTGGCAAGATACATCCAGGTCTTTCCTTCTTGTCTGCATTATATTCTTGGAATTAATTCCTTCTCTTCTTTTTTTTTTTCCTGTCACTTGGGCTCTGGCTACATGTTCCTAGATGTGTCAGTAATTCTTCATTCCGTTTTCTGCTTGGCTTGTGCTGCTGTATATATCAGTTGGTTCTGTTTTTTTCTGGAAGGATTCTCCCCAAGTTACCCATTATCCTGTACAAGGTCTCCAGGCCTGCAGGAATTCCTTCTCATTCCCACAGTGGTGACTTTACATTCCGAACTATGTGCTCTGCTTTCTTGACTCAGCTCTTTGTAGGAATAATTGCTGGAAAAGGATGGGAGAATTATGATGAATAAAAATAGACTTTGTGAAAGAGCTACCCTCCCAGAAGTGTGGACAAGCCTGTGATCAGGGGGTAAGGCCAGTACCTTTGCTCAGAGGGCCCTGCCCAGAACCTCCAGGACACAGGGACCTACAAGCAGCCTGGGACAGCAGCCTTCTGATCTCCTTCTGGGGCCAGGGACCCCAGTTTGTGCCACAGAGCTCCATAACCAAATAGTGCAGGGAGAAGGCTAGCACCCAGGGAGTGTGGACAAACCCATGAGTGGAGGTAAGATGGGTTCCACTGCTCAGTGGGACCTGCCTGGAATCTGCAGAACACTGGGACAGAGGAACAGCCTGGGTCAGAAGCCTTCTGGTATAAGCCTGAGGTCTGTGCCACGCGGCTCCATACCCAAATAGCACAGGGAAAAAGCTACCCTCCCAGGAGTGTGGATAAGCCTATGATCAGGCATAAGGTCAGCACCTCTGCTCAGAGAGACCCATCCAGAAACCTCAGGACACAGGGACTGAGGTGTGGCCTTCTGGTTTGCTTTTGAGGCCAGGGAGCTGATCCCGTGACACAGGGCTCCATACTCAGTGCCAGGAGAGAGCTGGTCTCCTAGGAATGCTGACACACCTTGGAGCACAGGAAGACCACCACTTCTGTTCAGATTACTCAACCAAGAGGGGCCCTCGCAGAATCATCAGGACACAGGAACCAAGGAATAGCTGGGGACAGGATCCTTCTGGTTTCTGTCTGCACCCTAGAGCTGACCCTGTACCACAGCTCTCCAAACCCAAATTCCTCTCAGAGAGAGCTGGTCTCCAAGGAGTACTGATGCAGAGGCTTGCAGGAGGGACAAGCCACAGTCAGAGAGAGCAAGACCAGCTAACACCAGAGATAACCAGATTGCAAAAGGCAAGGGCAAGAATATAAGGAACAGAAACCAAGACAACTTGGCATCATCAGAACCCAGTTCTCCTACCACAGTGAGCCCTGGATAGCCCAACACACCAGAAAAGGAAGACTCAGATTTAAAATCACTTCTCATGATAATGATAGTAGACTTTAAGAAGGAAATAAATAACTCCCTTAAAGAAATACAAGAGAACACAGGTAAATAGCTAGAAGCCCTTAAAAAGGAAATACAGGAAATCACAATAAAAAAGGCAAAGGAAATGAACAAAACCATCCAGGATCTAAGAATGGAAATAGAAACAATAAAGAAATCACAAAGGGAGACAACCCTGGAGATAAAAACCCTAGGAAAGAGGTCAGGAGTCATAGATGTAAGCATCACCAACAAAATACAAGAGATAGAAGAGAGAATCTCAGATGAAGAAGATACAATAGAAAACATTGACAAAACAGTCAAAGAAAATGCAAAATGCAAAAAGCTCCTAACCCAAAACATCCAGGAAATCCAGGACACAATGAGAAGACCAAACCTAAGGATAATAGGTACAGAAGAGAGTGAAGATTCTCAACTTAAAGGGCCAATAAATATCTTCAAAAAAAAAAAAATCAAAGAAGAAAACTTCCCTAACCTAAAGAAAGAGATGAACATAAACATTCAAGAAGCCTACAAAAGTCCAAATACATTGGACCAGAAAAGAAATTCCTCCTGCCACATTAATAGTCAAAACACAAAATTCACAAAACAAGGAAAGAATATTAAAAGCGGTAAGGGAAAAAGGTCAAGTAACATATAAAGGCAGACCTATCAGAATTACACTAGACTTCCCACCAGAGACTATGAAAGCTAGAAGATCCTGGACAGATCTCATACAGACCCTAAGAGAACACAAGTGCCAGCCCAGGTTGCTATACCCAGCAAAACTCTCAATTACCATACATGGTGAAACCAAGATATTCCATGACAAAACCAAATTTACACAATATCTTTCCACAAACCCATCCTTACAAAGGATAATAGATGGAAAACACCAACACAAGGAGGGAAACTACACCCTAGAAAAAACAAGAGAGTAATCTTCTTTCAACAAACTCAAAAGAAGATAGCTACAAAAACATAAAAATAACAGAAAATAACAGGAAGCAACAATCACCATTCCTTAATATCTCTTAACATCAATGGATTCAATACCCAATAAAAAGACATAGACTAATGGACTGGATACATAAACAGGACCCAGCATTTTGCTGCATACAGGATACACACCTCAGGGTTAAAGACAAACACTACCTCAGAGTAAAGGGCCGGAAAACAATTTTCCAGGCAAATGGTCCCAAGAAACAGGCAGGAGTAGCCATTCTAATATCAGATAAAATAAACTTTGAATGAAAAGTCATCAAAAAAGATAAGGAAGGACACTTCATCCTCATCAAAGGAAAAAATCTACCAAGAACTCTCAATTCTGAATATCTATGCTCCAAATGCACGGGCACCCACATTCATAAAAGAAACTTTACTAAAGCTCAAAGCACACATTGCACCTCACACAATAATAGTGGGAGACTTCAGCACCTCACTCTCATCAACAGACAGAGACACAGTGAAACTAACAGAAATTATGAACCAAATGGATTTAACAGATATCTATAGAACATTTTATCCTAAATCAAAAGAATATACTTTCTTCTCAGCACCTCATGGTACCTTCTCCAAAACTGACCATATAATTGGTCAAAAAACAAATCTCAACAGATATAAGAAGATTAAAATAATCTCATGTCTCCTATCAGATCACTACGGATTAAGGCTGGTCTTCAATGGCAACAAAAACAATAGAAAGCCCACATACTCATGGAAGCTGAGCAATGCTGTACTCAGTGATAACTTGGTGAAGGAAGAAATAAAGAAAGAAATCAAAGACTTCCTAGAATTTAATGAAAATGAAAATACAACATTTTCAAACTTATGGGACACAATGAAAGCAGTGTTAAGAGGAAAACTCATGGCTCTGAGTGCCTCCAAAAAGAAACTGGAGAGAGCATACACTAGCAGCTTAACAGCATACCTGAAAGCTCTAGAAAAAAAAAAAGAAGCTAATACACCCAAGAGGAGTAGAAGGCAAGAAATAATCAAACTCAGAGCTGAAAAAAACCAAGTAGAAATAAAAAGAACTATACAAAGAATGAACCAAAGCAGGAGTTGGTTCTTTGAGAAAATCAACATGATAGATAAACCCTTAGCCAGACTAACCAGGGGTTACAGAGACAGAATCCAAATTGACAAAATTAGAAATGAAAAGGAAGATATAACAACAGAATCTGAGGTAATTCAAAAAATCATCAGGTCCTACTACAAAAGCCTATACTCAACAAAATTGGAAATCTGGATAAAATGGACAATTTCCTAGACAGATATCAAATACCAAAGTTAAGTCAGGATCAGATAAACCATCTAAACAGTCCCAAACCCCCTAAAGAAATAGAAACAGTCATTAAAAGTCTCCCAACCAAAAAAAAGCCCAGGACCAGATGGGTTTAGTGCAGAATTCTATCAGACCTTCAAAGAAGACCTAATACCAATACTTTTCAAACTATTCCAAAAAATAGAAACAGAAGAAACACTACCCAATTCATTCTATGAGGCCACAGTTACACTGATACCCAAACCTAATAAAGACCCAACAAAGAAAGAAAACTACAGACCAACTTCCTTTATGAATATCAATGCAAAAACACTCAATAAAATTCTCGCAAACCGAATCCACGAACACATCAAAATGATCAGTCACCACGATCAAGTAGGCTTCATTCCAGGAATGCAGGGATGGTTCAATATGCAGAAATCCATCAATGTAATCCACTACATAAACAAACTCAAAGAAAAAGCCACATGGTCATTTCATTAGATGCTAAAAAATCATTTGACAAAATTCAACATCCCTTCATGATAAAAGTCTTGGAAAGATCAGGAATTCAAGACCCATACCTAAACATAGTAAAAGCAATATACAGCAAACCAGTGGCCAACATCAAACTAAATGGGGAGAAACTTGAAGCATTCCCGCTAAAATCTGGGACTAGACAAGGCTATCCACTCTCTCCCTATCTATTCAATATAGTACTTGAAGTTCTAGCTAGAGCAATTAGACAACAAAAGGAGGTCAAAGGGATACAAATTGGAAAGGAAGAAATCAAAATATCACTATTTGCAGATGATATGATCAAATACTTAAGTGACCCAAAAAACTTCGCCAGAGAACTGTTACAGCTGATAAACAACTTTAGCAAAATGGCCAAATATAAAATTAACACAAACCAATCAGTAGCCTTCCTATACTTGAAGGATAAACAGGCTGAGAAAGAAATTAGGGAAATGACACCCTTCACAATAGTCACAAACAATATAAAGTATCATGGTGTGACTCTAACCAAACAAGTGAAAGATCTGTATGACAAGAACTTCAAGTCTCTGAAGAAAGAAATCGAAGAAGACCTCAGAAGGTGGAAAGATCTCCCATGCTCACAGATTGGCAGGATTAATATAGTAAAAATGGCCATCCTGCCAAAAGCAATCTACAGATTCAATGCAATCCCCATCAAAATTCCAACTCAATTCTTCATAGACTTAGAAAGAGCAATTCTCAAATTCATTTGGAACAACAAAAAACCCGGGATAGCAAAAACTATTCTCAACAATAAAAGAACTTCTGAGGGAATCAGCTTCCCTGACCTCAAGCTGTACTACAGAGCAGTAGTGATAAAATCTGCATGGTATTGGTACAGTGACAGGCAGGTATAATAATGGAATAGAATTGAG
>CM052707.1:9681191-9695630 GCA_028551405.1 Uromys caudimaculatus | reverse complement strand
ATAGCCAGAAGCTGGAAACAACCCAGATGTCCCTCAACAGAGGAACGGATACAGAAAATGTGATACATTTACACAATGGAGTACTACTCAGCTATTAAAAACAATGACTTCATGAAATTCACAGGCAAATGGATGGAACTTGAAAATATCATCCTGAGCGAGGTAACTCAGTCACAAAAGAAGGAACATGGTATGTACTCACTGATAAGCAGATATTAGCCCAAAAGTTCAGAACACCCATGATTCAATTCACAGCAACTGTTGAACTGAGCATGAGGTGCCAGATGGAGGAGTTGGAGAAGGGACTGAAGGAGCTGATGGAGTTTGCAGCCCCATGGGGAGGGAGCAACAGTGTCAACTGGTCAGGCTCCCAAGGTGCTCCCAGGGACTGGACCACCAACCAAAGAAAACATATGGAGGGACCCATGGTGCTAGCCACATATGTGGCAGAGGAGGGCCTTATTGACCATCAGTGGAAGGAGAGGCCCTTGGGCCTGAGAGTGTTAGATTCCGCAGTATAGGGGAATGCCAGGGAGTGAAGACAGGAGTGGGTGGGTGGGGGAATACCCTCATAGAGACAGGGGGACGGGGGGATAGGGAGTTTCCAAAGGGGACACCTGGAAAGGGGGAAATATTTGAAATATAAATAAAGTATTAAATAAAAAAAAATAGACTTTGTGGCTGTGGAGACGGCTTCTGTGGTAAAGTGGCTGACATGCAAGCGCGAGGACCCCATTTCAATACTCAGAGTCCATACATATTTCAAAGGCTGGGCATGATGGGATGCACCTGGAATTCCAAAACTGGGAAGAGTCGGGTAAATCCCCAGAGCTTAGTAGCCAGTCAGTGTAACCTAATTGGCAAGTGTCAGGCCAGAAAGAAACCCCGTGTAAAGAAACAAGGTGTGGAGAAATGGCTCTGTGGGTGAAGTTCTTGCTAGTCAACGTGAGAACTACAGCTTGGATCATGGGAATCCTTGTAAAAGCTAGGTAGGCATGGGAGGCCATCTGTGATCTCAGCACCCAGAAAGCAGAGGCAAGAAGCTGTTGGGAAAGTTAGCTAGCCAAACTAGTGGATGGGCAAGCTTCATGCTCAGACTCCACCTCAGTAATAAGGTAGAGAGTGATCAAGAAAGACACCTCAAGTCAACCTTCACACACATCTTAACAATGCATCCGTGCATATGTGACCATGCATACACACACACGCACACACACACACACACACACACACACACACACACACGGTTGACTACACTCTGCACCTGACGATTGACAACTGAGGTTGACCTCTGGCTTCTACCGCACACATGAACATGTACACATATAGCACAGACATATATACATACACACAAAGTCTTTGCCTGTTTGAAAATATCTGCATTCTAATTTTGCAATAGATTGCTTATTTCAGCCGGGCAGTGGTGGCACATGCCTTTAATCCCAGCACTCGGGAGGCAGAGGCAGGTGGATTTCTGAGTTCGAGGCCAGCCTGGTCTACAGAGTGAGTTCCAGGATAGCCAGGGCTATGTAGAGAAACCATGTCTCGAAAAACCAAAAAATAAAAAAAAAAAAAATTAAAAAAATTATAGATTGCTTAGTTCTCATGGTACTGACAGCTCTGAGCTTTGAGGTCTTGCCCAGTATCACTGCCTCCTTGCCTTCCCTGTGGAAGTCGGACCGCCGTCGGCAATGTCACAGTCATTACTTGCTTCTGCTGATTTCTCTGTGGAAGTGGTTAGGAATTCCTTTTTACATCTGAATTTGTGAGATTTTACAGAATTCAAAAAGATCTGGTGCTGGTCTTTCAGCCAATCATCATTAGGTGTTCAGTGCCCTTCACAACTGAAAGCCAAGAGCTTCAGGACTGAAGATACTCTGTGGAAGCCCCTCATGGCGCTCGTGTCGTCTGCTATGGTCCCTCTCTGAGGTTATCTGGGTCTTGGACCTCTGCTCTCTGCCTTCATGCCTTTCCTATCACAGGCCTTCTTCCACTCACTGAAAGTTCTCAAAGAGCCCTGAATTTTCCACCGAACTGTTTATATCTGCTATAATGTTTCCCAAGAGCACTGGCCATTAATGTTTTAGTGTCTCATTAAATGTTTTTCAGAGACTTGTTTTATGTGTATTCTACTTCTGTCTGAGATTAGTCATTCTGTGTGTGTGTGCGCGCGCACACGTGTGTGTACGCCCCCTTGCAATTACTTTTCTCTTTGATTTTGTTGTGGTTGGTAGGTTGGCTCCTGCCTTCGTGTTATGAATGTTCCTTATGATTGCTCCTTCGTATCTAATACTGATCGCCTCTTCCTTGTGGAATCTCCATGAGCATATGATAGGACTCCTCACAGGACACCTAACAGGGACGGGCCATTCAGACCTCTACTTTCCTGTCCATGACCTGGGAACAGAATAAGGAATGGTTAGGAGACTCTCACAACTAAACCATAAGCTTTCATTTAATCCTATCTCCACATGGCCTCAAGTTTCACAACACTGTTCGGTCTCAAACCTGTGACAACTGGCTAAGGTAAGTACTCCAAACGAATACGGGCCTCCAGGTTCTCCCAGCATCTCTTAGTCCCTACCTGTTACAGGGTGTGGCTGGCACACTCTGCCCCTACCTTGCACTCCTCCAGCCCAGGGGCTGGGTGGTCCTTCCTCCAGCTGTTCTTCTCCTGTCTTAGTCAGGGTTTCTATTCCTGCACAAACATCATGACCAAGAAGCAAGTTGGGGAGGAAAGGGTTTATTCAGCTTACACTTCCACACTGCTGTTCATCACTAAAGGAAGTCAGGACTGGAACTCAAGCAGATCAGGAAGCAGGAGCTGATGCAGAGGCCATGGAGGGATGGTTCTTACTGGCTTGTTTTCCCTGGCTTGCTCAGCTTGCTTTCTTATAGAACCCAGGACTATCAGCCCAGGGATGGCACCATCCACAAGGGGCCCTCCCCCCTTGATCACTAATTGAGAAAATGCCTTACACCTGGATCTCATGGAGGCATTTTTCATTTCTCTGTGATAACCCCAGCTTGTGTCAAGTTGACACGAAATCAGCCAGTACAGCTCTGTACAGCCTAGCTATTTTTGTAATGTGTCCCTCTTGCTGCCCCCCTCTTTTATTTGCCTCTTTGCCACCTGGCTTCTTGGCTCCTATATCTCCTCTCTCCTTACCTCCCACCTCCATACATGGCCCAGCTCAGTCTGCCAGTAATGTTCGCTCTGGACTCTCCCAGATGTCCCTGCCTCTATCTGTTTTCTCCTTTACATCTATGACAATGACAGCAACAACAACGACGACGACGACGACAACGACGATGATAGTAATAAATTACTCAACCTCTTAAGAGGAGACATGTCTTCTTTTTATATTTTTTCATTCAAATACACAAAGTTTTATTCATCATAGTTTGTGTCCTGGGTCCTTGGGATAACAAGGTCACCATCAACATAGAGTCTATAGTGTTAGCCTAGATCTGGGGGTCTTATCAAGGGAAGGAGGGGCATTGTGAATATGCTAAAACTCTGGCTAGGGGAAGCAAGAGAGGTGCCTGGGTATAGGGACAACAAAAGATGGGTCTCGCCCAAGGGTCAGTGTCCCCGAGGCACTCTTCCACTTTAAAGACCATTCCCTTCTTAATCTCGATGGACTAAGACAATTAACTCAATTCTCCCTATTCTCTGCCAGCTGCCATCTTGCTCTTTTCTCTCAGGCAGGAAGTGACGGGGAGGGGCTCCTAACACCAGGAGTTTACTCCATGGGGATATCAACTGGCTCTCCTTAACAGGCCCCAGGATTAAATCTCTCCTAAACTGTAAATAAAGTCAGTCAAAAAAGCACTCAGTGTGTTTACCCACTGAACTATCAGTGCAGCTCACTGCAGAGCGTTGGTTGTCTCAGGTGATGAGCTGATGACTGTCTAGAAACTGTAGCTCATCCCTGGCATCCTAGAGGAAGGGACATACTTCAGGTCACAAGCCCAGAAAATGAACAAAATTCAAAAGCTGAAATATAATCTACACTGAATATAGATCACTTTTACATCATATAAAATTGACGGACCATTTTTACCTCCATTGGATCACCTACTGGGCCCAGAGCATGACCTTGATGATATCGTCACATGTGTGCAAAGGCAGAAATTGTATTTGGGATTTTTCTCTTCTACTTACCCAGAAAGGTTATTTTACAAACAAACCACAATTGGTACCCCTATTATACATCTGGGATTTAGTTTTAAAAGGCACAGCAAACTTTGCATATCGCAAACATCAAGAGGAATTTTCCCAGCCCTCCTCCTATTTCTCTTGGAACTTCAGCAAATTGAATGGTAGGAGACTGAGAGGATTTTAAGTCATCCTGCAGACATGAAGACATGGGAAGTTGGCTATAAAATTACATTTGGGTATTTTTTCTTATTCCCTGCTCAAACACTGTCCAAATTTTCCTTATAAAACTGGAACCTGCTTCCCTTTTCCTGGCTGTGCATTCTGCATGCCTAGAGCTAAGGAGTCTATCATAAACTGCCCCTTTCCTACCCTACTCACCGCCTATCATACTTAGCAACATTAGAGAATAGTTCTTCTCTGTCTGAACTACCAAAAAAACAATGCAGTCTATAAAACAAGCTTTCTATCACTGCCAAGATAAATTATAATCAATCCCAACAAGCAAAATATATTCCAAGGAAGCACCAAATACCTTAAAGAAAAGTAAGATATGTGGTTGGATAAATGGAGTGGGCTCATAAATATGGAGAAACCAGGTTGTAATAGAAAGGGTGTGTTGGGAGTATGATTACAGCCCAGACAAGCATCCATGATTATAGCTCAGACGAGCATTCACTCGTGTTTCAGAAGAAAACACAACGCAATGCTCTGCTAGGATTGTCTTTCCTTTTCTTCTCCTTTATTCACCTCAGAGTAGGAGGTGAGAACTCGTGTGGTCCATGATCAACATGGCATTCACCGTGGGACATCCTGGCACTTTTCCTTTTGAACACAGGAAGTATGGCATATATGTCAATGTCTGTGTCCCACATCTTCAGCATCACCCACAGCCCCAGAACAGAGAGAGCATGTTGCACTCTCAGTCCTAAACCTCACCAAGCAAGTTCTGTTTAAAAAGCATGTGATGGGGTCAAGGACTCCACTGCAGAAACTAAGTTTATAAATGTTTAAGGGAGGCTAGCCTTGAGTTTTCCCATAGGACAGGGGGAAGGAAAAGAGAGATCAAATAAATTGCAGCTAGATAAGCAGTCTGAACAGGAATGGGGAAGGGGAGAGGGGGAGCTGAGGAGGTCGTAAAGCCAATGGGCAGTAAAGTTCATTAGAGCAGCCCATGAAAGGAAATTGTACACACACTTAATAGAGACAGATCAAAACAAGAGAGCCTGGTTCCCAGGACCTCATTCTCGTCAGTCTCTGGCAGCAGCAAAACAGACAGGAGACACCGTGGGCTAAGAAACCATGAGAATTCAGAACAGACACTAGCTGTCTCCAGAGCACTGACTGCATCAGAGAGGCAACCCATCCAAACCTTCAACTGCAAGGAGCCATCAGCTACTGAGGATTCTTCATGAAAGAATGAGAAAAGCTTTTAGGAACTTCAGCTAATGAGGTTAAAGATCAATGTATGTCAGAGGACATTGTCGTCTCTGTTCTGCCTTGTGTGCATTTGTCTTTCTGTATCCAGCCGTTCATGCTCAGCATGTATCAGCAGGACAAGATCGCACGCACAGGCTTACCAAGGACCACCCGCAATGCCACATTTGCTATTCCAGACCCAAATTCTTTGCCAATTGCATGAGAACACAGTATTTTCCATAATGATATAGGAAAGCAGATTTGCCAAACCAGCCATACTTCACTCTGCAGGAAATGATGGTCCAGTGTCAGCAATGTTTCCTGTGTGCTGACCCTCACCCCAGTCCGGCCATAGAAGTCCAGCTGCCCTTGTTAGCAAACGCAGGATTTATCTCTCACGGATGTAAAGCAATGGACAACTGATGAGATCCATCCCGAGGGGCAGTGACTTTTTTTTTTTTTTTTTTTGATACTTTATTTACATTTCCAATGTTTCCCCCTTTCCAGGTCTCCTCTTTGGCAATCCCCTATCTCCTCCCCCATCCCCCACCTCTATAAGGGTAGTCCCCCTCCCACCCACCCGCCCACCCACTCCCGTCTCCCCACCTTGACATTCCCCTTTACTGGGGCCTTTAACACCCTCAGGCCCAAGGTTCTCTTCTCCCCCTGATGGCCAAAAAGGCCCTCCTCTGCCACATATGTGGTCTGAGCCATGGGTCCCTCCATGTGTATTCTTTGGTTGGTGGTCCAGCCTCCAGGAGCACTGGGCGGGGAGGGGAGGGTCAGGCCAGTTGACACTGTTGCTCCCTCCATAGGGCTGCCACTCCCTCAGCTCCTTCAGTCCCTTCTCCAACTCCTCCATCTGGGACCTCACTCTCAGTCCAGCGGTTACTGTAAAGTGAAACTTGGGTATTCTGAACTTTTGGGCTAATATTCACTTATCATTACCATGCAATTCATATCTTCTGATGCTAAGCTACACAGCTAGGACCTTTCTGTGTTAAAGTCTCATCAGTACCCTGACTTTGTACTTTCAAGCAAGTAATTGCTTCAGCTAGGAATTCAATTCACTCCGCTTAATGGTACTTTTTTTCTCTTGAGCCAGTCTTAATTTGAACAGACCTCCAAACATGCTGGATAATGTATCTGAAGCACATTCCTAGTCTTAATTTCCCTTCGATGCCCACTGCAGAAAAATAGCTTCGCTTGAGAGTCACCTGCTGTTTGAGAATTCAGATCCAGCAGGAGACAGGAAACAGAACTGGATACACCTATCTGGAAAATCCCACAATAAAAAGACCAAGATTTTCTGTCTTTCTTTCCTTTGTTTATTCTTTCTTTCTCTCACTGATCATTGAAAGATTGCTTTTTCCTAAATTACTATAAGGCCTGTCTTTACAGAATCCTAACATGGAAAAATTCGGCTGTTTTTCCCCTGCATTTTACCTCAAAACAACAACAAAATTGAATTAATTTAAAAGGAAGGAAGGAAGAAGAAAGAGAGAGGAAGGAAGGAAGGAAGGAAGGAAGGAAGGAAGGAAGGAAGGAAGGAAGGAAGGAAGGAAGGAAGCTGAGAAGAAACAACTGGACAAGTAAGTTTAACATCATTGTTGCTCTTCTCTATTCTTTAGTAGCCAAGGGCGCTGGGGCGGTAGCCCAGTGGTTAGGAGTACTTGGTGCTCTTGCAGAGGACCCCCATTCATTTGCCAGCACCAGTATGATGACTTGCACTATCTGTAACTCCAGTGTCCTCCTCTGACCTCCTCCAGCACCAGGCATGCTTGTGGTGAACAAATACACATGGCTGCAGGCAAAGCACTTGTGATATAAACCCTAAAACCAGCTTCACAGTAGACTATAGGATCTGCATGTCTCAGAAGGATCACGACCCCTTCCCCACCGTGATAACAATGGCACGTCTAGCCTGGCCCATCAACAAGAGAACCAAGTTTTAATGCTAAATGTACTGAATCTTGTTGGGGAAAAAAGTAAGCTGGAAATTTGTGTAGCTCTCAGTTAAACATTTTCTTTCTCCTTACTGTGTGAAATGACAAGAATCTATCAGCTTTTAATGTCTAGAAATTGACTTCATTTTCATGATTCAAGAATTATGTTCTTCAAAAGAAATGTTCATATGTTCTTCCCTGGTTCACACTTTCTACACTTGACAGTCCCATGCCACTCCAGAAAAGCCTGACGTGGCTGTGCTAGCTTCATTATTATTGCCCTCCCAAAACAAAGTTTAAAATAAAACTATGGAATATTTCACAGACTTCCATGTTATCCTTACCAGGAGTCACACTAATCTCTGAGTTGTTCTGATTTTAGTACATGTGTGGCCAAAGTATATACAATAATGTTTCTTAGCCTAGACAGTGTGTGTGTGTGTTACATATATATTATACTTTATAGTATACTTTAAATATGTAGTATACTTTATGCATATATAGTATGCTACATACATATATAATATATGCATATAGTATACTTTATAAGTGAGAAAAGTCGTCTAATTCGGTAGTAAAACACATACAAATAGAATAGTCTTAACAAGTGAAGAAATTCTAGCAAGAAATCCAAAATTCAGCAGCCCTGTCAATGAAGGAAGCTGGCCACAATGCAGCATCTTCCAATACGATGCAGGGTTCTGAACAGAAAATCCCTCTAAAGACAATGCTTGGGCTAGCAGTTAGCCAGGAAGACAGGTAGGATGGGAAGGACGGGGAAATGCAGGAGGTGACTTAATAAATGAAAGGTTTGTTTTTCAAATGACAAAAATGTCTCCTTTTTTCCTTCTTTACAGTGTGGGGCTTTGAACAGAGGGCCTCATGTGAGCACTGTACAAATGGTTCACAAACTTCAGATGATGAAAATATCCTAAATTTAAGACTGCGGTAATGTTTGTACAACAGTGACCGCAATGAAAATTATTGGCAAGTACATTTGGGATGGGTCTTATGATGCTCCACTTCCCGACACAGTCATGAGTGTGTTTGTTACTTTTCTTGCTGTGAGCAAATACCTGACAAGAAACAACTTAAGGGAGGAAGAGTTTATTCAGCTCACAGTCTGACAGGACACAAGTCACTATGCCAAGAGGCTGTGCTAGCCTGAATGTAAGATAGCTGGTCACATGCCCTCAGCCTTCAGTGAACCACAGACCACAGAATGTAGGGCAAGAGAAGAAGATCTCAAGCCCCCCAACACCCCCCCTGTGACTTTAGTTAGACTCCACCCACTAAAAGTTCCAGTACATTTCCCCCAAGAGCTTCACACGTGATCCTGTGGGAGACATCTCACTAAGACCATAACAGTGAGTCAGAGTGACCCAAATGGGGACAGCAGATACTACAGCAACCTCTTTTGCCTCCTCTCCTCTTTCTTTGGCTGTGATATTTTACTGCCCTCTATTTGAACATGCTATCTAGCCAAGGATAACCTTGAACTCCTGAGCCTTCTTTCTCAGTGTTGGGTTTAAAGCCATGCTCCGTCAGACCAGTTTTATGTGGTGCTGGTGATAGAACATGGAACCTCGTGCACAGTAGCCAAGCACTCTACCAACCGAGCCACATCCTCAGCCCACCCATGGCCCCGGATCATACACAAAACCTGATGAGAACAAATTTGATGTTCTGACCCTTCAAACCTCTGTCTCCTCCCGAGATGTTAAATAAGGACTCAGGTTGACTAGGAACCAGGCTCTTAGGAACCTTTGCTGGGTCTTGTACAAATCACTTGTGCCGAGATGCTGTGATATGTAGTTAATGAAGACGCACACTGGACAGTATACACACCTTTCCTAGCTGTTACCTGGTTTTCCCGTAGAGCTGGAGCACACTGTCCTACATCAGAATGGATACTATGGAACAGAAGGCGAAGCATAGTACTGTGTGAGCCTTAGCATCAGGGACGCCCACCCATGCAGACCTGAAAGTACCAATTCCAACGGTAAACTCCTGTTGAGTAACCATGTTTGGCGTGGCTGAGGTAAAGGAGGCGTCCTAAGGGCTTATCTGGTCTCGTGGATGTGCAGATGCCAGACACGTGGTTTCCTTGAGTTGCTCAGCCTTTCCCAAATGTCTCCACCTCAGATCCAGAGCTCTGCCTTCCTCTGTAGAATCTCTTCAGGATGTGGGGCTAAAGGCACTGATGAGTCACACACTCTCCTGCGGTCGACTCCCTGTTGCCTTCAATTTTGACTTGATGAAACTGCACGAAGGCACTGACAAATGGCAAGGTTTTCGCATGTTAAACTCAATGTTAAGTGAGAAATATAAGAATCACTTTGCCTATTATTTTGTTTGTCTCAAACAGTTAATAATTAAGGGACAGGCCCTAACATTCCAGTTAATTGCCTAAAAAGGTTCTGTTCTTTTCCTTTGAGTTTGCAGGATTTGCAAACTGCCAACACTCTAAGAAAATTTCTTTTAAGCATTTAGGTGAAAATTTTCAAGGACTTTAAGTAGATCACTCATTTAAAATGGAATTTAGATTTCTCTATAACAATTTTAGTTTCATAAAATTTTACATTTAAAAATAATTCCATATGACTCTCTTACCTTACATGAAGTAAAACTAAGAACCAATGCACAGAAGTGGCTTGTTCAAGTTCCTGGAGCTAAATATTGGTACAACTAGGGTTCGAGGGGCCCAGGTCCTCCTACAACATAGCCACCATCTCCTGCAGGATTTGGGCAGTCAGAAGAGAGAAGGGTGGGGACTTGGCAGACAGAGATCAGATAACATCTCTAGTCAGAATACCATGAGAAGGACTAACCTTCTCCCCACACAGAAAACACAGGCTTCCTGGCAGTTTTAAAAAAAAAAATAACAAAACAAAACAGCTGGGAAACAGACCTTCTCAACCCGCAGCTGCAACATAAGGCTCGGACACTAAAACCCAGAGCTTACTGTGTCAGGTCAGACAAAGCCCAAATGACTCATGGCAGTCTTAAGTGGTTGCAATTATATTTCTTAGTATTGCTCTCTCATATCAAAATAATAATAGCAATTATATGCAGTTATATTTTATATCCAAATGCATATTTATCCCTGCAGGGTCATGTAATGTAGAAGAAATAAAGAATTCCAAGGAAGAACTATCAGCACTCTTCTGCGCTAGTGCTGCTTCCTGACTCTCCTTAGCTCTGCTAGGAAAACGCAAGCTTTTATCAGCCGAAATTGTCTCAACCAATTTTGCTATGAGCTATTTCTGACATTGCTAATGTGTTTCTACAGAATACTTTCACAGGCCAGAGGGCAGCTGAGGGAGTCCCACAGCCTCTAGGAAGACAGTAGGTCTTAGTCTGAATAAGGAATATTGAGGTTGCTCATTAGGCATAAGGCCTGTCACTTAATGTTCGCCATGGAAGAATTTCTCAGAAGCAGAAGAGAACCTTTTAGGGAGATTCATACAAAGCAAGTGGTGGTGGAACAGCTGGCTGCAGTTTTCAGTGAAAAGCATACAGCCCACATTCCCCAGTCTCTATTGGATACGTTACTGAACATATGTACAAAATAGGATGAGCCATAGAAACAGTATAGATTGTTGTGTGAATTCAATGGCATAAATGCATGCTTGTTCCTAGCTTGTCATATGTATGGACTGCATCTTCCCATAACCAATGGTTTCCTTCTCCTCCTTCCTGATTCCTCGTCTCCACCCCCTTTTATAAAAGTGTGTGTGTGCGTGTGTGTGTGTGTGTGTGTGTGTGTGTGTGCACCACAGCACACATGTGGAGCTCAGAAGTCAACTTTGCGGAGTCGGTTCTCTCCATCCACCTTTACGTGGGTTCCAGGGATTGAACTCAGGTCACCCGGGTTGAGCAGCAAGCACCTTTGTCCACTGAGTTATCTTATAGCCTCAACTCCTTTCTTCTTCTTAGGGAAGTCAACTCAAAGTTCTGGTTGTACTGCTGAAGAGAAAAGACATCCCACATGCAGACCACTGGAGCATCTGAACTTTAGAAAGGGTAGGCCTGAACCATAGTTGGGAACTTTGGTTCCCAGGAAGGGGAGGAAGTCAGCTGCCCAGTAGTCAGATCTTGTTTTAGTATGTGGTCCAACAGTGGCAGTGTCACCTGGACCATCTAGTATGAATCTCTTGAGGTGGGACCCATAGATGTGGGGCTCCAGCATCACTCCAGGTAATTCTTTTGCTCAGTCAAGTCTGAGAAGTGCCACACAAGAGAAGAGATTATCACCAAATTTGAAAGGACATCGAGACACTGCTCCAGACAGCAATGTGGTGCTCAAGGACTCAAGTCAAAGAGACTTTAGGGAGAGGTGAAGCAGTGAAAGCCTCTGGGGAGAACATTCAGGAACCACGGAAGCCTTATAAGTGTCACAACATTTCTATTCAGTCGACATGAACCCACACGCCGTTCATTCATCTTCTAACTAGAAATGAGCCAGGGAGCTTATTAGAAATGGGCTGGGCAGGCGATTCCCAAACAGGAAGGGATCTGCTGTAAAGGCCTTAGGCTTTGATGACAGTGAGAGAAAAGGGAGATGGGAAGACAGCATGTTGCCAACCCTGGGAAGAAAGGACCGCAGGACCAGAAGCAAGTAGCCCAAATCCCAGGGGGCTAGGAAAGAGAAGGAAAATCCAAGAGCTAGCCATGGGGCTGAGACATGCTCCATCAATCTCCCACTGGCAGGAGGCCCGGTGGGGAGCCTCCCTCTCAGAAACTAACATCTGCCTTTCTTCACGTCTCTGCAGCACACTGGATGACCTGCTAGGGAACAGTTTCAGCATCACAAGGATCAGGACACAGGATGCTTACAAAATCCAGTGACAAGTGTAAACACTGACCTAGCTACTTCCTTGAGGTTAGCAGGCCAGTTTCATTTTACTGGCAAACTCTGTCGCTTTAGTGAATCACTATAATTCATTAAGAGTATGTGAACTATAGATGCACAACTATGTATATTGTTAAGAATATTTGAGAAATATATATGTGTGTATATATAATGTAGACTTGAAACAAGTAGCAAATGTATTATACTATACTGTGTGTGTGTGTGTGTGTGTGTGTGTGTGTGTAATAGAGTTTATACTACTTATGCCTCTAAAACTGGAAGGTTTTCAGTTAAGATCTTAATGTCATGCCTTGTAGAGAATTTAACCTGCTACCGATCCAACAGGATTCTGTTTGTGGTTAGGGCTGTCTGAACTCATTTCCACCTTAAATTCCTGTCAAGGATCTAGATCTGATTTGGACTTTAATCTATCAAATATCTGAAGTAAACTTAAGTCCTGTGTGCTCTTTTTCCTAGACCTACTGTGTCAGCCACGTTTCTGTGACTGTGAGAGAACCATGACCAAAGGCAACTTAAGCAAAGGAGAGTTTATTTTGGATTATGGTTCCACAGTGCCCATAGCATGGAGCAGAGGCACAGCAGCAAGCCATGGGCATGATGACAGGGCAGAAAGGTGAGAACTCACGTTTTCAAATAGAGTCACAAAGCAGAAAGAGTAAAGTGAAAGTGGAAGAGATTTTCCCTCTCAAAGCTTGCCCCCAGTAGTAACTTTACTCAGCTAGGTGATACCTCCAAAACCTCAAACAGGGATCAAGTATTCAAATACCAAAGCCTACAGAGGACACACTCCTTAAAAACAGCATACCTACTAAGGCTGTAAGTTTGTTTCATCTCCTTTGCCTACATCATGTTCCTTTGGCTACCTTCCTTCCTGTGTTTTATTGTGTACCTACTGTGCATCCATCTCAATGTGAGACCCTATGATCCAAACTCTTCCTTCAAGAGAACACCAATGTACTGTCGGGAACAAGACTCTCAACTCCCTTCCTAGGTTCTGCAACTTGATAGGAATTAAAAACTCAATAAAAAAGATTGGCAAGGAAAACATGGCCTAAAGATAGACACTCAAGAGATGAGTTCTGAGAATCCAGTAGGGAGATAATACGCTTTATGAAATGGGGACAGAAAAATACAGAGGAAATCCACAATTAGAAATTTGAGAAAACTTCCTAGAACTGAGGTCATGTGTAAATATGGTACATGAGCCATCAGAACTGAGCCACGTAGACATGTCACAGGGCCATTCCAGAAGTTCAACACAAGGATACTACCAAGCTCTGGTCCCAGAGAAGAGTGCAAGAGGCAGAACACGAACAACCAGAGGGAAGTAAGACACAGTATGAGCAGCTGCTCAAGATACTGCTGCCTTGACTTCCCAGGGGTGGATACCAAAATAAACCCTTCCTCTCTTAAGCTGTTTCCATCGCTGCAACAGCAGAGACTAAAACCATAGCCAAGGCATTCAGATGCAAACAACTGTAAAAACACAAACGGAAAATAAGGCAACTCAGAGAGGACAGAAAGTCATTCGCGAAAGAGAAAAATAGGCTGTGTGTGGTCCACGCATAAGTACAGCCCGGGGATGAGCACTGATACAGGGAGGGAGGACAGAGGGAGAGGATGAGGACAAGGATTATAAACGTCATCTTCCAATGTAGAATTTTTAAAACTGGAGGGGAAAGGTAAAGAAACAGAAACATTTAGATAAGATTCAGAAGTTTGGAAGAAGGAACCTTCCGGTTTCCATCTGCGGTGGGAGACCAGTGCCTGGGCCACCAGGGTTCCATAGCCAAGTAGTGCCAGGAGAAAGCTACCCCCCCAGGAGCGTGGAAAAGCCATGAGTGGGGTTAAGATGAGCACCACTGCTCACCGGGACCCGCCCAGAACCTGCAGGACACAGGGACTGAGGTAAAGTCGGGCATAGGAACCTTCCGGTTTCCATCTGTGGCAGGAGACCTCTGCCTGGGACACCAGGGTTCCATAGCCAAGCAGCACCAGGAGAAAGTTACTCTCCCAGGCCCTCAGGACACAGAGAC
>CM052707.1:9625420-9680691 GCA_028551405.1 Uromys caudimaculatus | reverse complement strand
GGCCATTCTTCAGAGTTCAGGTAACATTTCATTAGTAAGATGGGGCATTTCATGAGTACCAGTCGATGAGTGCGGCTGGGAAGCAAGGTCCTTAGTGAGGAGGCCATCAGCTATCCTCTTTGCCCCACTCCCTTAAGGCAGGGTTTCTCGTGGAACCTTGAGCTAGGCTGACAGCCAGCTATCACTAATCATCTTTGTGTCTCTTCCTGTAGTCCTGGGAATACAGGCATGTGGGACCACACCTGGCTTTTTACAAGGGTCCTGGGGGATTCAAATTCAGGTCTTCATGCTTGCATAGCAAATGCTCTACCCACCGAGCAATACTACTAAGTCATCTCTCCAAAGGCACCTTTTAGTGAGGAAAGGTTTATTTTGGCTGATGGTTTTGGTCGTTGCTCACTAGGCTGTTGCTTTGGACCTGTGGTGACAGAACATCATGATAGGAGTGTGAGGTGGAGGAGCCTTATTTTCTCCTTAAACTACATAATAGTCTTTGAGAATACCTTCTTTAGGTTTTGCTGAGTGTGCTGCATAGTATCCGAAGTCAGGATTGGGAGACAGAGCAAGGAGAGAGCCAAGTAGCTATTATGTAAACTCTGGGCTCCTTTAAAATTGGCTATGCAAATTAGCCTGTTGATGAATAGTCACACATGAAGAAACCGGATGTATCCTGTAACCACAGTTACCAGGGTTTTGTCTGCTATAACATGATTGAGTGCTTTTTTGGCAGTGTCTACCTGAGTGGCAGGTCTGATTTATCTTGACCATTGTAAATCAAAAAAAGGATTCTAAGAAGTGCTTTTGTGTCTAGAAAACAGAGGTGAATTTGTAAAAGAATTTTTGTGGCTTTGACATTTAAGTTCAGAACCTTAAGACTGGGTGTCCTTTTGAGTGGGAACATCTGAATTCAGTGCATGAATGTGGACAATGGACAGTGAGGTGGCACCACCGTGGAAGCCTGTGCAGGCGTCGGTGAGCATGTGGCCTATGGAAGGTGCAGGAGAGCCAACAACGATGAAGGGCAGTGGTTGACTGTGCCAGCTTGTAGCTGAAGTTTAATAAATGCACACAAACTCTACAGGTTTAGATGAGGGAGAAGAACATGTCATCTATAGGTGCTAAGGAAGACCTTCGATTGGAAGACTACTTTCTTCCATTCACAATCCACAGCACTTCTTAAAAATAGGATGGGCTGGCACACATCAGTAATCTCAGCGTTGCAGAGGCTAGGGGGTCACAAGTTCAAGATCATCCTTGTCTGTGAAGTACATTTGGGACCAGCCTGAGCTGCTTCAGCTCTGTCTCTCTGTCAGTCAATAAATAAATAAAATTGTTGATATTCAGCTCGGTGAACACATACTGTGTGTGAACTGAGACCATTGGGTTTAGTGTAGTAGCACTTTAAATGAAGATACATATACGTATCTTTACCTTTAGCCAACAATGAGTAGATTACTACTGCTCAGAGATACTAAATTTCGGTTCGTTTGGTAGTCTTAGGTTTGTGGCAGTTGTAAGACATTGTGTGTGGTGTACTGTAAAGGTCATTAGCAGTGTGAGGGATGAAGTTGTTAGCTGACAGTAGGGTATCCATCTGCATCTCCTACTGTGTCTCGGGGACCGTGCATTTCTCATGATAATCATATGTTAAAGGGTTTTCATTGTTGTTCTTCTTGAGACAGGGTCTCACAGTGTAGACCTGGCTAGCCCTGCAGCTCCATATAGACCAAGTTGTTCTCAAACTCACAGAGATTCACCTGCCTCTGCCGCTCACCTGTCTCTCCCTCCTGTGTGCTGGTATTAAAAATGCGTAACGCTATACCGGCCACCATAGTTATTACTCTTAAACAAATACCAGTTAGCAACTTGTGAAGTTGAGTTTGAAGAGAAACATCACTGACCTCCAGAGCACAGGCTTCTGCGGGTCGTACACTGGTCAGAGCTCTCAGTTTTCTAGGGGAGCATGTCTTATTTCTATTGATAAGAGTGCTTTACATACCTGGGTTGAGGTATTATTTTGTGTAAAGCCATGGGTTATAATGTCTGTAGTAATTAGTTTAGGGAATCACAAATGTTTTCAACAAGAAATTTCCTGTAAGCTGCTGTGATGGTTTGAATAAGAATGGCCCTTATGGGCTCATATATTTGAATTCCTTGTCACCTGAGAGTGGAGCTGTTTGAAAGGATTAGAAGGGTTGGGGACGTGGCCTTGTTAGAGTAACTGTTCCACTAGGGGTGGGCTTTAGATTTCAAAGTCCCATGCCAGGCCCAGTCTCTTTCTGCTGCCTGCAGATCAGAGTGTACAGCTCTTTGCTCCAGGGCCAGGCTGGCCTGTGTTCCATGCTTTCACTGTGATGATAATGGACTGGCCTTCTGAAATGGTAAACCAACTCCCAGTTAAATGCTTTATCTTGTCAGTGTTGTCTTGTTCTTGGTGACTCTTCACAGCAACAGAAGATGACTAAGACAGTTGCTGAGAGTCACAGGGAAGACAGTCATCCTCAGATGATCTGAGTTAGTGTCTATACCATCATGTCCATCACAAAAGAAGGGGCTGCTGTTTGCCTTTAACAGAATAAGGTTTCAAAGGTAATGTTACTACTAATGACCTAGGGGCCACACAGGGGCACTGACAGCGCAATACTGACTTTTGCCTGGGTAGTTTACCCCTGGCAGGCTAGGGCCTGTGTTAGCATTCTCCTGAAGAAGACTTACAGGAACTTTTGTTTTGTTTACCCCCAGACTGTACAGTGTGGCTCAGTTGGTAGCGTGCATGCCTAGGCTGTGGGAAGCACCGCACAGTGGTGGTAGTGGTGGTGGTGGCACCATGCTTTCTAGAACTGCCAGCAGCTGTGGTTACCTGAAGGAGGGAAGGAGGGATGGACAAGACTGTGCTCCCAACTTTCCCTTCAAGGGAGGAGGGGCTCACAAGGCCCCGCCCTTCCCTGGGGATGCTGGGGACAGGGCCTTGTAAGCCTCTCAACGGATAGTCTAACAGTTGCTGGGGGGAGGGGCTCTTGAGGGTCCACATCCTCCTTAAGGCTGTTTAGACTGGTCACAGTTGCTGGGAGGGAGATTTGCTTCGCTTTCCTTTATTGGGTAGCTGCCGGTGCTGCTGTGAGGCCCTCCGTTTAAACTCCATAGTTGGGTGGAATCTTTGATTTGCTTGAGCACGTCATGGCCTATGGAGTAGTGAGTAGCTCCTGTCTGAAGTATGTACTGCTCCAGTTCTTCTCACCATTGAAACCAGTCAGAATCATAAGGCCAGGGAGGCCTTGGGGTGGGGGTGGGGAGTGGAGTCTGTCTGGGGGGGAGGGGAAGGAGTCTGGTCAGAAGTGCTTTGGGCTTCCACTGAGTTGATGAATTTTGAGAAGGTGAAGACAGACTTAGGCGATGTTGGTCACAGTTGGGCTGCATGAGATGTCTCCCTGAGCTCCCCTTTCTGTCATGCAGAGGGCTTCTCAGCTGGGGCCAGCAGGCTTCCTTTGGCTGAGTTTCTATTGCCTTTTCTAATGGCTTCTTATGTTTAGCTTGCTGAAGGGTGTCTGTAGTTTTAATTCTGTCATCAGATAGAGATAGTTGAATTTTCTTTATTATGTGTGAGGAAAGGTAGTGTGTGGTTGTACACGATTTTGTTAAGTTTATAATAGAACAGAGTTTCTTGAGAAACACAAATGTTTCTGAAAGGCAATTTAAACATTTCCAAGGATAATAATAAAAGTAAATGTGTTACTTAGGTAAAACAAAAGCTGTACTATTAGACAGTCTTGTTATTTTTAGAACAAAAATGACATTTTGTTTTCTCATGGCATGTGATTTTGGACTTAGATTTTTTACTTTGCAGGTTTATTTTCTTAAAACTTTGCCTTGCATAGCCAGTTCTGCGACACACAGTCTGATGTTCTTTGTTTATGGCATCTGTTCTATTTAATTTCTTCCAGAAAATGCAAGGTATTCCATCCCACCTCCGTGCTTTGGATCGGGGAGCGATTCTGCTCTAGGACAAGACTGTCCATACCATGTTACCCAGAAGCAGTCAGGCTCCTGTTGAGGATGTTGACCTCACTGGCTTGCTTCTCCTCAGCAGGCTGCTGTCAATAGACTCTTCTCTCATGTCCATACCTAGGTGATGCTCTTCTCTGTAGAAAATGGATCGTCGCCAGTGGTTGATATCTGTGGTTGCTGGGCCCTGCGCTGTGGGCAAGCCTTCAGACAGCTTGGTTGATTGCTTAAGCATCGCCTGTCCACTTGTTGAGTGAGCCGTTCTGCACTGACAGCTGCATGAGGCAGGGTCCACAGGCCCTGACCCACTTGGTTGTTTTTATCTCAGTTATTGCCTGTCGCTGGCTGCTTGCTGAGGTTGAGCATTCCAAGATGGGCGGCCTTTTGCCTCTTGTTTGCAAGATGGTTTCCACATCACACCCATTTTTTGGAAGGGTGAAAAAGAAAGAAGAAGGAAGGTTGGTCTGTATCAGAAGCATTCTTAAGACTTTCCAGTAAGCTTAGATCTAGCAGGCCACAGTTTTTACGTGGTTTCCTTCAACTGATAAGTAGGTGTGACAAGATAGTCACTTGTGGTTCAGCTCCAGGGCAGCAAGGAATAAAAGATTGTACTGGCTTCTGGATCTTTCAGTAAATAATTCTAGAGGGGAGCATCTCTCTGTCTCTGCAGCCACCAGGCATTCAGCAGGCCACTGAACTGTTGACAAGAGCCATGCCCTTTCCTGGGTTTAGGGCATCAGAGGAACCCAGAGACATTTATCTAACTAGAAAGTCCAGTCTAATGCAGTCTAAGGCAGAACAAAAGCAGCCGTGAAGTGCTGCTTCTTCAGCAGAAGACGTTCTCGGTGTTAACTTTCTGTCCCTGTAACTGAATAGCTGAAGTGTTAGCGTTGAGGGAAGGCTTACCTGAGCCAGTTCCCAAGGCTTCAGTCCAGAGTCGGTTGGCCCCACTGCCTTTGCTGTGGAGAGGAGTCCACGCAGATGAGAGCGCTTGCTTACATGGGGACAGCCAGGGACAGAGAAGAGGAGGGCCTAGGGGTCCACTGAGTCCTCTTGAAGACCTTCTAGTAGGTTCTGTCCCTTCAAGGTTCTACCTCTGTCCAACAGTGCCCGGCTAAGACTGAGCATTCGGTGGAGGTGACCTTGGGGGGCATTTACCATTCAAACTACAGCCCCTGGATCCCTGAGGTAATAAAAGCTGCTCACCCTAAAGAGAGGAGCCATGGTCTGGGCATGTTGCAGTGGTCTAGTTGCAGTGAGAAGGGAAGAGAGGGAGAGGAGGAGGGAGGGAGGGAGAGAAGGAAGGAGAGAGAGCTGTGTCTGGGGGAGATGGATGCTGTCAAAGGGGAAACTTAGCATGGCCTAGTGGCTTCATTGGGTTTTATGAAATGTCCTCAGCTTGACGCTGGAGAGTCAGAGGGAACCCGGTGTTGATTAGTTTTGGCCTCGTTGGTATTCCCGGTGTTTGATGTTCTGCGCCAGTCATCTGGATTTGTCTTCATCTGCTGTGGCATTCGTAGCTTCTCTCCAGGCATGGCTTCTGCTTCCCTGAATTCCACACTCAGGATCTTCACCCTGGGCTTCTCTCAGTTTTACCTGTTGCTGTTTCTCCCATGTAGATCCTCATTCTCCTGTCATGTTCTTTCGGGAGGGAGTTAACACTGGTCCAGCAACATAGCAGTGTTTGTACTTGGGAAGAGGTGGTCAAGGCTGGCTCTTGCCGGTCCTTGGCTAGCCTTGTCTGTTCCCTGCTTGTGGACAAGGTACCTGTTCCTGTTTAGTAAGCCTGTGATAGTGGACACTTGTGTGAAAGTGCCACCTCAGCAGGGTCAGAAGAGGGCCAGGTGGATTGAGAGGCTGGGCACTTGACAGATCCTGCTTGACAGTTTTGTGCCATAGCTTGTTGCGTGTGCAAATGCTGTTTTTATTAAACTTATAAAGACGAGAGTGCAGATACACATGTCTAAAGACTTGTGACCAATATTTTTTGAGATACAAATCACATATCCCACAGTCCATTCATTTAAAGCGTATAATCTGATGGCTTTTTATCAGCCTGTGTTATTTTTGTGTCCGATACTGTCTGTTTTCCTAAGAGCGCCAGCCTTGCAGAGGTGGGTATGGATGAGACTGTTCAGAATGTGGTAGATGGGTACTAAGGGATGTACAGGATGAGCTGCTATCTGGAGCTGGCGAGAGGGCTCAGTGAGGAAATGTGCTTGCTGCCTCAGCCTGGTGACCTGAATCTGCTCCCTGAATCCATGTAAAGCTGGGAGATCAGAACCGATTCCCCAGATTTGTCCTTTGACCTTGTACTCGCTGGTTTTGTGTCAATTTGACACAAGCTGGAGTTATCCAAAAGAGAAAGGAGCTTCAGTTGAGAAAATGCCTCTATGAGATCCAGGTTTAAGGCATTTTCTCAATTAGTGATCAAGGGCAGAGGGCCCCTTGTGAGTGGTAACATCTGTGGGCTGGTAGTCCTGGGTTCTATAAGAAAGCAGGCTGAGCAAGCTAGGAGAAGCAAGCAAGCCAGTAAGTTACATCCCTCCATGGCCTCTGCATCAGCTCCTGCTCCTTGACCTGCTTGAATTCCAGTCCTGACTTCCTTTCATGATGAACAGAAGCACGGAAGTGTAAGCTCAATAAACCCTTTCCTCCACAACTTGCTTCTTGGTCATGATGTTTGTGCAGGAATAGAAACCCTGAATAAGACCTCTATGACGTGTGTCTCTGACATCAGCCATGCTAGTTTTGAAAGTTTAAGAGCTGGTTTCATTTTATTCAGATTGAACCTGAATCTGCAAGGTAAGTGGTAGGGCGAATGTATATGTATTAATGTAGCTTATTGGGACCATGAAAAATCCACTTGTGAATGTATCAGTAAAATGCTTCTAGGAATCAGGAAGAGGAAGTGAAGTTAATCTAGCATGTCCACACTGCTGTCCTTTAAGCATGTAATCGAAAGTTATTAGAGACTTTGTGTCCTCCCTTTTCAGGTAGGCTGTGGGAATCCACCTGTATCTCCTATTTACAACATATCTCCTTTTAGAATAACACATCCCCAGCAGTTACCAGTGTGCTAGTGACTGCTCTGTTGGGTAGCGGAAGTCGGCCTGACTTTAAGTCTCGAGGTTCACACCACCTCCCCTTCCAGTTGAGGGCGAGAGTGAGCACTGTCTCACCTGCTGTATGAGTGGCTGACTACTTATAATGTGTTTGTCGCCTCATTCGATTTTCTCAGTTAATTGAGGGAGATTTTTAGGCTGTGTTCAGTTAGCTTGTGAATTGTCACATATTGTGACGTAAAGATCTAGAGTCCTTAAATAAAGTGACCAAGTAAATGTACAAAGTTTTTAGTTGGTTGTGTCAGGAGTTGAATTTAGCTCTGAGAGTTGGCCTTAGGGGCACACAGTTGACACACATCTACCATAGAGCTGTGTTCTATGGTCCCATCTGTTAGGCTGAGTTTGCCCATCAGTTACTTCTGTGTTGCTGAGAGATCAGCTTAAGGCCAGAAAGATGTCTGTGTGTAGTGTGGGCCCTCTCCCTTCCCCGTGATTGTAGAGCATTAGTTTTCAACCTTCCTAATGCTGTGACTCTTTAATACAGTTCCTCATGTGGTGACCCTCAAACATAAAATTATTTTTGCCCCTGCTTTGTAACTGTAATTTTGCTACTGTTATGAATCGTGATGTAAATATCTGTTTTCTGATGGCCTTAGGTGACCCCTGTGAAAGGGCTTTTTGATCCCCAAAGGGTTGAGAGCTGCTGGTTTAGAGGGGTCTCTCCATGACTGCTTAGACAGACTGTCATGGTGGCAGGAGACCTACGGATGCTGTTTCATGTCATGGTGTAAAGGAAGCTGAGGGGCCAGAGACAAGCTCTGTACCCCCCCATACCCTTCTCATCTCCCTGTGCCCCCCACCTCCGGGCCTACTTAAACTTTTTTTTTTTTTTTTTTTTTTTTTTTTTTTTTGAGATTAGGTTTCTCTATGTAGCCTTAGCTATTCTGTAACTCACTCTGTAGACCAGGCTGGTCTAGAACTCAGAGATGTGCTTGCTTCTGCCTTCCGAGTGTTGGGATTAAGGGTGTGGGGCACCACTGCCCGGCTCATGTAAACTTTTTAAAGGGACACTTCATAGCATTATACCTCCCTCCCCTCAGTTTTTAAAGATCGAGTCTCTTACAGAAACCCCAGGTTAGCTTTGAATTCATTACCCACTCCCTCCCCTTCATGCTGGGATTGTAAGTATATGTGTCACCATGCCCAGTAACAGTTCTTTTAAAGAATTTATTTTCCCATGGTTTCCTTGAAGTTCCATTTCTTGTATGATAAGTAGTTTTTTTTTTTCAAAGATTTATTTATTTTATGTGAGTACATCGCTGTCTTTAGACACACCAGAAGAGGGCATCAGATCTCATTACAGATGGTTGTGAGCCACCATGTGGTTGCTGGGATTTGAACTCAGGATCTCCGGAAGAGCAGTCAGTGTTCTTAACCGCTGAGCCATCTCTCCAGCCCCGATAAGTAGTTTTTTAAAAGAAAAGAAAGGCCAGGTAGTGGTGGCATGCTTTTGATCCTAGTACTCAGGGGGCAGAGGCAGGTGGATCTCTGAGTTGGAGGGCAGCCTGGTTGGTCTACTGATGGAGTTCCAGGACAGCTAGGGCTACACAGAGAAACCCTGTCTCAAAACACTTTAAAAAGAAAAAAAAGATCTGCTCATTTGATTATCTGAGGAACAGCTCATTAGGAGTTAGATGATTAGATGAGGGGAACTGGTTTTCCTCTTTTGGGGCCGGTTTACAATAACTCTGTTTGAGGGGCATTACCTTTGTCACCCCTGGCCCAATAGGAAAACCCTATCTGTTTGCTGTGCATACTGGGCAGGGCTTTCACAGGCTTGCAAAGCTTCTGCAGACTTAGCATTGGGACAGAAAGCTGGGTGTGAAGTCACTTCCCCCTGGAGCCTGGAGGAGGTGCTGGGTATAGCATTCACCCAGAGGCAGGTTGCTTTCTAAGACCTTGTCAATGTTCTTGTATCTCCGAGACAAGCCTGCTGAAATGTACAAACTCTTCTCTGGGGGTGTCCACCTTTAGCAGTGAACTCTTTTCTGCATATGAGTTGTGCTTTCCATTTCTGTGTGTCTTTGCTGGTACCTTCAGTATGGGTGGGTCAGTGTTTAGTCCAAACCCTGGGAGTGTACAAAACTGTTTCTGTGGCCCTCTCTTCCACACTTGGTGTTGGAGGTAGTCCTCCTGGGAGAAGAGAAGTAATGTTTTTCTTGTGGAGTAGCAGAGAGCCAGGCCTGCAACTGTATCTTCATTAAGTGTTGCCAGGACCAAATACCTGGCAAGAAGCAACTTGAGCTGTTACTTGGGCTCACAGTTTGAGGGGATACAATGTATCAGAGTGTCGGTGTCATGCCTACGGCAGGAGTTGCTTCTTTAGTCAGATAGCAGAGTCTAGTACTTGTATTCCTCTGGATTTCTCTACTTTCTTCATTTTGGTTTTCTCAGCCTGGGGAGTGGTGCCACTCCTGAAGGGTGAGTCTTTCCTCCTCAGTTCTCTGAATATACCCTCACAGTCTGCGCAGACCCTAAGTCCAGCCAAATTGATAATGGAAGATTAATCATAATGAGCATGCTACATTTTAAACACGAACTTAATTGTTTTGAACAAAATTTGCATAATGCAAATGAGGTGTTCCAAATTATAGTCAGAGATTCGTATGTGTATCTCAGGGTACCATAGTCATTTCAGTCCTCAGAGTACAATGTGATGTATGTGTTGTCCTGAGTCTTTCGGAGTAAGATACGCTAGAGCGTGTAGTGTAGTGGTCCTCCACCTTTTCAGGGGAAGACTGGTGTTTGTAGGAGGGAGTTGGATGCAAATAGTATTTGGAGTCAGGTGTAATTCGTGGTGTGTTCTGTGCTGTCTTGGACACATATGCAGTGACTATATTAAAGCAAGCTCAGTGATAAATCTGTTGAGCTTTGTTTAAATCTACCAGTTTCTACATTTATTTAACTAGGCTTCTCTCCTTAAAACATTCTTTTACTTCTCAAAGGACAAAGATGGGTAAATATTGGTGTAAATTCTGGCCGGAGGGACTGCAAGTGAAGTCTTAGTATCTGTGGGTGTAGAGGGTTTTTTTTTTAATGCTTCTCTGAGGAGGCAGGGGAGATGGCTGAGCATCTGTAACAGAGGACCCATGTTCAGGTCCCAGCACCCATGTGACAGCTAACACATATATTAAATAAATTAAACACACACTCATGAAAACACTAGTCCTTTTGTGCCAGAACTTAGTGTAGCTGGATGTGCTGGCGCACACCTTTGATCCACTGCTTGTGAGGCAGAGGCAGGCAGATCTCTGTAAGCTGGAGACCAGCTTAGTTTACAGAGTGCGTTCTAAGACAGCCAGAGCTGTATAAAATAGAGATCTTGTTTCAAACAAACAAACAAAAACAGTCCCCCAGGGAACTTAGTATCACGGTCTGAAAAGTGCCATAGAAGGGGCTGAGCTCTGCCTGCAGATCCCTGTCTCTGCCCAAGAGGACTTGAGAGAGCAGAGTGGCCCCAGAAGCTGCACAGAAAGAGAACATACATTAAAAAAAAAAAAAAAAACACACCTTGTCTATGGGCTTTGTTTAGTTGGGGTCTTTTCCCCAGGAAATAGGTACATTTGGGGCAAAAAAAAAAAAAAAAAAAAAAAAAAAAAAAGAATTGTGGAGGAGGAGGAGGGGACACAAGAAGAGATGAAGGAAATGGGCCTTAGGCAAAGGACTGGTGGCTTAGAGCCTGCTGCAGCCAGAGTGGCCTTGTCCTCCACAGCACACTGTTGGAGGCTTGGTCCTCACTGTGGGGGTGGGGAATCTCTCAGAGATGGAGCCTAGCAGGAGGGCTTTAGTTCTTGGAGCTGTGCCTTTGCAAGGGCGGAGTGACACCACAGGCGGTCTGGTTTGTCCCCCCCCCCCCCCCCCCCCGCCCCGCAGTCCTTTAATTCCTTTTCCCTCTTGCACACACTTGCCCTGATGGGACTTGCTGTTAGGCCTGCCTTTGACACTCAAAAGCGTGAGCCAGGCAAACCTTTGTAAATAACATGCCATGGGCATTTTGTTATAGCATTGAAAAGTGGACTATTGTAGCCTCACATTGTGCGAAGGGTGCGTCCCATTCAAGCCTTACAGATCGTGAAACTGAACAGGGCAAACCGAGCACGCTTTGTTATATCATCAGTTTTCCTAACAGACAACATGTGGCGGATTTGAGCAGAAAACCGGTAAACGCACTGTCCCCAAATCCTAAAGACTGCTGTCAACGCCAGTGTGATTCCCCATGCTATACTGGGTAGATGCCTGCTCTGCAAGAGCAGTTTCCCTAACTATTAACAGCATCCGGTGACCCTCACTTGCTGTATTTTCTTAGGATGGAGGCCTCACATACTAACACAACCTCCCTTGCGCTCCAATCTCATCAGCCAAGGTTTTTATTTTACCAAAGAAAATTGTTAGGCTTCGGGACTTAGCTCAGTGGTAGAGAGCAAAAGTCCTTGGTTGGGTCCTCAGCTCAGGGTGGCGTTGAAGGTCAGGGGTAGGTGCTAGATAAGACAAACTGACAAAAGGCAGGCAGACAGACAGCCCACCAACCTACCAACCCTAGAAACACCTACAGGGCACCTAATTGTAGTGTTAAGTCCTTACAGCTCCTACAGTGGGATGACCCCCGAGGGACACCCCATCTGTTCCTCTGGTGAAATAAGTTTTCAACATATGTAGTTCTGATCTTTAGGGAAGTACTTAGTAAATATTCTTGATGAAGAAAGGAGAAATGGAAATAGTTCATAATTGAAAATTTATTTCTGTTAATGGTTTTAAACATACCGTTAAAGAGGACCTGTGCACCAAGGCTTCCGCTTCCTTGTGCACAAATACCGTCTTCACCCGGTGAAGCCCGAGTTGCTGCCACTGTCTCCCTTTAATTTCTGTAGATTGACAGGTCCTTTCCACAGCGGTGATTAATATTTACAGCGATTCCCCTGGGGACACACAAAGTCCTGTGACTCATCAGCAGTGATGGTTTCTTCAGCCCGGCTTTCCAGCCACATGTTTAGTACCCTTTAATTGTTTGGAAATTGGGCATCAGTTTGTGGTCTTTTTCTTTCTTTTTAGTTCTGTTTGCTAAAATGCTTCCCATCCCCACTATTTCAGTTAAGAAACTGTAGAAAGCTACGAAGGGACCTGTTTTCGTCTGTTTGCAGCCTTGTAGACCTGTGGCTGGAACCAAGAACATGTTGGAAACGCCTAAGGTGGCTGCCAACTTTGTCTAACCGTGGAGTTGAACAGTACATTTTTGGGTGATGAATAATTAAAATGTGTACTGGAAAATAATTCTTTCATCCACATGTTTTGCATTATAAAATAGAGCCTGGCTGGCCTCAGCAAAGCAGAAGAAAACTGGGTCCTGAGCCGTGGTCTGATGTGTTGTCTGTGTGTGTACTTTCAGCTGTGTAGTTGCTGGTTTCAAACTCGTGGGGTTGAGTGCACCTCTCGTTCAGCATTCCAAATAGCTGGGAGCACAGGCGTGTACCACTGCACCCAGCTTTAGAGTCCCCTTCTCTAGTAATAGAAATAGTGTGTTCACACATGAGCCACTCTGCACTCTTGTTGTCACTGCCTTAGGCCACATGTCACCTGGGTTCACTGGGGACACCTCTCCCTTGCTTTGAGCTTACTTACAATTTTTCGAATTGCTGATATAGTAGTCATTTGTTTATCACAGAATGTAGGCATTTTAGCCCCGTCATAGTGACTTTATAGCGCTATCTACATCTGTGTCCTGCTTTTTAACTGTCACATGATGTACATGTGAGCATTACTTATTGTGTGCTTAATTTATGAGAAGTGAAGTGCATAGATTAGACACAGTACTTTATATTTTGGCCTAGATTCTAATTCCAGCTGCTGTAGCTCTATTACTTTGCTCAAGTTACTAACCCTCTCTGAGCTGTGACATGGAGTACTTGTATTAGTCAAAGTGAACTACCCTCGATAGAGTGGCTTCAACAGAATTACACTGTCTCGGGCTCCTGGCTATAGAAACCTGAGGTCAAGTGTTCGTAGTACGGAAGCACTGGGTTCCTCCGAGCCCTTCTGTTCCGCAGATATGAACCTTCATTGTTTCCCTTAGCTTTCTGTTGCTGTAACAAATAGCTTCCCTGATCAGCTTACCAAGTAAAAAGATACATTTTGGCTCAGGGTTTTGGAGACTTTAGCCGTTACCAGTCGGTCCCATTGCTTTGGGCCTGTGGTGGCACAGTGTGTTTTGGTGGGTTTGGCAGAACAAACTCCCATGCCTGGGATGGAAAACAGAGAATGAAACCATGGTCCCACAGTCATAGTTGAGGACATACACCCAGTGGCCCAAACATTCCAATATTGGCCTCACTGAAGAGTTACCAACTCCTGATAGCCTAGCTGGCCTTTTAGCCACAGGGACCTTTGGGTGATATTCCAGATGAAAACTCAAAGCAGTCTTTTATGTCTTCCATGTGTTCCCGTAGGCCAGTGAAGGAGGAGTGGGCTGGGAATTCAACATGGCATTTTCTTTTCCTATCCTCCTCCTCTTCCTCTTCCTCCTTCTCTTCCTTCCCCCCCTTCTCTTCTTCTTCCTCTTTTCTTCTTCCTCTTCCTCCTCCTCTCTTCTTTCTCTTCCTTTTCTTCTTCCTCCTCCTCCCCCTTCTCCTCCTCTCCTTCTTTTTCTCAGGCCTCCACTAATATTTTGTTTTTTCAAGACAGGATTTCTCCAAGTAGCTTTGGCAGTGCTGGAACTCTCTGTGTAGACCAGGCTGGCCTGGAACTCACAGAGATACAGCTGCCTCTGCCTCCCAAGTGCTGGGGTTAAAGATACATACCACCATGGCTCGAATATTATTACTATTGTTTAAACCCATAGTCGTCCACATAGATCAGACATTGGGGGCAAGGTAGGGCAGGTGAATGAGAAAAGCAGCCAGAAAAAGAGTGCTGATAAGTCTGGGCACAGCTGTGCACCACTGTGTGGTGAGTGACTGGTGTTGATTCCTTCCAGAATGCTCCTCCTGGCTAGTGACAAGGCAGTCTGTTGCTCTGAGAACTACAAGCACTGTCATCTCGAACTCCTAGGGTATACATGGTCACACCATTATTTAATTTGTTGACTTCTAGGAGAAAATATGTATTCTATAAATATCTCAAAGCATATGCAGACATTTTCCTTTTTAATTAGAAGAACTTGCTCAGAGTACTCTCTGAAGCTGAGCAGGGTTACCAAATGCAGTTTTCCAAATGGAGCTTGGCTTCCTGCAAGCTATTCTTGGTGTGGTGGATAAGTGCAGCTGTTCATATCTCTTAATATTTTACTTGGAGTCATTGGGTGGGCGGAGCTGGGTAGTGCTCCAGAAGCAGCACGCAGGCAGGTTGGGCTTGTGCAGAACTGACTATGAGAGATTTAGACCTACATTGTGCAACTGAGTGATAAAAAAAGGATCTATCGTGTGCAAGGTCTGGCAAATGTCTTTGCATTGGCTTTCCCTCTACTTTGTTAGTGGAAGTGATATGTTTTTAAGCCTAAGATAGGGTCCTTTGGGCTGGGCGTGTAGCTCAGTTGGTGAAAGACTTGCCTAGCACACAGGACGCACTCTCTTCAGCCTCCAGTACCTCATAAACTGGACATGATGGCTCATGCCTGTAGTCCAGACACTCAGAGGCAGGAGGGTCAGGAGTTCAAGGTCATCCTCAAGCAATTTAAGGAGTCCAAGGTGGGCACATGGGAGGGACCTAGTCACTAGAAAAAGTATAGGATTCATTGAAAAAATTTAAAAGAATGAATCTGGGGATTAATATCACAGAAGAGCTGTGTGGCTGAAGCCGACCCCAAGGCATGTGGCAGTGTGCTGGTGGGTACCTCTAAGATGAACACGTATGTGGAGGAGAGCTGGGAGGGAATGAGAGGTGGGACAGTCTGTGGGCTCTGAAGAGAGGAGGAGCTTGCACTGCCACCTGAGGCTATGGTGAGGTCCTGGACCCTGCTGCTGTCAAGGGCCATGTCTGGGACGGTGGCCCTGAAGGAGCAGGGGTCTGTGTCAATGTACATGGCCCATGTTACCATCAAAGGCCATGTGGACGTCCCTGGTCCTGGCCTCCTGGGCTGTGCCATTTTGATGGTGCAGGGCTGTGCATGGCTGGCCCTACCCCTCAACTGGGCAGTGTGGAAGAGCTGGCCCTGGTGGTGTGGCCATGGGAGAGCTGGCCATGCCCCTTGCCTGCTGCGGCACTGGGTGAGCTAGCTGGGGCGGAACTGGAGAGCTGACCTTGGTAGTCCGGGTGCAATGGCTACCCCATCTATGAACTGCTAGAGTGTGTTAGGGGGGCAGCCTTCTAGAACCAAAGCTGCAGGGTCTCCATGACACAGGATATCTGGGAGGAGTCCCGGTGAGGATCCAGGATTGATAGAGCAGCAGGAGCCAGAGGCCTCGAACCTGACCACTGACTCACCGCAGTGAACATCTTTGCTAGTGAAGATGTGTGGACAAAAGGGTGCAGTGTGGAATAAATCCACGGACACACTGCAGCTTCCGCTGCAAGATGGCTTTTTAACTCTTTGTTTGTTTAGTTTTTATTTTTTTTCTTTTCTTTTGAGGGGAGCGGGTAAAGAGGTGAATGGTAGATATGGAGGGAAGGGGAGATGAGTGAGGCCGGGGTTCATGACGTGAAATTCGCAGAGTCAATTAAAAGTTAAAGAATCCCAGAGGCCCGTGCTTTGTGGGTGAGGCCACGACTTTGATTCCTAGCACCGTACACACAAGAGTAAAACGGATGCATGTTGTTGTGAGCTGTTGTGACCTTGTTTTCATGGGTAATTATAGGTGGGAAAAGACCACCCCTCCCAGATGCTTACAGGGTTCCATAACAATTTCCCTGCAGCCATTGCAAGGTTGAATTTTGCTCTGTCCTGTATGTTCATCACTTGGGGAGAGAAATGTCTCTGTATGCAAACAGCTTTTGGCTAGGGTTGACCTGTTCCCCTGCTTAGTAAAGAGGCTTCCTGTTGTAAGATCCCAGCTGCCCAGGGCTGGCTTGGGAAATAATGCTAAGTCTTAAAGTCTCTTCTAGGAAACAACTGGGATCCCTGTGTGGGCTTCATGTTGCGTTCTGAGTTATGACGATGCAAACTGTCAGAGCAATGGTTTTGGTATGTGGTTTCCAGGGTTACGTGTGATCTTCCAAGTACGGGTTTAAAAACAATCATCTGTTTTTCCTGGGAGAAGTTTAAAACAGTCTATTAAAAATCATGTGATCTGAGTAATAAAAGCCTTAAATCAAATCAGGATGATTCAGGATCCCTGCGGGTTGGAAAGGAGAGGGGCCTGGGTCTCAGTTCTCTACCTCTGATCTCAAGATGTGAGCCAGCGCCTGATAGGCTGGGAGCCAGGTGCAGTGTTGAGCTGGCGAAGCCCCTTGGTAGAATGGCTTCTTTTATGCCGTGGGTGGTCCTGGGTCAGCTCTAGGACACAGCTTGGGATGTGATTCACCTGGGAGTGTGGGCCTGAGAACCCCACTGTCTGGTGACTCCCAGCTCAGTATGTTTGCTATGTGTGCTTGGGCAAGATCCTGGCCTCTCTGTGCCCCAGTTTCCCTAAGCTGTCAGATGAGGGGAATATTGAAAGGTGGTTGTGGTGATGAGACGAGGTACTATCTCTGAGGCACTTGGGGCAGAACTTAGTCAGCCCTGTACTGGTGTAGACTGTCCTTACAACCTTGGTATAAATTCTTTGTTCAGACCGAGTTGTTAGTCCGTTCCTGTTCTCCATTCCAGGCCTAATTTGTCCCGGGTTCTCTGGCTGAAACCTTAAGTTCATCAGGCTGGGTAAGCAAGAACTCTTGGTGGAGTCTGCGTGGCAGAATTCCTTGCTTCAGAGTCAGTATCATTTGATGGCTCTGGTGTGCTCTAAGGGTGTGTGTGAGGAGGCCTTGGCCTGGCTTTGTGTCTGCTTTAGCATGCATGTTCTGTTTGAGTGGGTTTGAGACCACAGTCCTACATATGTCCCCCCAGTTTGCTCCATTCTGTTGCATATAGACTTAGTTACTTTAACCTTCCTGGCCCCCACGTTTGTTTGTGTTGTGGCACAAGACCACCTAGAAGTTACAGAGCTTGTTCGGGTGGGTAAACTCTCATAACGCCTTTTTAGTGCCACGTGCATGCATGCGGGCGTGCGTGCCTTCTCAGGCTTGCACAAAGAGGCAGAGCTGATAAGCATTCGTCATCTTGAAAGTTCCTCAACGGCACTTACTTGGTGGTTTTCATGCCCCGTAATAGGTTCCCACAGTCCTTTCCTCCTTGATGAACGGTAGTGTGTGCCTTAAGCGCGCGTACACACACACACACACACACACACACACACACACACACACACACACCAGAGAGAGGGAGAAGGAGAAAAGGGAGAATGAATGTGAATGTCTGTGTGTGTATATATTTTTTTAGAGGTAGAGGTTGATGTCTTTTTCAGTAGCTCTACACGTTATTGATTGATTGGTTGATTGATTGATTGATTGATAGACTGATTGATTGATTGAGAGACAGGCTCTCTCACTGAAACTGTAGCTTACTGATTGTTTAGCCAGGTAGCTCCAGGTATCTGCCTGGGCTTTAAATCATGGCCTTGTGGCTCACTGTGGCTACAAATAAACTAAGTAGTGAGCCTTAGTCTTCTGTGGAGCAGGATCTAGGACCAAGGTGTAAAATAGCTTACCATATGCAATACACCTTCCACCTTGAGCTTGGTGGCATTGTTGACCCTAATAGAATGCTTACTGTGTTGTCTTGAGTGTAATGCATTTGTTTGGTTCGTACTACTGTTACGGTACCCATCTTACTTATTAGGGAACCAATGCACAGAAAAGTTAAATCGAACACGTGACATTAGACATAAAACTCAGACTTGAATCTAGGCCTTGAATATCAGCTTCCAGTTTCCCTGATGCAAAAGTTTTTGACAATCTCTTATACTTCTGACCATATAAAAGCCACCGTTTCTGATCTTTAAGGTCTCTGCATAGCACTGGGTAGCGAGTGCATTGTCCTCTGTGGCCCTGCCCCCTGGCCCTAGATGCAGACTGCACAGAGAAAGTTGACTTATGCAGATGTCATTGGCGGAATGTTTATAGCTATTCTGTTCCAGAAGAGCGGCCTTGTGGTGTTCCCACAGACAGCCGGCAGCCGAGGAATCCTTGCTGCCGCATATATGATAAATGGTGAAAGAGAGTCTTTCCAGACCCCTTGCCTCTTTGCTTATGTTTGTTTAAGCCAAACTAACTTGGAGCTACCCTGTTGCTGCTGCACTTGACAGGAAGCAGCCGCCTGGAGTTGGAGGCTAAAAGCATCCCATGGGGTTGTTCTAATCCCTAAGGGCAGTGACAGTGGAGTAGAAGTTGGGGTACAGTCCATGCGGTCAGGAGCTTGTCTTCCCTCCTTGTTGGCTACGGTCACATTGCGATTCTGGGTCTATGTGCTTGTCTGTATTGATCACGGACCGGTCCAGAAAAATCCTGGACCAGTTTGACTTGGCAGCAGAGTGTGCTGATGCACTTCCGGCTGTCACAGTCAGCCACCAGCCACCTCTGAGTGTAGCGCACAGTGCTGATGTCAAACTGCTGATCCTGGATGGGCCAGAGTTGTTTTCTTTATGTGTCCATGTCTCCTTAGATTTAGGAAATTGGGTTTTCTTGCTTTGCCAGTTGACTTAATAGCTGTGTGGCTGGATGAGATGTTTTTCAAACTTGTCCTCATGTTGACCCAGAGGCTTGGAGATGTAGCCTTCTGTGAGGCAGGCAGTCCCACTGACAGGGCTGTACCAGTGACTCTCTTCACACACCGACAGCCTGTTTCTCTCACTAGCAGGACAGATAGTGAGGTTGCTAGGGAAGTGGTCTCTGCTTTGAATTTCTCTCAGGCTTGCTTGGGCTTGTTTCCAACTCTTATGGTGGTTCTGTGTGTTTTTAGAAAACTCAATTTCTGAGAACAAGACCATTTTTTGTAGGCAAGAAGGGGTCTTGAGAAGGTGAAATCTTGGAACTAGAAAAGGCCTTTTGGGGCTGCTGAGACTGCTGTCAGTGAAGGATGCCTGCCATTCTTCTGTGTGGGTCTTCGGGCGTGTCAGATGGCTTGTAAACACTGTAACGCTAGCTCCTGGGGATCTGACACATTCCTCCGTGGCTGCATGCACATGTGTGCACACACAAAAATAATTTTTTTTAAAAGGACTTTGTTGGTCCAGCTAGTGTGTATCTCTGTGTGTATATTTCTATGTGTATTTAATTTGTCACGGTGTGCGTGTATCTGTGTGTGTGTGTGTCTGTGTGCGTGCATGGGTGCGCCCTTGTGCTCACTAAATAAAGTAAGTGACTTTGTGTTAAATCCCACCCTGCTTTCTGCCTTGTGTTCCTTATGGCTTAGATGGAGATGAGGGACATTCATATGCTGAAATATGGAAGCTCCCTTTGGAAAGATTTGTTACAGTTTCCACCAAGAGGAACAAAATGATTTGAAACATGGATTTTATCTTTTGGGCCTGGTTTCGGCATTTTAAAAATTTGTAATTTTACTTTCTTTTTCTTTTTTTTTTTTGGTGTTGAGAGTGTGGGTGTGACTAGTTGCTCAAGAGTCTAGTCTTGAGAGCTTGCTTTGGGGCAGCAGTGTTGAGAGGTGTTGGAGCACACTGACCTCTCTCTCCATGGGTTAAGCATTGATGGACTCATTGCAGACAGAAGGTTGGGAGGTGGTAGAAACTGGGTCAGTGGGACATGTATTGCCCCCAGCTTTAGGGTGCCTGGAGACCAACAGCACTGTACTATGCTGTGACCTTCCACAGGACCAAGAACAATGGAGCAGGCCAACCTGGACCTGAAACAGCCAAAATAAATCATCTTTTACGTTGGTTTTTCTGTTATTTTATGACAGTGTGGAAAGTCAACTAATACAACAAGTTTTCTTAACCTGACATTGTGAGAGGGAGAAAGAAGAAAGAGAGAGGGAGGGAAGAGTGAGAGGGGGAGGAGAGGAGAGAGGGAGAGGGAGGGGGGAAGGAGAGAGGGGTGAAGGAGGGAGGGGGCTTTTGTCTGTCACATGGTAGATGTTACCAGTTTTGATTGGCAGTATGTTTTCTTGTCCTTTCTTGTCTGGTGTAGTATAACCGGGATTTTGGAAGACCGTGGTTGCAGTTTCCAGTGTGCTGCCACTTTGACCTAATAAATGAGATCTGTTGTGACTCGGGCTGCTCTACCCCAGCCTGCCAAGAACCTGCCATGAAAACGCTGCTCAAAAGTTGCTGTCTCTGTCCATGGTTAGTGGCCCAGCACTCAGGATGCAAATGCAGACAGATTTCTGTGAGTTTGAGGCCAGTCTGGTCTCCAGAGTGAGTTCTAGGCCAGCCGGGGTTAACATAGTGAGATCCTGTCTCAGAATGAAAAGAAGAGTTGGTGTCCGGGGAGGCAGGGCAGCTCACACTGTAATGCCAGCTCCCTGGAGGCTGAAGCAAGACTGAAGAAATGCGTGGGGTTAAAGGACAGCCTGATGCACCCAAGAGTTATAGGCCCACAGAAGTGACAATGTCAAGCCTCCTTGGTGAAGGACGGACGGACGGACGGACGGACCAAAATGCCATCAATAAGATGAGCCGTTATACAGGCTGTAGTGTGTCCAGTTTGCAGCAGTCCCTAGAGCAGTGGTTCCCAGCCTTCCTAATGCTGCTACCCTTTAATACAGTTCCTTATGCTCTGGTGTAACCGTACACTTATTATTTTTATTGCTACTTCATAACTGTGATTTTGCTACTGTTATAAACCCCAAGGAAAATATCTGTGTTTTCTGGTGGTCTTAGGTGACCCCTGTGAAAGGGTCGTTCAACCCCCACAGGGGTCATGGACTGAGAACTGCCGCTCTAGAGGACTGCAGAGTTCTAGTACTTAGCAGTTGCTTTCCCCAAAACTATTCACAGGCCACTGCTAGTTGAAAAATTTCATTACTGTGTATATAGCCTCAGACTCTTTAACACAAGCTCCTGGCTGCCTCTTCTTTTCTAAATAGGGACTTTATGCAGTCTCTTGTAATCCCTGCCCTGAGGGTGCTTAATTAATGTTGGCATCTTGCTCCATTGCCATTTTAACTAGTGTTGACTGAGTGGAACTGGAGATTAGTTCAGGTGAGTTCAAATGACAAGGCAGTGGGGACATTCAGAGGGATCTGGAAAGGTTTTCTGGGTGAGGAAAGACTGGTCTGGCTTCGAAGGGCTGGAGGGAGGAGGGGTCCTCTGAATGCTGAGGTGAAAGAGGAAGTGCAAACTGTTCTGAGGACTGAGCAGGTCAGCCCTGGAGCACATCCATAGGACAGGCTTTCTTGCCTTCCCTCTCAGAGCCTCTGCTAGCCCCCGCTAGCCCCCAGCCTGTTTCTCGGGGTCTGTGGAGTAGCTGTTTCTAGCACGTTCCCTGGTGATGTGGTTGCTGCTGCTCTGGGGGCTTCTCTTAGAGAAGCTGAGACGGAAGGACCCCTGCTGGAGCAGAGCCAGTGTGTCCAGCGGACAGCCTGCTGCCCACGTCCAGGGTCACCACACACACGCACACTGTGCTCCCTTGTTGTGCAAGCAGCTGTCTTGTTGCGTCGGGGTGTCTTACCAGACTCAGGAGCAGGCACTCCTGCATGGGTACCAGAAGCCGGGGTGACTTTTGATCAGGAGAGATGGTTGTTACTTCCTGACAGAAGTAAGTGACCAGGAATGGTGAGAATGGAGGGGAAGAGGGCTGTGGCTGTGATCGAGGTCGCCCAGAGTGCATGCCGGTGAGAACTGGATGCCAGGAGGAAGGAGGAAGCTTGCCTGGGGGCCTAGCACTTCCATGAGCTTGGAGCCTGGAGTTGGTGACCCTGTGGAGAAGAAGCTGTTCTCCAGGAAGGTGTCAGTTTTTAAACTGAATTCACATAGTTTTCTTCTGAAGAAGTTATTGTCTGCCCTGTGTTGTATACGAAGCTCCCTGTAATTTTCTCTGCCTTTAAATTGTCCCCCTCTTCCCCCTTTTCTGAGAAAAGGTCTCATTGTGTACTTCTGTATTGGCCTGGAACTCACTGTGTAGACCAGGCTTGTCCTACCTCTTAAGTGCTGGGATTAAAGGCGTGTACCACCATGCCCAGCCTTTTAATTGCTTTGAATATCTAAGCTCTACAGGAGTCTGAAAGTTGTAATCTCGAGTTTCCAACTTAATCTCCTGTTATCCCGGGGTTTAAATGGAATGATATACAAATACTTATCTAAAAACCACCAGTCATTTCGTGATAATTCTCTAGGTCCTTACACCCGAATAATCTTACCTAACTCAAAATGAGGTAATATCGTTTTAATTCACTTAGAATTTAGCAGTGTGCCTCGCTGTGATGAGGTTGCAGTGTGTTGTCACAGTGTCCTGTCCCATTCCCAGTTAGTAGTCATTGTGTAATGCATAGCCAGCCATAGATGATACTACTTAGTTTCTTCCCTGTTAATCAGAGTAATACACAATTATTTAGAAAATTTGGAGCATAACTGATGAGAACTAATGGTTGGTGATAAAGTGTGTATTTAGCGTGTGTGAGGCCCCGTGTTCAGTCCCTGACATGGGTCATGTGACCTGCCTGTAAGCCACAACTAGAGCATTGGCTTTTCTTTTGCTCCTCCCTGTGGCTCCTTGAGGACTGCAGTGGATCCCATCTAAGGTTCTTCAGTAAGCCCATAGGAGGACTTAGGTGACAGATGTGTTACTAACTAGGTATCTGGCTGCATGGCTTTCCCAGGAGGAAAGAGACTGGGGACAGAAGCAAGGGGAAGGGAGGGAGGTGGCTAGATCTCATAGTTTGCAGTGCTTATCACAAGAATCACTTGGATTAGACTTCTGGAAGGGGAAGCCTAGAAATGTTCAGATGAATGGTTCCTCTCACCACCAGGGAAAGGGGAAGTCACTCCTGTCCTTCGGAGAGAAGGAAGTACTTGAAGTTGTGGCAGGTCAGCCTCTTGTGGCTGGCAGCAGCCAAGAAGCAGAACATCACAGACACAGAAAAGGCAGTATCCAGAGGCTTGAGGCACAGTCGATGCTCCAGAGTGGTGCCAGAGGCTTCCTCTGTATGTGAGTCCAACAGTGCCATGCTATCCTGTGGAAGAAGTCACAGCGGGAGCCTGTAGGGGCAGGGCACAGAGAGGCATGAGTTCTTTATGAGATCCCTGCCTCCACCTTTGAGGAACAAAGGAAGGAAGGAAGGGTTTCCATTTTAGATTTGACGTTCTGATCCCACAAGACTTAGGGAACAATTGTTGCGGATTTTAGGACCGAGAACCCAGGTAGGCACCCTGTTTCTCACTACAGCCTCGGCTTCTTAGTCTTTTAAATGTTTCATCAATAGGACCTGTACAACTGTAGCCGAGGCTAGCCTTAACCTCTTTAATTTAATAATATCTCCCCCCCCCCCCCGTGTGTGTGTGTGTGTGTGTGTGTGTGTGTGTGTGTGTGTGTGTGTGTATGTAAGGTATGAACATACTTAGGACACATCTGAAAATCTTTGTGGGGTCCTGTTCACCTTTTCCAGGACCAAGCTCAGGTTTTAACAGTCACTTTTACCTGATAAGCCATCTTGACAGCCCAGGCTGTGGTCTACACTGGGCCACTGCTCACAGTGGGCACGATGTAGGATCTCCCTTCATCCTGGGGTATCTGTGTGTGTGTGTAGGGACTGGGAGCTGCTTCTGTAACTGAGAGCTTTGCCCAGATCTCCTCATCCGTGCTTTTCCTGTGACCCGTCCCCTCTGCTCTCTTTCTAAACAAGACTGCAGCAGCAAGCCTTGCTGTATCGGGATGATTTTGACATGGTAAATATTTTACTAAAATATTATTGATGGCTTGTGTTTCATCTTGTAGGTGTACCAGAGTTGTCTTAACCAGTTGGCATAAAATGATGACTCTAGATTTCCTTTGGGCCATCTGCTATTGTCACTGGGAGCAAAATAAATATGTATCTGGACATTTCTGGTTGTTGAAGCCAAGCTCTTAGGAATAGAACACTAGGTCACATTTGTATACTTTCTCATGTGCATCTCCAAATTCTAGGTACCTGTTTTAAATGTAATTCCTGAGGTACAAAGCTGGCTGCTTTGCGACAGTTTTGATATTCTGTGAAATAGTTTTGAAAAGTCACTGGGTGGTTTTTCCAGTTATTTTTTCTGTATGATGTGAATCGAAGCACAGAGGGGTAACATGCTGAGCCATGGCTTCCAGTGTGGCCTCCCCCCCCCCCCTTTCTCTTTTCCTCCCTCTCCCTCTCTCCCCCTCCCCTCCCCTCCCCTCTCCTCTCCTTTCTCGAAATGTCCTGTAAAGTCCTGTGGTGACTGGATTAGGAAATTTGTCTTGCAGTGTGTGGGGTGTGGGCATAGAGAGAATTGACTCCGGAATTATTGTTCTTTATGCTATCTGTACAGTGTGGTTAAAGGATCAAGTTTTGGGTGTGTTAATCCTGATCATGAGGAGTGTGACCTGTCATGACTTCATTGAGGTGTGACATCATCTGAGAAGTTCTGGTGGCATTTTTTATGTGGCACATAGATTGTATCGTGTTCTGGAGCAAGTGTATTTCCAGTAGTGTGTTCTTTCTTTGTGGCTGGCCAGTCAGCTCCTCCTCAGAGAGTATTGTAGCAGTGACTGTCAGTAAAGAGAGCTCTCCTTACCTCACCAAGAACTGAGGCTGCGGAATCTGCTTTGGGAGAGCTGTGTGTAGTAGGTCTTGGGGTCAAATGACTGGAATGGGTTTGTAAGCTGTGTGCTCATCCCTACTGATATCTAATTGCAGCATGCCTGCTCTGTCCGAGATGCCCAATATAGAACTAGTTATGACTTGCTCAGAGCGTCCAACTGGTTTGCAATCAGGAAAGAAGAAATTCTGGGAAATTCACATGTAGGAACTTCCTGGTTTGAGTGCACTCTTGAGTTATTTGAAGATACAGAAGGCCAGGGGAAGGTTTTGTTATGTCGACAGACACACTGGAGTTGATCCCCAGATGGTAAAGTATGTTGGTAGTCTTCTGCTGAGAAAAAACTAAAGAGAAAGGGAAACATGTACTGGGGATTGAACCTGAGGCCTCTGGTGTCTGAGATGTGTGCTCTGTTGTTCAGCTGCGTCTGATTCCCAGGTGCTTTTCAAAGGCTGGGATCAGCAGTGTATAGCTTTTAGAATAGGAATATCCTTAGAGTGTTGATGACTAAGTTGCCCCTGACATCCCTGAAATGGGTGCATGTGCATGAATCCATGATGCAAAAGCCGTCTAAATATAATTTCTTCCCACAAACAGAGGTGATTTTTCTCTTTAATCCTAAGAAAACACTTACCCCTAGGAGGACAGGACTTTGATTTTCTTTCTGTCCCCATTTTCTGCTATTAGTGCAGACAGTAGGCTGTGATTTCATATACAGACGGTCAGTGCGGATAGTAGGCCGTCATTTCATATTTATATGGTCAGTGTGGACAGTAGACTGATTTCATATGTAGACGGTCAGTGTGGACAGTAGGCCGTCATTTCATATACAGACAGTCAGTGGGGACAGAAGACTGTGATTTCATATACAGACAGTCAGTGGGGACAGTAGACTGTGATTTCATATACAGACGGTCAGTGGGGACAGTAGACTGTGATTTCATATACAGACGGTCAGTGCGGACAGTAAGCCGTCATTTCATATGTAGATGGTTGTGTCCAATGAAACAGTCAGTTAGAAACCATCACAGGTCTGGCTCATAGGTGACTATTAAATGCTGATCGTTTCCTTAACCTCTCGGCGTGCAAACCACTTCCTCTTTTCATAATTTATCAATGATTAAAATGAAGTCCAGCTACTAGGAAGAGCTGTAAACACCTTTTACAGGACAGACTTGTTTTCTGATGTTTTGAAAATTGAGGCTATGGGCTGGAGAGACCGCTCAGTAGTTAAGAACCTTTGTTCTTACCGGAGACTCAGGTTCAGTTCCCAGCAGTCACTTGGAGGTTCACAACTGTGTCATTCTAGTTCCGGGGGTGGAGGTGGGGGAGGGGTTCCCTCTTCTGATCTTTGTCAGTACCAGGCACATAGCTGGTTCACAGACGTACATATGAGCAAAACACCCATACACATAAATCTAAAAAAAAAAAGAAAAGAAAAAAGAAAGAAAGAAAAGAAAAGGAAAAAAAAAAAAACCCTGAGTTTGTTCACATTTATTGGCAAGACTTCTCTGGGGTGGATCGTTTGAAAGCTTTTTGCTTCCTATTTTTTCCTGTTCAAAGTAGGGCGGGGGGGGGGGGGATTCCTGGATTCAGAAGTGTGGAAGTTTGAAAGGGGATGGGAAGGAGGCTATGAAGTAGACAGCTGGGGAGCCTGCAGGAGTCAGATAGCTGCTGTGGTTAGTGTCGGTAGGAGACACCAGCATTCAGGGTGTATCCCCAGCGGCCTGCCCCTGAGAACTGAGGCCCTGGGGACTTAGGAAGGAGTGGGGTTGTGGCCTGTAGGTGGGAAGAGTTCCTTCTTCTCTTTCCAGTTATTTTTTCTTCTCTGAATCAGGGTACTTTCCCATCACTAGGAGCACAGGGGGTGGGGAGGAGGGAAGATTCCAGGAGACAGCAGTAGGAATAAAAGGTGTAATATTGGAAGCCGGATTTCCTCATATCCTCCCGAGTCGCAGCCTCACTCCTGGTATTTTAGTATTCTGTCTCAGTTTCAGTCATGTTAGGGAGGGCTACATTTCAAAACAAACAAACAAACAAACAAAACAAAAAACAAATAAAAATAACCCGGGGCTGAGCCTGGCTGCGTACACTTACTTGCACTGTGACTTGAGAGGCCAAGGTTGGGTGTTCACCAATTCCCAGTCAGATCAGCAGGCACAGTTCACATCTTACTGTCTCTCTGTAGCCCTGGTTGTCTTGGAACTTTGTAGACTAGGCTGGTCTCAAACTCACAGAGGTCTTCCTGCTTCTGCCACCCGAGTGCTGGAATTAAAGGTGTGCACCCACCACCACAGTCCATCTTGTTTGCCTCCCTTTGTTGTCTTGACCTCTGTTGTCTTCTTTCTGCTCTCCCTCCTCTGATGCTGTCCCCACTAAGGTCACATTCTTGGCCTCCTTGGATTCAGTGCTGTGCACACCTGCTGCCTGGCTTCCGTTCTCAGCTGCAGTGGCTATATTGTAAGTCCTTCACTTGGTCTGGAGCATACTCTTCTCCGTGCAGAAGGGCTTGGAGTGCTGACCCCGGAGTCAAAGTAGTTTAATTTTTGGCTCACTAGTCTTACCTCCTCAAGCACTAGCCAAGATGGAAGCCAATTAGGATGTAGTAGTCTTCTGGAGTTGAGAGAGTTATTTGAGGCTTCAGGGTTAGGTGTGGTATCTTTCAGGGGAAATACTATTGAAGTTTTTTCTTTCGTTAAGTAGTGCCTGACAGACACTTACTTGGCACAGAAGATTTCCCTGAGTAAAGAGGTGTAAACTGGATTAAGAAGGAGTTTCAACACTGGAAACCTCCAGCAGAGGGAGGAGCCAGAGCTTGGGAAGGTAAACAGGGACCATTCTTTGGCCTGGGTGGAGTGATAGAAGTGGGCGGGACCAGAGCAGAGCCAGTGGCAGGCTGGGAGTGAATAGCTGCTAAGGAATTTGGGGCTGTGTTCACCAGGCAGTGGATGAGCAGGACCCGCACTGCTGGAACCGGAAGGCTAATCTGGTAGTTGTTGGGTGGGTGGGGGAATAGAATGAGGTAAATCTCATTTTGGTCTCACCTCTAGGGCGTTTTGTCTGAAGGGCCTTCGTGTTCAAGGTCAGTGGGACCACCTCTTAGGACCAATCCCTCTCACTTCACCGGGGCCTCCTGACCCCATGACCAACGACCATTGTATGTGCGGCCTAGGGAGCCAGTCCTTAACAGCTTTGACTGTTCTGATATTATCAGGCACACTGATAATAGTAAAATGACCACATTTCCTTCCGGGCCACAGGCCTTGACCTGGGGATGGTGTGAAGCCCAGGTCTTCGGGTAACTGTGAGGACTGTGGTTTAGGAAGTATGTGAAGAGCCTGCCTTTGGTAGGATTAGAAACAAAGGGCAAAGGCAAATTCAGAGAGTAAAATTTAAAGCCAGCTGTTCCAGTCCGTCATTTCCTGTAGCCTTCAATGGTTGCTTAACAGGCTGCTTTTCTTGTCTCCATAAATGTACACACCTCTAAGATCTCAAAGCAGTGCTGCCTTCTTTCTTTGGTTTTAGAGCAGGCACCAGGCAAACGTAGTCTCCAACTGTGAGAAAACTAAAGGTACTCCTGGCTCTGCAGGTCCTGCGGAGCCGCAGAGGGCAGACACGCCCACTTCACTTTTGGTAGTCTTCCCTTTCACGCCTCTCTGTCCACTAGGGAGTGTTCTCTGTGTATCATTTGAGCAATGGATAATAAATGCCTTGCATCATCTTAGCAAATGTTTTGCTAAGAATGGGAAAATGAGTCCTGAGGTACTTACTGTGAGTTGTAATTACCAGTAGTCCAGTCAGTTCTGATGACATGAGGAAACCAGGGGTTTCTGCATGCTTGTTTGCTGTGTATGTCTCTACAACATCTGGACAGTCATCTCAGATGGGATGAGCCATGGCCACAGTATCGATGAATGCAGGCCGGGGAGTCTGTGAGCCTCCAGCTTCTGCAGCAGTAGCGGCTGCTTCTCGCAGCTGATGATATTCTCACTGAACTGAGGGCACAAGTGACCACTGTAGGATGATGGCTGCCTTTTCGAGGGTGGCTCCTACTCTTAGAAGCTCTACTTACTTGGGAGAAAGCCCAGAGAATTGTTCCTCTTTTAGTGTTGTGAAATTGATAGCACCGCCATCCTAAATTCAGCATGGTGTAATTTTCCAAGCAGTATTTTGTGAATGTGTTTTTATACAATTGAGTGCCATGTATTTTAAGCGAGAGGCTTAGACATGCCTGATGAATGCAGTATTCTTATTCTGAAATAGAGGAGATCTTGATGACCTGGGCCTGGCTCATGTTTTCTCATGGATTTATTTTAGGCAGATAAACTGGTCTACATAGGGCCATGTAGTTAGATAACAGAACTGGGCCCCTTTAGATTTCCTTTTTCATTAGAGACTTTTTCCTAAATATATTACGGGTTTAATATCTAAAACACTGATAATGTCCTTGAGAACAGAGCTTCTAGTGGCCCAGGCTGCAGGATTCAAATGGTATGGGGGAGTCTTATTGTGTTGACCAGGAAGGGAACCCTTCCTTGTTCTTGGATTTCACTATGTAGCTCAGGCTGGTCCCTTCCGAGTCTCTGAAATGCAGGCATGCCCTCCTAGCTCAAGTCGAGAGTTTTCCTTATCACTTCAGAAAGGTGTGTTATTTATGAATGGAGAGGTCTTTTTTTAAAAATCCTATTGTCTTAGTCAGGTCAGGGCTATAACAAAATCCCACAGACTGGGTGGGGTGTGGCTTAAAGCAACAGTTTTGGGAGGCTGGGAAGGGCACGGTACATACTTGACTTCATATACTTGGTTTGGGGTGAAGCCCCTGACTTCCTTTATAAGGACACTCATTCCATCCTGGAGTTCCCACTCTCGTGGAGTCTTTTAACTCTGTTGACTTCCCACGGGCTCATACCACCGCACTAGGAAGGGAGGTAGGACTTCAACATAGGAGTTTTGTGGGAACATAAGAGATTTGGTCCATAATACCGAGTAATGCTGTTTGTTTTGTTCTGTGAAGAGCTGTCTAGTCCTGTGTGGTGGCCTACGCTTGTCCTCACAGCACTCAGCAGGCTGAGGCAATGAGCCCCTGAGACTGAGGCCAGTGTGGATCACCGGTCGAGGAGCCTGTCTCAACAATAACAGCAGAAAGGTGGGCGATCTTGTGGGAAGGTTACTCTGTGGAGAGTCAGTGTGGTATGTATTGATAAATATTCCTACAGATATGTGAATATGTGATGACACTATTGGAGAAGAGTAGACGAGTGACTGACTCTTCTCCTAGCCGCTTGTCCAGTTCTTTAAGTGAGTCCGGCCTGTGTGGAGAGTGCTGTGGAGCACACCGTTGCTAGCTAGGACTGACGCCACGCACCGGCAGTTTTTTCTCATCTTCTTTTGAATACGTTTTTATTAAGTTGCATTAATTCTTTCTCTTTCTTATTGATGGACCACTTTAGCAACTTGCATGGAGTGCTCTGATGAATTCCTAAGTTCTCACAGATCTAAACATTTCAAGGATATGTGTCCAGAGATCCTAATGTGTGAGCATCACCCCAACCCCTGTAACTTTCCTTCTCTTTCTAGAAGCATCTGTTATCCTAGATTTGGAATGGAGCATTACCATGCATATTTTTATGCCTTGATCATACATAATTGTAAGAAATCAATATTTTAAGCTTTATGGAAGTGTAGCACACTACATGTAAGAGAAAAGGCAACGTTTTAGAAATTGTCTCATTTTGATTTATTACTGTGGTATTTTTAAGCTTACGTATTCCATTCCATGATTATTCTATAGTGTGTGTTTACCTGTGACATTTTTTAGATGGTTTCCAAATTTTCACGAGGGTTCCTGGAAGTACTGTGGGCATGTATACTTGCACAGAGCTGCTGATAGACACCTGTGAGTTCCTCTGGAGACATGCAGCTGCAGAGTTGCTGGGAGGTAGGAATATTGTTCTCTCCAAAGTCTTCCTCAGTTTTACTGCTCTCATTTACATAGCTAGTCTTCAATGTGTGACGTCACTGACCAGTCTCTCCTCTTATACTTAAGATTCAATGTCTGAATTTTTCACCAATTGTTACGTATAAGGTAATAGCTTTTCTAACTTGAATATAGAATTTGGCTGAAAGCACCAGTAATTATCTTTTCAAACATATATTGACCTTTCAGCTGTGCAAGTGCTTGTGCGCGCGTGTCTGTGTGTGCGTGCATGTGTCTGTATGTGTGTTGTGTTGCACTGCACTGTATGTTTGTATGTGTAGGCATTATGCATATATGTGCAAAGGGCAACAGTGGGTGTTTTCCTCAGTGACACTCACTCTGTGTGTGTGTGTGTGTGTGTGTGTGTGTGTGTGTGTGTGTGTGTGTGTGTGTGTGTTTAGTTATTTTATGCCTGTGAGTGTTTGGCTTGCATGTATGTGTGTGAGCCACATATGTACTTGGTGGCCATGGAATTCAGAAGAGGTACCAGGTCCTCTGGAACTGGAATTGTGAACCATGTGAGTGCTAGGAAGAGACACTGGGCCCTCTGCAGGAACAGCAAGTGTGTTGTGGTCAATATTAACTGGGGGTTTCTTCCCCACCTTTGATCATTTAGTTCTCAGATAAAAGACACAGAACCTTTACAGTTCCAATAAGCCTTAATGGCACTAGGTCTACTTCCCTATCTATAGCCCTGAGGTATAACTTGCCATGTTCCATCTGGGCGCTCTTCCTCCAGCTGCCCAGCCCTCGTGGCCATGTCCTCAGGATTGATTCATCTACCCCATGGTGTCCTCTCCTTTCTCCTCTCTTTTCTTGGGGTCTCTGCCTCAGATCCCAAGCCGGGCAACTGAAGCCCCCCCACCTCTTTTCTGCCCTGCTATTGGCCGTCGGTATTTTTATTCAACCAATAGTTTTACATTAAGGAGCAAGTTTACATAGCATCACTTGGTTGATCTCTTCCCTGAGGCAACCAGACCTTGGGGCCAGTATTCAGCATTACAATACATAGCTACAGACCAGACCTCCACACCTGGCTCTAAACTGCTGGGCCACCTCTCCAGCCTTTTCACCAGATGTACTGTATTACAGAGATCCGAACTCAGGTATGGAGAGTGGACCAGACAGTGAACTTTGACCTATGACTCATGATCTCCGTCCTTGCTCATTTTTTACTCACATCCGCATTTGAACTCCACTGACCTCAGCAAAACTGTGACTGTTCCCAACAGCTTTGCCTGCTTCTGCTGCTTCGGATCCAGTTTCTCAGTCTCCACGCCCACGTGCACTGTCTTGGATTTTATTATTCCTTGTCTGGGTTCCTGTGGTTTTTAAATCTTGCTTCAAAAATAATTTTTTTAATATCTTAGTTGTAGTTTCATGACCCCCCCACTTCATTTATAAAATTACATTTTGTGACATAATGTGTGTATGTATGACACAGAAATGACCTACAGTTGTTAAATATTAAAGGAAAGAGCGTATCAACATGAGCATTTAAGTATTCCAGCATAACAGATTCTTTTCCAACTTAAAAGATTTCCCCCTACATGAACCGATTTCTGTTTGGCGTTTGGGCGTGTGAGTGTGTGAGTGATCCCCTCAGCTGAGCCGATGCTTCTCTGTGTGCTGCGTTTCCAGAAGCAAAGTAGCTTCAGTGGAAACAGATCACCTGACTTCGTATGGAGTAGAATACACAAAAGTCAAGAAATACTCAAGGTGCTGACGTCTGATTCCATAGATCCTTCCTGTTCTTTGAAGTTCTTATGTCTTCTGGGCGTGTGTGCATCCAGCTCCTGTTACCAGAGCCCGGTACAGCTAAAGGGTAGGCTGTTGCTGTTCCATAAAAGGCCTTGGGAGCACCGAGATCTAAGACAGGCCAGGTGAGCAGGGGAGGCTTGTCCATCAAGCTGTTTATGCAGCCTCACTGAAGAAGTTACCAGAGTGTCTAAGTCTCGTGACCTCAGATGTTGACTTGAGACTACAGATGTCTCGTGTAATTATGTCCTGTTCCTTCATGCGTTGTTTGTTCTATTGTAACTGGGGCAAAGTGGGAGGCCCAAGTAGTCTAGGCATGCTTAACGTCCTTCCTAAGTATCCGAACCAAAGGATGTTTCTCTCGTCTGTGACATACTCAGCAGAGTGCTCTCTACTGTTATTACTGTCTTGCTATTTAAAGGGAAAAAAATGCTCAACCAAAGCAGCAGCTAGGTAGGGCCTTGTGCAGTGCTTATCATGCTGAGAAATGGAGCTTCCCACTGTGGGAGCAGAGCACGGAGTTAGCCGGTGTGGGCTTTCCGCAAGACTACGCTTCCGTCGGAAGCTGTTCTCGACAATTAATAGTTGAGGTTTATCTCTGTGGTTTTTAACTCCATCCAGTCATATGTCTGGTTTTCACCTACATCCAGCACCTAAACCAGGCATGGTGTACATCTTGGCAGCCTGCAGGTGGTAGACATTGATGAGTGCCACACTGCTTTGTTCACTTCTGTCTGTGATAGAAGGCTTTGTGTTGCCTCATGGATTCTGCTGTGCGTTCTGCCCTGTTATCAGGACTATGCTGATTAGTTCCTGAAGGAATGGATGGTGGACAGATGTCATCTAGATGTCAGACAGTAGTGATTTGGCTGTCTTTTAGGCTGTCTTCCCATGTGAAGCCTTGTAATGAGCCAGTTCTTACTCAGGCCTTGCATTTCTTTATTTTTTGGAAATAAAATTACCGTACGTGTATGTGTGGGTACACTTCTTGTGGTGCTTGTGTGGGGGCTGCAGAATAGATCCATGGAATTGGTTTTTCCTCCACACTGAAGTGGGCGTCAGGGGCCACTCCTCAGTGCTCTCCCTGCTGAGCCGTTTCTTTGTCTCCCTGGCCTTGCGTTTCTTGTTGACCACTGTTGGTGTAATAGATCCAGTTGTCTGCTGCCTTTGCTTCATTGGTTATCACCGCTGTATACCATTCTCCTGAGCTAATACTGTCTGGGTGAACACTAGGGCTGTTTAAGGAATAGCTGTTTCGTGTGCACGTGTTCACGCGTGTGAGTGCAGGTATTCCCGTGCCACAGCACACCTGTACTAATGAGGGATCTTGAGGCTTTAGATACCAGGCTGACGGCCTTTGCCCTGGGAAATTCTCCTGTCTCTGCGTCCGGTCTCACCATAGGAACTGTGGAACTACAGCGTCCAGCTCTCCTTGGGTTCTGGGTCAAAGCTCAAGTCCTTGTGACATGTATATTCATGTATTATCATTTAGTATATGAATGTATTTATATTATATATTGTATGTAAATATATAAAAATAAATAATATATAATCCATTAATATAGTACCATATAAAGTATATGATTCTATAGTGATATATTAATAGATTATGTTTGTTATATATACATACATCTTATTTGCCATAATCGGTATGGCCTCTCATAAACCTTGGGCCAGAGAATGCTCAATGAGGTATTCTGATCTGATGTTTAACTCTCCCATACTAATTTATAGTCGCATAACCGGTACACAGGAGAGCAGGCTACGTTAAAGTTTCTTCCCAGTGCATACTTAAGTTTATATATGTGATGTCTTTAGCAAACGATTGGTTTGGAGGGTAAAATGGTAACAGCAGCTGTGGTGGAGAGGTAGGCAGGGCACACGTGAACCTATACGCATGCAGGTAGAGGCTATCAGTGTTTATGGAAAGAAGTGGACACTTGTTGGATGGCCAAGTGAGCTGCTTTACATCACCAGTCCTTGCTGGTGTTTGCTGCTCCGTTCTCTATTACCTGTTCGTATTCTCTCTCACAGGGCTCTGGCTTAAGTTCACAATGTCCATAAAGCCCCCTGCTTTTCAGTCTGTTTCATTTTTTTTGTGGTGTTTTAACTTGTGTGCTTTTTAGTTACAGATTATGAGCGTCGACAATTAAGCATTATGAACTTGTGGGAGTGCTGTTGGGGGCTGGATCAAAGGTGTTTTAAAATGTAGATGTTTTGCTTTCCATGATATCTAGCAATATTGTACAATAAACATCATTTTGAATATGCAATTGTGATTATTTAAAAAAAAAAGCGAGGTGGAGCTGAGAGCTGACTCAGCAGCTGGAGAGCTGACTCAGCAGCTGGAGAGCTGATTCAGCAGTTGTTAAGAGTACTGGCTGCTTTCCCAGAGGACCTGGGTTCAATTCCAAGCACCCACAAAGCAGCTCAGAACAGCCTGTAACTCCAGTTCTAGAGGATCAGACATCCTCTTCTGGGCCCTGTGGGCACCCGAATGCAGTCAGGTCCACCATGCATTTGCATACAATATAACATAGCAAATTTTTTTTTTTTTTTTTTTGGTTTTTCGAGACAGGGCTTCTCTGTGTAGCCCTGGCTGTCCTTGAACTCACTCTGTAGACCAGGCTGGCCTCGAACTCAGAAATCCACCTGCCTCTGCCTCCCGAGTGCTGGGATTAAAGGCGTGCGCCACCACTGCCCGGCTAGCAAATCTTAAAAAAACGATAACTCCCCAAAATCTGGCAGTGAAGAAACAATGTCTCTTCTAGGAGATGAACTTACACTACCATTGGAAACAAAATTCTTGGTGTCCTAACTACAGAATTGCTAGAAAGGATTGGCCTTTGCTCATAGCAACAGAAGTACAACCTCATCAGCAGTTTGTTAGCCAGAAATGCAGAGCGGGCTGTGGGCAAACACTGCCGGAGCGCCCTGTCAACTCCCCCCCTTACTTCTTAGGTTCCATAGCTTATGACATTCAACTTGTCTAGGAACCTCCTGGACACAGAATTAACATTGGAGCAGTCAGAGCTGGCGATAGCTCTCTGCTTGCAGTGTATGCAGAAGCAGACCCCAGGTCACCCGCATGCCCTCCCCTTTGCAGTGAGCTTCCTCAGGAACCTGGTGCCTTGTGCCTGTGTAGGTTGACAAGGGCTCTCCGACCCTGTCGTTGTGTTAGACTGTTCTGCAAGTGCAGGATAGGATTATCAAGCACCTCCTGTTCTGTGTTGGGAGTATGCAGAGGCCACCACGTGCTTGGTGCTCTGGGATTATGGGGTAGGGTGGGCTTAGACATAATTATTGGTGCAAGTTGTAAAATCAGTGTCATAGTTAACTCGCCCAGTGGCTTTGGGGTCACAGGGTTGTGGTACTTTTCACTTGCTAAGTTGGTTCAAGCAGTGAACTGAAGCTGCTCTTGGGCGTCACTCTTGGCCAGATTGTAAGAAAGCCTAATGCTGATTATGCAGTTACTCGTGTATTAGGCAGAAAATGTCAATGTGGATTTCTTAGAGCATAATTTTAGTTCATACAGCCCAGAATGCATAAGACTTTATAATTATCCCTACTTAAAAAATCTCTTACTGGGCTCTTTACGGTCATAGACAAGGGTTAAGAATCGTATTCAACCTAGGTAGCCTGAACCCAAGACAAAAACAGATGTGCTTCAAATCGTGAAGTACATATTTTTTTATTACATGTGAAGATATATTATCTGCATGTATGTCTGTGTACCACATGCATGCTTGGTGCCGATGGAGACTGGAAGAGGGTTCCATATTCCATGGACTGGAGTTACAGATGGTAGTGAGCTGCAGAGTGGGCGCTGGGATCGAGCTCTGGAGCTAGTGCTCTTAACCACTGAGATACTGCTCCAGTCCAACACATACCCTCTTGTCATGATACTGAGTTCAGTTTTCCTTGGGAGACATGAACAAATGTCTGCTCACTCTAGACCAGCAGTTGTCAACCTTCCTAGTGCTGCAACACTCTAATACAGACCCTCATGCTGTGGTTGTGAGGGTCCATGATTCGCTGAAGAATGATCCTGTCTTAGTCAGGGGTTCTATTCCTGCACAAACACCATGACCGAGAAGCAAGTTGGGGAGGAAAGGGTTTATTCAGCTTACATTTCCACACTGCTGTTCATCACTAATGGAAGTCAGGACCGGCACTAAGCAGGTCAGGAAGCAGGAGCTGATGCAGAGGCTATGGAGGGATGGTTCTTACTGGCTTGCTTGCTTCTCCTGGCTTGCTCAGCTGGCTTTCTTATAGAGCCCAAGACTACCAGCCCACAGATGGTACCACCCACAAGGGGCCCTCCCCTCTTGATCACTAATTGAGAAAATGCCTTACCACCGGATCTCATGGAGGCATTTTCTCAACTGAAGCTCCTTCCTCTGTGATAACTCCAGCTTGTGTCAAGTTGACACAAAACCTGGACTCAAATACCAAATAGTATATAAACGCTAAGAGTGTTTTATTCTGCACAAGTCCAGCATGCTGAGGACTCCCCATTACCAGAATAGAGAGATGAGCAAGTGAGCTTGCAGGCCTGATTTAAAGTACACTAGGGAATTCCACAGTAGGTGACCTCTATGTTAATCTGTTGAGTCCATCTCTATTGACATTCCATTACTGGGGTGTGGAGTCTGGAAACTTGCTGGAGAGGTCTGGAGACTGTTACTGAGGAAGTAGCTGAGGAAGTCTGGAAACTGCTGCTGACACATTGTCCTTGCCTCAGGCCAGGTTTGGGGGCAGCTTTTGAGGCCCAGACTTGCCTGGAATTGCCCAGTTCTTGGAAACCGAGATTTAGGCCTACTCTCCTTAACTGCCAATTTGAAGCCTGTCATGGAATTAGCCTAGCCCTTCCCAGTGGTGACACCCAACCATAACATTATTTTCATTACTTCATAACTGTAATTTTGCTACTCTTATGAATCATAATTTAAATATTTGATATGCAGGATATCTGATATGCAACTCCTGTAAAAGGGTCATGTAAGGTAAAAGATTATTAAGTTCTGTATATATTAATTAATTAATGCTGGAAATTAATACAGCAGTAATTATTCCTTAACTAGCTTTTCCCCAAATAATCATACTTTATATTCTAATATTTCAAAGCCTTAGGCCTCAGCTGGGCAGACTCTCAACGTGCTCATCTAAGCTATCCCATGCAGCCACGTCATTAGATATACCTTCCAGGCCCGAAGTCACTTCCATCTCCTCTCATGTCTCCCGGCAAAATCTTTCCTCCTCCTCCTTCCCAGAGTTCCTTTCTCCCTCTCAGGAAGTCCCACCTTCCACTTCCTGCCCAGTTAATTAGCCAACAGATTTTTTTATTAAAGCCAGTTAAAGAATGCCTTAGGTAGGTGAGGAAGGACAGAGACACAAGTTCACACTGCATACTCCGACAGATTCGTTCTACCCCAAAGGGGTTGTGTCCCACAAGCTGAGAACCCTTGCTCTCAATAGAGCACTGACGACAGACTGAAGTAATGATTCCTGCTTGGTGAGGCCTTAGAGTGTCATGGGTGGCCCCTTAGAACCTGCATCGCTGTCAGCTGTCAGTGCAGGATGAACGCCGGCGTCCCGCAGCTGCACAGGTGAGGGCACACGGACAAGTCTACAGATCCCTACTGGGTTGTACCTCCCTAGGTCACATGCTCTTGGACCAGATGGCCTGCAAGGAGGAGGGGAAGTGAGTGCAGGAGGAACTGAGCAGCTGAAATCTCAATAAGGGTCTTAGGTCTCTTTCTGTCTCCTCTCTGTGTGAGGGACATTAGGGTTAGCTTTGTTGAGAGTCTTGAAGTACTTACAGATGCTGTGATTCATATGAAAATGGCTACTGTGTGGCCTGTGTCACTGTATGTAGTTGTACTTACCTTCTGAAAGTGCTCTGTCCACAGCTACCCATCTGCCCTGTTTACTTGAGAGCTTGCTGTGGGAAAGTTCTCAGCTCTGATTCGGATTAAAATCACATTCCTTTGCCAGAGGGGCCGGTTTGCTTTGGGCCTGCTGGCAGGTGGCACAGACAGATCTCCCAGGATTACCTCAAAGAGATCAGCCTTTTTTTGTGAATTTCTGTAGCATAGTAATGGATAAAAGCAATTTCTGGAAGGTGAATCCCTTGAAGACGGGTTGGTTGTGCATCATTCCCCATGGTGTCTGGTCTGTGGAAGGGCTGAGAAAAGGTGAGGTAATCAGAGAGCCTTAGAGCTGGCTCTGATGGACCTTTGTGATGTTATTACTTTTTTTTTTTTTTTTTTTTAAGTGGTTTTTCAACATTGTGTTCCTCTCTGTGGCCCTGGCTGTACTATAGACCTGTAGACCTCTGTAGACCAGGCTGGCCCCGAACTCACAAAGATACATCTGCCGCTGCCTCCTGAGCCCTGGGTTAAAGGCGCGCACCACCACTGCCCGGCTTTCTGTGGTGTTACAGATGCTGGAGGACGATGATTAATTTCTTGTGCTCTGCAAATAGAAGTAGAGTATAGCTGGGCAGTGGTGGCGCACGCCTTTAATCCCAGCACTTGGGAGGCAGAGGCAGGTGGATTTCTGAGTTCAAGGCCAGCCTGGTCTACAGAGTGAGTTCCAGGACAGCCAGAGCTACACAGAGAAACCCTGTCTTGAAAAAACCAAAAAAAAAAAAAAAAAAAAAAAAAAAAATAGAAGTAGAATATATAGAGCTAGTCACGCGCTTGCGTTTCCTGTACACGAGGGATGATCTAGAAAGATGAGAGAGAAAAAGTTCATAATTGTACGAAATGTTTGCTGAAGCTGTACTAGTACCGTGCAACAGAAATGGGGAGCATAGTAGGTCCTGTCAGTGTGTGTAATCCAGCAGTAGAGACAAACGTGTGCCATAGTACATTATGGTAAAATAGGTCATAGGCTCGTGAACAGTTTGCCTTTAGCCCTGCTGAGTGGGGACGATGACAAGAGCATCTCATGGGAGAGATGGCAGCAGAACTAAGTGTGTAAGGGAGTGTGTGAAGTTCTAGACTCGAACCTAAATGCCCCTCAGCACATCAGCTCTATCTTAGAATGGGTTAGCATTGCCATCACAAAAATCCCAGGAGAGATAGTCTAGGAGGAAGAAAACTTTATCTGGCTCATGATTTCAGTTTCTGTGCCTTTGGTTCAGAGTCTGCACTGAGGCAGACGTCATGGTGATGAGGGGAAGCTGCTTGCCTTATGCTGTCTGGGAAGGGAGCCGGGAGATGGCTCCAGCGGATGCCCTCCTAACCGTCCATCAGAACACAGGCTAACCCATGTATTAATCCATTAATGAGTTTTCAGATGCTCACGGGCCATTAATATCCAAGGACCCTACTTCTGAACATTGCTTTATTAGAGACTGAAGGCTTCATTACTGGAGTCTCTTCTGAGACATGAGATTTAAACCATGGTTACATTGTTTTACCGTTGAAAGCTTGCAAGCCTCATTCTTGCCCCCCCCCCCCCCCCCATGCTGCACTTTGTCTCTCACAGGACTACTGTGAAATGTCTTTTTGATGCCATTTGCTTGGTTTTCCCTTCTTCTCTTACATTGTCTCCGGTGTGGGGAGTGGCCAGGGCTCGAAATGCCCGGCACACTGTGGGGTTCTCAGTGGCTGAACTAGAACGGACAGGATGGTCTTCCTTATCCTCTGGCCTCGGAGTCTTTTTTCTTTTTGTTTCATTTTGTATGGCAGCATCAAAGTTCCTAAAACTCTCTTACTGTCTGTCTGTCTGTTTGTCTGTCTCTCTCTCTCTCTGACTTTTAAAAATTGGTCTGTGAGTTTTCAGTATCCTCAAGATGAAGCGTAGCTCCTGGTCCGAGTGAGTCTTCCTTATGGCTCCATCTTGTTCACGGGTATTTAATTCTTCCTTTATCCCCTTTACTCTTCATTCCTCAGGAGTTTCCAGTTTGTCACACGTCCTGTTTTGATTTTTTTATCCACCCGCCAGAAGCAAGGATCACCTGGGAACGTCAATTGAGACAATGTCTCCATTGGATTGGTCTGTAGGCAAATCTGTAGGAAACTCTTTTGATTAATGACTGGTGTGGAGGGTTCAGCCTGCTGAGGGTGGTGCTACCCCTGAGCAGGTTAGTAGTGGGGTGTATAAGCAGGTGGGAGGAGCAAGCCAGTAAGCAGCACTCCCCTGTGGGCTCTGCTTCCTTTCTTTACTCAGTTCCTGCCTGAGTCTCTTCCCTGATTTCTCTTCATGATGGACAACAACGTTTGTCAGCTAAAGTAAACCTCTTTCTCCTCAGCTTGCTTTTGGTCATGCACACACAGATTTTTTCATGAGGGACTAACCCTCCAGCAACTCTATTTTATATTGTTTATTATTCAAAGCCAGTTTAAACATTTTTTATGAGTTATCTCAATTTAGTAAGAGATCATCTTTGTAGAAATTTTTTCTAATTTTGGTAGTGGCATTTTTAGCACCCCCACCCCCCTGAACGTATCTGTTTGTTCGCTGCTCTCAAAGGATAGTTGTGCTGGATATAGAATTATGGTCATTGTTTCTTTCATCTCTTGAAAATGCAGGCCCTCTGCAAGATCAGTATGTGTTTAGCCCCTGAGCCTGGAATTCTCTTCTATTTCTTTGATGACACCCCCCCCCCCTTTTATATTTGATTGTTTAAGCCACATCATGGTGGCTGCTCTACAGTATTTTAGGCCTGATTTTCTCCATGGTAGTGTGTGCTGATTGGCGGTTTTCATCAGGCAATGGCTTTCCTGGTTCTTCTGAAGATTGATTTTTCAGTGTATCCTGGACACACTGCCTATTAAGATACACTGGGTGCTGGACAAATCCTGAGTTATAGTGGGCAATCACCTACTCTATTTAGTACACAGCGCCTGATATGGTGGCCTGTTTCTCCAGTGGTGCTTCAGTTTTGAGGGAGCCTTTGAGGAAATACTTTAGTCTGGTTGATCAGTTTTGCTTGGGGCTCTGGTCTCATTGCTTCCTGCTGTGCTGGCTGTGAAGGTGGAGGGAATTTCCTTACACTGGACTATGAAGCTGTTTCTCAGTAGGGGAAGGTAATTTCAAGCCTGTGGGGACTCAGGAACTTCCCTGCTTGTGGCAGGATCCCTTGCCTGGAGAGGCCTGGGGTGTTGAGAGAGTCATTGTGGAAGTGATATGGGATCTGTCTAGTGGCACCCCACAGTGTTCTTCCTATTTCCGGACAAAGGACAGGAGTTTCAGTTAGGTCCACAGTACCAAGGGGGGGGTCCTAGGCTGTGCTGCGTCAGCGTGCTCCCGTCTGTCTGGTCCATTGAACACACCTTGAACCTGAGTTGCTCAAGGTTTGTGGGGCTTCAGATCCCTTCCTCTTTGGATGGTGTAGAATGTGTCTGGTGGTGTCAGGGGAGCTTGAGATTGATATGGGCTAGCCTTAGACTGGCCTTGGATTGCCTTCTGTTGCTAGGGTGGGGTAGGAAATGGCACCTTGGCACCCAGCAGACTTGCTGTGCTGTGCCAGAAACTATTAGGGTTTATTTTCCTGTATTCTTGTAATCTTACTTACCTGCTTTTTAGGTAAGGCATCTGGGAAGTCAGGTTAAATGATTAGATTTAGGAATTTTTGTTGGTACTTAAGCAGAAACCAGAGTTGGGCATTTATTTATTTAATTAATTCTATTTTGGCAAAAAATGGAAACTTTGGAACTATGTTTTTGGCTTTTGAACATTTAGCATACCAGGGAATTCACACAAGTGGAAACCTCTCTAAATAAGGAAGGAATCCAATCTTAAATTATTGACTGAGATGGAAGGCCTACTATATGTTTGATGCATTTTTGATAAAATCTAAAAATCACGTAGTTTCTGGGTGACCTTATGAAATAGTGCTCCTTGCACAAGAAGGTTCTATCATTGGCTGCCATCATCCTTCTTATTCTACTTCAAAGAAATTCCACGCTGTAATTAAGATGGTGACACTTCCCCAACAAACAGCATGGCACCCGGCTCTCCAGCAGGCAGGATTCCTCTATTCCACAGACATCAGCTGCTACTCACGACTCTTCGCCTTGACACTTTTTCTGTGTCACACAGCTGGAGAAGGCCACAAGTTAAGAACTTAGCTGGTTTTCATTTTTATTTAAAACATTATTATTATTATTATTATTATTATTATTATTATTATTTTTTTTTTTTTTTTTAAGATGCTGGCCTCAAACCCAGGGCCCGTGCCCTGTACTACTGACTGGTGTGTCGTCAGGTCAGCCCCCAACAGCCCTTTCCTTTGTAATAATAGATTCTCTGTGGGATCCAGCTTCTTATGGAGGTATACAAATTCAATTTTATATCAATATATATGTAATTTTCCCAAAGCTAATACATACTTATTGTAATCTCCCCTTTTCTGAAGTTCTTTGGTTCCATTGGATGATTCTTTATAATGTTCCTGATACACTTGTCTCCCAGCTCAGTGGGCAGGTGTTAGGACACTCCAGGCACCTGCCAAGAGTTGGGTGGAGATAGGAATGGGTGTGAGGTGTGACTGCGAGGCCCTAGTCATTAGTCCTGTTGACTTTTCGAAAACTCTTTAAGGACACAGAGGAGTTAATATTAAAGCACTATTCACCTGGTGCTGCTTGTTGGTATTCTAATAGGCCCCAGGAAGTCTATGCTCACTCAGAATGCCAATCTAGCATTATGTGCTCTCCAGCTCTGTGCACTTGAAGTGAAGGCAATGGGCACAATATTTTCTACTCTATATGTTTTCTTTTTAAGATGTTATTTATATGACTGGAAAGTTGGCTCAGTGATAAAGAGCACCTGCTATTCTTGTAAAGCTCCCAGGTTCATTTCCCAGCACCATAATGACAGCTCACAACATTTGAGCCTCTAGTCCCAGAGTGTCCAGTGCCCTCTTCTGTGGGCATCAAGTAGGCTCATGGTACATGTACATCATGGAGGCAAGCACTCATACTCATGAAATAATAAAAACTGTTACTTTATCAAATGTATGATTCCTTCCAATTTGCCCTTATTTTTGTTTGGCCTCCAGGAGCTACTGAGACCACATGCTAAGCTAGTTGAGTAGACAGACTGAGCAGTTCTGTTTGTCATCTTATCTTACCATGTGATTGCTTAGTACCCAGTAGGTTTCCCAGGTTGCATGTGTCTCCATGTTTGTTCAAATTCTGTCTTCAGACCCCAAAGAATATGTGTCTATTGTCACGGTTCCTAAACTGCTAGTCTCGTGTAGACTTTGGTAGCTTGTTCACGCGTATTTTAGTATTATACTAGTCTAAGCTTCTTCATCTTCCCCGAGCAGACCCCTTACTTCTCTTTTGTGTTACATCTCCCATTAAAACATGCCGACTGGACCACTTGCTGTGGTTCTAGCGTCCACTGGCCACCTCAGAAGCCTTTTCTCTTGATAGTGCTATTCAAAGTGTGGTTTTTTTGACCCTTGGCTACCTCCTCTGAGCACACGCACGCTTGCTATGGGTTAAGGAGTTTGCTTCCCTACAAGGAAGTCTAGTTATGAGAAGATGAAAAAAGCCAGGCCTCCAAAACAGAGTGCTCAGGGACCCCGTTAACTTTCTTTCTGCCCAGATTTCATATGTAACATATAGGTAGAGGACGGTTGTGGGTGGTGGTGGAAGGGCAGAGAGGTGTGGCTAGGGGTGAGGAGACCATGGGGAAGGCCTCCACAATGAAAGCTAGCATTGTGTATGCTAATACAAAATAACCCTCAGTCCTACTTTCTTGTCTCCAAGGGTCCCTTTGACCATCAGTCCAGGCAGTGGGGCTTGGAGTAAGTAGTGTTGCCTGTGGGTACCACGATACTTCCCTTACCTCCTGTCTGTCCAGCAGAGCTGTCACGTTTCCAGGCCTCTCACAGGTTGAGGTCTGCATGAGAGGATGCTTTATTAAGGAGGGAAGGAGCCACACGGCTTGAGGTGAAGCTTAGAGAATGGGGTATGAGGAGTTGGGATTCTGAGAGGCCTGGTTGGATGGCTGGCGTCGCTGCGTGTGACTGACAGTGCTCTTCATGGGAGCCCCCCTCACTGCTGACATGAAGGGAAGAGAGCTGGTAGAATTGTAAGATGTCCCTCCATCCCTCTGTCCCTCCCTCCCTCCCTCCCTCCCTCCCTCCCTCCCTCCCTCCCTCCCTCCCTCCCTCCCTCCCTCATTATTGAGATAGGGTCTAACTGTCTATCCCTGGCTGGCCTGGAACTTCCTATATAGACCAGGTTGAATGCGCATAAATCTGCCGGCCTCTGTTCTGAGTGCTGGGGCCACCACTGACTGGAGAAGTTTTTTATATAAAATATCTAGCCTAGTAAATCCTCATAATTAAGAGTTGTGAATTGATAACCAAAGAAAGTCATGGAAAATTAGTAGGTGTTACTGATTGTATTAGGCAGTGAAAACTGTGATGGTCACAGTGGTTGAAAATGTGTCACGTAAATAAATGACAACTCAAACATCAAATATGGTTTACAATCAAATTTTAGATGGAAAAGTAGTTGGAAGAGTTACAAAACACAGAATTTATACTACGAATTATTTGTGATGTACTATCTTTCTCTGTTAATGGTTTGAAATGAAATAAGTTTGTTTTAAATACTTTCCCTCTCAGCTGGGCAGTGGTGGCGCACGCCTTTAATCCCAGCACTTGGGAGGCAGAGGCAGGCGGATTTCTGACTTCGAGGCCAGCCTGGTCTACAGAGTGAATTCCAGGACAGCCAGGGCTACACAGAGAAACCCTGTTTCGAAAAACCAAAAACCAAACCAAAACAAAACAAAAAAACTTTCCCTCTCATGGCCTCTGTTTTGGGACATGCCTTTGAATTCTATGTACTTTTAGGCAATGAGGTTTTTCTTATTTTAAAGATGACAGCTTATGTCATTTTCACACTTAAAAACATATGCCTGGGTGCCTCGTCTCTCAGGGACAGTGGTTTGGTGTGTAACACAGCTGAGATAGCAATGTGAGCCAGCGTCAGAAGGCGTGAAGGAAGTGGGCAGTCAGAACAGCTGAGTCAGTTACCAGGGAATCCGGCAGCCTGAAAACTGGTTCAGTTTAATTGTAAGTAGGTTTTTGTGTTTTGAACTCCATGTTTGATTTTGCTTCCGTCGGCCACCTCTGATTCTCTCCGTTTGTGGCCCCTTCATGGCTGGCTTTTCTATGTGTTTCCCCACACCCCCCCTTAAAAAGTTAAGTGTCTCACTTTGATTTCCGTTCTGCAGGTAGTTGACAGTTAAACCCTCTTGGCCATGACCTCACCTGCATCTTGCAGAATTGCTATCCACTGTGCCATTATGAAATAGCTGATGTATAGTTGGTTTTTGTACCTTAAATTGGGTTCTGTCTTTACTTCCTATTTTCTCTTCTTTGCTTTCTCTGCTGTTCTGACAGGATGCTGTAGTAACTCTTGATTCATTTTACTTCCTGACAAGGTGTCTTAGAAACTCTGTTTTTATCCTCAAGTTGGCAATGATAAAATGAAGATTGTCCAGGACATCATGTATGCAGAGGTGTATGATGGCTGCTGGTGATGCTGGTGAGCGTAGGCTGGTGCAGATCCCCCCTCTGTCATTGTGCTGTGTGGTAGGCCAGGATACTTTGTGACGAGGTCTGTACAAAACGCAAGTAGCCTTGCTCGTCTAAAAAATGCCTCAGATCATCAGAGTTTGAGAATACTACTACTATTAACTGCCACGCCGGCCATCCCAGTATCTTCTCTGTGAATACTGTATTATATACTTTTTATGAACAGAAAGAGGCCTGTGGATTAATATTCCAGTTTATTTGACTCTTTCTCTCCATTGCCAGTCACCATTGACCTTTAGATTAAAACCAGGTAAAGAACGCAGTAAAAGGTACAGCCAGTTCCTTGCCTTGGTGTCTTCTAAGGTTTACAAAGAACTTGTTCTGCCCTCTGTGGATTGTGGGGGTGATGGCGAGCAGCCATCAGTTACAGAGATAGAAGCCCAGTCAGAAACGTGTTGGGCCTGAGGGGCTGGTGCACCATGAGCACACTTGTGCAACACTGACTGCAGGTGCTCCTGAGAGGTCTGCATAGTGCTTGTAGGCTGAGGCCATCTTGCCCTCAGGAAGCCCTCACAGACCTCACTGTGTGACTGGCCTTTTCACACTTTCTCTGTTTCCTTCCTCCTTCTGCTGGCTCTGGTCTCAGTGTGACTCTTGGAAAATGTCCCTTTCTTGCTGATATTCTACTTTATGTCTCTTTTCTACTGTTCCATATAATCAAGGTATTTGTAATATTCATATACACTTTCTATGAATGACATTGTAATAAATGGGTCTGGTGGCTGAGTGTGGGCTGAGCAGTGTTTGTGCTGGGGCAGTGTATGGTGGATGCTCTGCTAGCTGGTCCCTGGGTTTCATCCTACATTTTGTTGTTTCCCACGGTGCCCACCTGTGCGCCCCCACCCTCACTCCTTTGGATTTTTCAAGACAGGGTTTCTCTGTGTAGCCCTGGCTGCCCTGGAACTCACCCTGTAGACCAGGCTGGCCTGGAACTCTGAGATCCGCCTGCCTCTGCCTCCTCAGTGCTGGGATTATAGGAGTGCTCTACTGCCTACCTTTCCTGCTCTCCCTTTTGAACTGAAGTGTGACCTTACCTTATTGAGTATGGTGAGGATCAGCGAACTAAGACATTCAGGTCACTTGTCATCCATACTTGAGTGACCCAGGGGGCACACAAAATGAATATCAGGTGGTTATGTGCCGACCATTTGGGAGCAGTGTCTGAAATAAATTTCTAGTTAATTGTAAGTGTTAAGATTTCTTCATTGTGGTGGTTAATCTTGGTCATCAGTTTGACAGGGTTGAGGTGTGCCTAGGAGGGTTTGTCTGTGAGGGGGTTCCCAGAGAGGCTTGACCGAGGGAAGAATGCTTGCTTTGGAAGTGGGCAGCACCACCCCATCGGTGGGAGTGGAGAAATTTGTGAAAATTAAATTTGGGTCGGGCATGATGGCAGGAGGCTGAGGTAGGAGGATGTCTGTGAGTTCAAGGCCCGCCAGGCCTACACAGGAAGTTCCAGGGTAGCCAAGACTAGTAGAGAGATCCAGTCTCAACATCACTCCCACAAAAGGTAAATCTGTAAATAGCAAAGCTTGGGCCTTGCCCCAGATCCCTGACTCCCTGAGTCAAAGTCAACCTGATGTGAGGCCAGTGCGTCTGCTTGGCTTTCTCCTTTTCATAAGCCACTGCTTCCGATTTGCTCTGCCGTTGCTGTCTCTCCTTATGATAAAGCAGTTTCATTAAATTATCTTGCCACTAAGATCAAGTTTCTACCCCCAAATCTTTTAAGGTAGGCCTGGACTTGGAAATTCAAATGCTTTTAGGCATTTGTGAGGCCATTGTATTAGGAATATAATATGGAACCAGCACATCTGAGAGAGTCAAATGAAATTTTTAATGAAAATAAGAGCCAAGCCAGGCAGTGGTGGTGCACGCCTTTAATCCCAGCACTTGGGAGGCAGAGGCAGGTAGATTTCTGAGTTTGAGGCCAGCCTGGTCTACAGAGTGGGTTCCAGGACAGCCAGGGCTTCACAGAGAAACCCTGTCTTGAAAACCAGAAAAAAAAGGGGGGGGGGGGAGAAAGAAAATAAGAGCCGAATAAACAATTCTGTGGGACCCCAGCTTTCCCTGCCTCTCCCCCTGCCTCTGCCTCCCAAGTGCTGGGATTAAAGGCGTGCACCACCACTGCCCTGCAGGACCCCCGCTTTCAAAGCCTGTATTTAGTTGCTACTCTAGAGTTGCCAAGTACATTTAATTTTCATCAAGCAGTCTTGCCATAATAAATGCCTGGAGCCTGACAGCCACCTTTGTTTATGATGAGCAAATAAAGCGGAGGTTGGGATTGAATTGGCCCATACATTTGCCCCCAAAACCTGACCAAGTCTCTTTACAGCCAAACGTGTTGATTCTGCAGACACCTGAATGCATGGTCCTGGCTGCCTTTCTCTGTTGCTCTCTGTTGGATTGTTGTTTTTACAGTCAGGAGTACCTGTTCCTGCCATCCTGCACCTTCAGAAATTATGCCAAAATCACAAACAGTTCTGACATGCTTGAGGAAGAACAGGCCTGAATCCCTGTTAGAGTCCCCTAGTTTGGGAGTGTGACATTGAGTTGGTCACCCAGTGTGATGCCTTCGTTCCTTGGACAGTCAAGTGAAGATGTGCCAGGTGTTTCAGATTGGGCAAGCAGATGACCTCATCCTGGTCCTCTCTGGGATGCAGCCACTAGGAGCAAGCTTTTCATCCTCCTGCACTGTAAGCCTTTCTTACGTCTGTCACTTCTCTTGGGCTGTATGATTTTGAGCAAGTTGATGAGACTTTGTTTTATAGGGTGGGTGTGCACAATAGTACACAGAACTGTGTCAGCTGAACTGAGAAGTGCACAGTGGAGCACCGTCCACTGTGAGGGTCGTCCAGTGATGGCTCGTCTTGACCCTTGAAAACTGAATAGGATTTTGAGCAAATGTAGTTCCGGTGGCTCCTAAGGAGTTACAGAGAGACATGTGAAAACGGAGGTCAAGAGGGTGCAGTTGATGGCGGTGGCCTGTGAGCTAAGGAATGTGGCCACCCTGTACCTTCAGAAAACATCCTTCATGTACCTTGATTTTAGCCCTCTCAAAACCATCGACCTAACTCCGTGGTTTTCCAGTTGTCAGCACAGACTTGTGCCCTCTCTGAATGGAATGATAACACATGTTTGTTTTGAGCCACTATATTTTCGGTCATTGTTGTAGTAGCAGAGATACATGTTATCTGTTTTATCTTGTGTGTGTGTGTGTGTGTGTGTGTGTGTGTGTGTGTGTGTGTGTCCATGCACGTCTGCTCTCACTGTTTTTACTATAAGTAAGATCTTCTTTAACAAAAGAACCTGTGTTCAGGTGCTCTCTCTGCTCAGCACCTGCTCACAGTTGAGCCTTCTGTGCAGTGTGTAAAATGCGTGTGCGTGTGTTACGTGGCTTAGGGGGGCCTGTATGGTGCTATTGAGTGTGCTCTTTGTAGTGGGACTTGCGTTGTAAGTGGTGTGTTAGGTTTTGGGCTTCTCCTCCAGGCATATGTATTTGTTTGGGGACATGTGTCCCTTGTACATCAGCTTGGTTTCCCTGTACTTCATGGACTTGCCATTCCCATCATCCCTGTGACTTCAGATGGCGTTTATTCTGTGAATAAGAACTTAGTACAGAGATCACCCACACTGGTCGGATTTAGGCAGTTAAGGCCGGGAACACTTTGAACTCGATGTCACCAGATACTCTTGGCCATGAGCTGCCCCTAGCACTGCCTCCAATGGCGGTCTTCAGGCCTAGACCAGCTTAGGAGTGCACTGGGGCTCACAGGCATGCTTGCACCATTTTCTTTTTTTACTTACGTGTGGCCACAATGCTCTTCTTATGTAAGGTGCTGCTGCTGGTGCTGTCAAACCGGAAAACTTGAAAGAAAGTTTGAAGTCAGCTCATAGTCCTAGAAGAATTTTGTTTTACTTCCAAGTTATGTGGATTAACAGCAGCATTATTTTCTTGGCAGGAATCTGGCATGAAAATATTGAGTTCTTAGAATCTAAACCTTGTTCTTCTATAAATAAATCACCACTGACTTTAGGTTCTGGTTTGAATGTGTACTTCCCTTGTTGGCAGATTTCTTGGCAGCCCCTTGCATAATTGAGAGTCTAGTTATTTGGGTCTCTATGCCAAGAAATGCAAGCTTCTAGGTGCAATTTCTCACTTAACAAAGGGTGTTGGAACCCAGTATGATTTGTAAAATTGATGCACCTTCCTGAGAGTCCTCGATAGGGTTTCTGTTGGTGTGATGGCTTACACTTCCATGTCATTGTTCATCATCAGAGGAAGTCAGGACAGAAACTCAAGCAGGCACCTGGAGGCAGGACCTGATGCAGAGGCCATGGAGGAGTGCGGCTTACTGGCATGCTCACCATGGCTTTCACAGCTTGCTTTCTTACAGAACCCAGGGCCATCAGCTTAGGAGTGGCACTACCCACAATAGGCTAGCACTACCCACCAGTCACTAAGAAAATGCCCTTGCGGCCTGCCCGCAGCATGAGCTTCCAGAGGCGTTTTCTTACTTGAGGACTCCTCCTCTGGGATGTGTGACTTGTGTCAAGTTGACATAAACTAGCCGCACACTGTATTCTTTGTTCTCTTTCAAGTTCAGGATGATAGAATGTGCCATAGTTCTTCGCTTATGCCACTGGGGCTCCGGGAGTTGAACGTACAGGTTGGAGGTTTAGAAGTATGTGCCAGTTAGTTTTGTGGACTTGACACAACCTAGACCTATCCAGGAAGAGGGAACCTCAGTTAAGGGGTTGCCCCCATCATATTGGCCTGTGAGTGTCTCCGGGTCATTTCTTGATGGGTCATTGATGCCGTAGGGAGTCCCACCTCTGGCAGGCGGCTCTGCGTTGTGCGTAAGAGCAGGCTGAGCAACCATGGACACCAAGACAGTAAACAGCAGTACTCCCTGGGCTCTGCTTCAGTTCTGCCTCCGAGTTCTTACCCGGGTTCTTGCCCTGAATTTTCTTCATAATGAGCTATAAACTTCTTCCCCAAGTTGTTTTAGTCAGCATTTTATCACAGCAACAGAAACTGTAACTGGGTATCTAGTCATTTCATGGCCAGTGACGTGCTTACAACTTCAGTATTTCCTGAAAGCCTAATCTGGGAGGCATCACATCCACTTCTAGCCGTGTCTAACTTTGTGAGTTTCATGGCTTTAACTAGACGGCTCTGCTATAAAGAATCACTATTCTCACATATAAAGTCATCAAGAGCACGCCTGCCATGGTGGTTGTGCTGGAGCCTGGAGCTTTCCAAACAATATTGTAAACCGAGGTTGGTGAAAGTATTTCTTGGCAGTTGTTAAGAACAAGTGCATATCAACAACTGTGATAATCAAAGAGAGAAACATAAAAATTCCTGGACACGTATGTCTAGCAAGATGAAGTCATGAAGGAGGAAACCTGAACAGACACAGTTAACAGATAATCTGGACACATGCAGTTTTCACAGTTTAACTATTAAGAAGGAGAAAACCTGTGAACAGATCAGTTGAGTATAAGATTGTATCTTAGTTGGGGTCCCATTGCTGTGAAGAGACACCATGACCAAGGCAACTCTTATAAAGGCAAACATTTAATTGGGGCTGGCTTACAGTTCAGAGGTTCAGTCCATCATCATCATGGTGGGAACATGGCAGCATCCAGGCAGGCGTGGCACTGAAGAGGCCAAGGGTTTTACATCTTGGTCTAAAGGTGTCCAGGAGGAGACTCTGTATCACACTGGCCAGACTTGAGCATTTGTATGAGATCTCAAAGCCCCATCTCCACAGTGACACACTTCCTCTAACAAGGCAGGCTAGACCTCCTCCAGTAAGGCCACACCTCCTAATAGTGCCACGTCCCATGGGCCAAGCCACCAGAGATTGAGTCAATAATTAGAAATTATCCAGTAAAGTAAATACCAGTAGCTCTGTGTGGTGACTTGTTCCTGCAATCCCAGTATCATGAAGTTGAGGCAGGAGGATCACTGTGAGTTTTAGGCCAACTTGGGCTGTGAAAGTGAGATCAGTCTTTAAAATTAAATGAGTAAATGTTAAACCCTAGGATCGGGCAGTTATACTGCTGATTTCTATTGAGTATGATAAGAACCATGAAGACTACTTTCTCAGTTATTCAAGAAAGTTCATGAGGAAGGAATTCTTCTGAATGCATTCCACGTGATCAGCATTGCTGTAATATCAGTACCAGGCCAGGACACAGGATGAGCCCCGGGTGGGGGTGGAGAGGACCTGGCTTAGCTCAGGGTGAGTGCCGGGAGTGTGGAGGGGCCGTCTGCAGGAGATGTGGGCTTGGCTTTGTATGAGGAAGGGTTCCCTCAATGGCAGTCCTTGATGAGACCTACAGTCCTTGTTTGTCCAAACTGTTTATTCATGGAGGAAACTGATGCATGGGACTTACTCAGGATGAACCAGAGATTAAATACCTTTTGCAGGAAGGGATGCCTGGGAAGGAAAGCTCATCGCTAGAAATTCGGGCCTATTTAGATGCCTCATTAGCATACATTAGGCTCTATGCTGCATGACCTGTTGTAGTGATCCTCTTAGTGGTCTCCTCTTAGAGCTCCAGGATAGGAACCTGGCTGGGAGCAGATTCAAACGCCAACCGTTCTCAATGACGCCAACCCAACTGCAGCGTTCCTTAACCTGCTCGACCGTAGCAGTTTTTCTGTCTGGTGACACGGTTCCCCTTGTCCACAAACTGTCAGAAATAGAACCTGGGCAAAGGACCTGGGAGTAATATAAAATGGCTTGAAAGTTAGAATGGGGTCAGGAAGGGACTTGTGTGATGTCCGAGATAGTCTGAACAGCCCAAAGGTGTCAGCTGCCCTGGTTAGGTCCCTAATCTCTCTATGAGTCTTAGTGCGCCCACACACATCAGTGCCACCCTGCCAGCTCATTATGAGAAATACATGGAATAGCATGTGGACGTCTGCCTTCAGCCTGTATCAGTAGAGGACATTCTCCTGCAGAGGCTTCTGTCTCCTTCCCTAGTGGAGGAATGGAGCTGGCCTTCACAGACAGTCATCAGACACTGGTTGAGTCTCACATGTAATGATCTAGAAAGAAAGAGGCTGTTGGTGGGCAGCATCACACGTACTAAGGCGAAACAACTCTCTGTTGTTTGGAAAAGCAGCATAGATCTGAATGTAGAGACGGTTTGGAAAAACACATAAATTTATATGGACTCAGTGTAGGTAAGGTGTAGTGTGCACATGCCCTGCGTCCCTTCCTCACCTCAAACAGAGAAAGGAAAGCTAAAACGCTCTAGGTCGTGGAGAAGCAATCACATTTGATTATTAATTATTAAAGGAATGCGGTTTGATGTGGTCAGATGCTTAAGTGATACACAGATGAATCCTGGCACTAGAAGGACATCAACCACAGTGGATGGGGGCACTGGAGCATTCTCACACGTTAAAAGGAACAAACCTCAGTCCTTAGCACGCGTGAGGCGTTACATGTGGGAGAGAGGTGCCAGGCTATTTGTGCAAATAAACCTGAATTAATTTACTTTTCAATTAATGTAAAGAACTGGGAAATTAATGTTGCACAACTGTTATTTAAAAATGTTATTCGAATGTTTATTTTTGTCCACACCAGATACTGTCCTTAGTGAAAAACCTTTGCTCTTTCAGTGTTCAGTTTGGATATTAAGGTAACAGCACCACGTCTGTTAATGTAAATGTCCAGTTTCAAAGGAACAGTTTTAAAAAAATGACTTATTCATTCTTGTTTTATATGCATTGCTGTTTTGCCAACAAATATGTCGGGGTGGGTTATAGGGTCCTCCGACACTGGAGTCACAGATGGTTGTGAGTCGCTGTGTAGGTGGCTGGGAAGTGAGCCCCTGGAAGAACAACCAGCGTGGAGCCGCTCCTAACCGAGGAGCCGCTCCTAACCATGGAGCTGTATCTCCAGCCATCAGAGGAACATTTTTAGCAATTTAAATGCATACACACCAATAGGACTGACTTGTGTGTGGCTCTTCTTTGTTGGGGTTGGGGTGGGCTTATGAGAGAGTCTCTCTGTGTAGCCCAGTTTGTCCCTGAACTCATGGTGTCCTTTCCCCATCTCCCAAGTGCTGGAGATACAGGCATGGGCCACCACGTCTGTCTCAGTGCGTTCCGACTGAGCACGTTTGCAAAATGAATAATGGAGTTGTTAAAAGCGAGGCTGCAGTCCACCAGTATTTAAAATAAATGCATGGCATGAATCAGAAGTGGGATCCCTCCATCATCTCTGCCTTACAGGTAGAGCTTTCTTCTTTGTCTCCAAACTGTAAGATTTGCCCCTGTGTTCAGTTTTCTGCAACACACACTGTTGGCTACAGACCTCATTTTTTTGTGCTGTTAGCAGATATTCCCCCAACTCCTATGTCAGGGCTGAGTCACGCCGAGAGTTTTCTGTTGCACGTCTGCAAATATCCACGTGCAAGAGTGTTGTCTTGGAAACGTACCAGAATCTCTGGGGCGTAGGAGTTCATCAGATTTACTTGAAATTGCCAAACAACAAATCACGCCAAGTTCAGCGTTTCTTCACACCGGTTTGGCAGTTAGGTGACTGAGCTCTCCCGAGGTTTGGTTTTTAGTTTCCTGACCACTGACAGTGGAGCCCTTTTCCTAAGGCCGCACGCAGGCCACTTTAATTCCTTTCACTTCCTTTTGTGATTGGCATGGTTTGCCCAGTTTTTGTTTTTGGGGTTTTTTTTTTTAAAGTTCAGTTTTAAAGTCGTTATTTATCCTTTGCGGTTGTGTGCTTATTTTCAGTTGTCTTTAGAGTTTTACCCTAATCAGCATGAGTAGTCAGTCCTATGGTGTGTTAGTCAACTTTGCCTTTGTAAGTGATCATGCCAAAACCCCACGTGTGCTACCGCCAAGCCGCATACTTCAGCTGGTTCATTTCACATGTGGGGCTTCCCTGGTGCCATAGCCGGCATGAAAAGAGGTGACAAGATCTATAGTTCTTTTGAAGAATTGCTTACTATTAATATACTTTTAAAGTGACGATTTAATCCTAGTCTTTAAGATTATAAGTTACCTCTGTAGTGCTACTTTCAGAATTTGTTTAATTTGAATTTTCTGGTTTCCTTGGGTTGGAGCGGATTTCCCTCCCTCCCTCCCTCCCTCCCTCCCTCCCTCCCTCCCTCCCTCCCTCCCT
>CM052707.1:9610833-9625320 GCA_028551405.1 Uromys caudimaculatus | reverse complement strand
CTTTGGCATCTGTTCTGACCTGATTGAGGAGACTGTGCAGAAAGATGCACAGCGGTCAGCTGCAGGAAGTGGGCAGCGGCGGGAATGGTGGCTTCTCTAGTGCTGGGGTGTGGGAGGAGGACAGAGGTGACTGGCATGTGCCAGGTGGAGGACTCCAGGCTTGGACTGTGGCTTTTCCAGTTCTTAGTGGAGCACAGTTCTTGCTCTACCCAGCCTAACAGAAATGCATTTGTTGGTAGTCCTTGGCCTTAAAACACGGACCCCGTTCATCAGTGTGCCTTTCTTTCTAGGTCTGTCAGCTGCCCAGCGGAAGTTTGCTCACTCTCTCAGAGACTTCAAGTTTGAGTTTATCGGGGATGCTGAGACTGATGATGAACGGTGCATAGGTGAGAAGCGTGTGAGGTCTGGTTTGCTTCCCTCTGCCTTGCCCGGCACCGACTCATGCCTTTCTCCTTACAGATGCCTCCTTGCGGGAATTTTCTAACTTTCTGAAGAATCTGGAAGAACAGAGAGAAATCATGGTGAGTAGCAGGGATGTAAAATTATTGATTACCAGATTTCCACGAGGGGACAGTCTGGACTGTGGAGCCAAGACTGACAGAAGTTCTGATGCATTTAGTGCTTTGAGTGGGTGGGGTTTTCTGAGCTCTGATTTCTGGGGCCATGATGGTTCTGTGATCAGTTCTCGGTCGAGGTTCTGGACCTCTCGGCTGAAGTTTCTATCTTTATTTATACAGCAGAAAGCTGAGTGCTGCTTATGCTTTTTCTTAGCAAGAGCCTTTTGATTTACATAGATGTTACCCTAAAGCTAAAAGCAGGAAGGAGGGAGTGGAAGGATGCTTTTTGAGCCATGGATTCCTTGTCTGTGAGGGTGGACAGAGCTCAGATCTGGATGTCTCTGAAGTTCCTCTCTACGTTGAGATAAGTTGGTGCAGACCCTAACAAGAGGCACTTCTCCATTCAGTGTGCTCCGCGGGCCTGGCGCTTTGCTCAGTGCCTCTTGAACTCAGCAGTGGAGGGCCAAGGGCTTGAGTGATCTTTTTCTTTCTTGTAAGTTTGTGTGTCTTTTGCAATTACACAAAGACTCATGGTCTCACTACCACTGGGTTTCCACATACTATTGTCATTGATGCCTATCCACCACTGCTTTAAAATAATCATAGCTTGCAGAAGGCACTGGGTTCAGTGTCCTACAGTCCCACACAAAACAATAAAATAAACTACTGTTTTTGATACTTCAGAATAAACACTACCTAGAATTATGCTACAGTGTGAGTGGGTTCAGATGCAATAATACTGGTGATATTGAACATGGTTACTAAGAGTTACTCGTGCCTATCTGTGCTGCTGTTCGCTGTTTACTTCAAGTCTTTTATTGACATGTCAGTCCATAAAGGAGAGAGTTACTCCACCCTGTTTTAGGAATGAAGAAACTGAGCCACATGGTCTGCCCAAGATCACTTGGTGAAGTAGGAGATGGAGCCCTGAGCTTCTCCACTTACCAAGTACCAGCTTCCTACATGCTTCAGATTTCCCAGGTGGCGCCTAGCAGAGGGTCTGTCAGGTGTATTTACGTTGGGGGCAGGATTCAAGGGGTGGAATTAATTTTGATTCAAAAAGTAACACAGCCATGTTTTCTAAAATCTCATAATTTGTACTGTGCCCTATATTCTGAGATATTTTCTAGATGTTAAGAATTCCCTAGAAGGAGCTGAGAAGATGTCTCATTTGCTAACGTGCTTGCCACAAACGCATAATAATTCAAGTTTGGCTTCTCAGCACTCATGTAAGAAGGCTAGGAATGCAGCAGTGTGTACTGGAAACCCTTGCACCAGAGAGGCAAGCCAGGAACATCCCGGGGCTTCCAGCTAGAGAGTCTGACTGAAGGGCTGAGGTCTAGGTTCAGTGAGCACTATGGAGCCAGTAGCATCCTGGGACTTGCTCAATAGAGGGTCTGACTGAAGTGCAGAGCTCTAGGTTCATTGAGACCCTGTCTGAGAAATGAAAGTGGAGAAAGGGAATAGAGGAAGATGCCTGCTTGTCGACCTTTGGCCTTTCCACACGTCTGTGTATGCGCATGTGTCTGCAAAGAGGTGTGTACACCAATAAATATGTACACATAACATACTTGGAATTTCATAGTGTGCGCGTGAAGATAGTGTGATCTCATGGACCTTACCCTGCACACTCTGACAGGTTCAACTAGTGTTTGTATAATGTTATAGTCACTAATTTCTTAGCTATTAGCGAAGACTAAATATGACATTAGATCACAGTAGTGCCATGACATCACCTTTCTACACTGTGTGAAGTGGTGTGTGGGCTGGTGCTAGAATGTCTTGGGTTATATTATATAAGGTGTGTGTGTGTGTGTGTGTGTGTGTGTGTGTGTGTGTGTGTGTGTAACTTCCTTTGGCATTTAGTCATTCTTTTCTGGGATCCTGAGCATGTGACTAATAGTTATTGATCTTTTGTGTTCTTATTGGTTGGAATCTGAGGGCGTGGTAGCTGGGGTTTGAATAGGAATGGCTCCCATAGACTCATGTGTTTGAATGCTTGGCTCATAGGGAGTGGCACTATTATAAGGTGTGGCCTTGTTGGAAGAAGTGTGTCACTGTGGAGGCAGACTTTGAGGTCTGCTATGCTCAAGTGATGCCCAGTGTGATACACAGTCACTTCTGCTGCCTGTGGATCAAGATGGAACTCTCAGCTCCAGCAGCAGGTCTGGCTGCTGCTGCCATGATGTTGGTGATGGAGTAAACCTCAGAAGTATAAGCCAGCCCCAGTTAAATGTTTAACTTCGTAAGAGTGGCCGTGGCCATGGTGAGTCTTCCCACTGAGACAGTAGCAAGCTCTGCAGAGTACCTGCCTTCACAGTGGACATGAGCTTCAGCAGAGAGGTTCTGTGTAGAGGGCCGTTTCATAGAGCACTGTTGGCTGTCTTCCCTGCAGAGTTCGGACTTTTATGGAAAAACTGTGTGACTACTTTCTGCCTTGATGGTCTGTGTCAGTTTTCCTTGGAGTGAACTCATGAGATCAAGAAATCAAAATGCGGTCTTGTACTCTGATGGAGATTCCTCGGTTTCTAGAGATTCTGTTAGCTGACTGATTTAATCCTCAGCCTTGGAGGCAGCTGGCAGTGCCTCTGACTGAGGTGAATGAGGGCACCGAGGTTGGTGGTGCAGGCAGATGTGACTGTAGGGTTGTGTCTGTGCAGGGCTTTGAACCTCAGAACACGCTACAGCATGTTTAAACTGACCTGTGGGAAGGGTGTGGCCCTGCACGCCTTTAATCCCAGTACTCAGGAGCCAGAAGCAGGTGGATCTCTGAGTTTGAGGCCAGCCTGCTCTACAGAGAGAGTTCTAAGACAGCTAGAGCTACACAGAGAAACCCTGTCTTGGATTAAAACAAACCAAACCAAACCAACAAAAAACTAACCACCTCCCCCCATACCAAGCCAAACAAACAAACAAAAAAAACCCCTAACCCTCAAAACTGACACTTGAGAAGAGGAATAACTACTGCAGTGGGAGACAGCCACAAGCACCCCAACATGTGAACAAGATACCCCAGTTTAGTTTGGGAAATTGAAAGCAGAACAAGAACATGGTATGAAATTACATGTCCTCAGCACCCAGGGCTGCATGTGATCTGTTTCTCCTGTTTTCCTGATTCTGCTGCCGTTTTGCTTAACATCCAGGCATCATGGCATCTTGTACAAATACCTCAGGACATATCTCAGGAAGGTGCCACATTAACAATGGCCACCGCATGCCTTTATTCCAGAAAGCAATTGAGAATCCGATTCATTCCTTCTGTGTTTTTCTCAGTAGTAGCTGGTTTCTCAGAATCATCATTCAAATTAATTTCATTTGATTATAAATTTCTAAATCACTTCAGATTTGTAGGATTTTCTTCTTTCTTCCTGATCAGAATTTAGACGTTAATGTTTTTTGGGATGAGATCTCGAGCTTGAAGTCACCCTGGCTTTGCCTCTTGAGTGCCGGGACACAAGTGTACTGCCACACACACCCCGCTGAGTGCTGGGGCTGTAGGCGTGCACCACCACATGCAGTGAACTGATTCTCTCTACTGGCCGTTAACACATCCTCAAAAGCAGAAGTCTCCTGAGTCACCATAGAGTACAGCAACGAAATTAATAAAAGTTGAAAGGCCTGCACCGTTTAAACACATTGATGTTAAGTGGTCCTCTGTATAACCTTGTTAGTGATTACTTCCTGTGAACCACGAAAACTGGATGGAATCATCATGGCTCCCTGAGTCTTTAAAAGCTTCCCAAAGCATATGAAGAAATGGTTGTGTCAGTGGAGTACACAGCAGCTGTAAACTTTGAATAAGAACGGATAACTACCTCAAGGAACTATGAGTGTGGTCCTGGGGAATAACTGGTAATTAGCAAGTTAATTAGAATAGACAAAGGTCTGAAGGGTGGCTGGCAGGAGAAGGGAACAGCTAAGCTAGTGGCTGTGGGAGGCAGGGAAGCTGTGCTGGAGCTGGGAGTGGTTTAATCAGTAAAAGAAAAAATAAAATCAAATCTATGGATGGCAAAGACTAATGCCTGTAGTTTTATTTATTAAAAAAATCCTGTCTCGGGGTCACTACCTGCCTCAGTGGTTTATGTTTCTGAAAGAAACACACACACACACTCTTTATATTTTATGCCTTAAACAACACAATAGCTGGGCCACTGCCTAATCTCCATGTGGTTATCTACCTCCCATTGATAATCCTGAGTTACCATTTACTAATTCTGTGTTCTGTCTTGGCTGCCCTAGACCCAGGTGGGCAGCCCTCTGGGCTGAGCTCGCCCGTCCTTCACATGGCGGCTGTGCCTCTCTATCCTGCACTGTTCTCAGGCATGGCTTCTCTCTTCTCCTCTACACTCTCCCAGCATGGTGAATCTGTTTTTCCTTTCTCTTGATCCCAAGCCTGGGGAATTCTAAAATCCTGCCTCTGTCCTCCCCAGCTATTGGCTGCTGGCTTCTCTATTTACCAATCAGAACCAACTGGGGGCCAGGTTCCCAGAAGCTAAGTGCAGACCTTCTCACATAAACAGTTTTTTGGGGAACATAATTAGCATTTGTAATACAAGTAGCTAGAAATGCTAAATATTGTAGAAAGTTTTTCTTTGTTTCTTTCTTTCATTTTTTTTTTTTTTTTAAGTGAATACATGTTTTGAAGGACTTTGGGCTTTAGCGGGTAAATTCATCTGTCTGGAAGTTGGTCGGCCACCAAATCCCCATCTGTTTAAGCTGACAGCAGTATGTGCATATGCCTACTCCAACCCTAAGCAGGGCCATACTAACTTAGTTTAGCAGATACTATGTGCTTGCTCCACACCCAGTGCTGTGTTGTGACAGTGTGACGCAGTTCTTTCTCGAGAGTAGGTGGATACCCACTAGGGAAGTGGCTCAAGTAATTCTGCCGGAATAGAGGCAGGGATCCTGGAGATGTCAGTGATGAGCACAGTTGACATACATCAGTTAGTCAGTTAAGCACCGACTCAAGTGCTGGGTCCTCCCTGAGGGGAGAACTGCTTCCATGTCTAGAAGAGTGAAGTGTGTGTTGGAGTGTCTCCTGCACTCCCCGGTTGCTATTAGTACAGCGTTTATGGGTGTGGCTCAGTGTCCAGTGTGCTCAGTGTGAAGATCAGTCCCTGGCATCACACAAAACTGTGAACTGAAATCTGTGACTCACTGGAAAAGGAAGCAGGCAGAGTACCAGTTTAGGAAAAGAAGTCACTGTCTGCCTTTACACCCAAACTTTGGTCTCCTTGAGCGGATATGCTCAGCCCTGACTGTCAGTGTTCTGTTTTTCAGGACAGGCTTTCAAAGTGAGTAATTTTTTCTTGTGTTTCTGACCCTGACTGTGGAAGTGAAGAAACCTAAACTAGGGAGCTGACCTGGACATAGTAAGAGGCCAGACCTGGTAGGGTTGCATCAGTGCATGCTGTCCGAGGGAAGCTGCCAGCATTCCTGTGATGTTCTGTGTGGCCTGACAGGACACGGTGTACTTATCTGAGGTGGGCAGCTGTCCAGGAGTCTAGGGACTTTTAAAATAGTGCTAGAGCATTTATGAGCATCTCTAAAAAGCCCTGTCTACTGTATTTACTTCTCTGAGTAAATCCTTTGAACAGACTGAATTTTGTTTTCTTGCCAGCCTGTAAGTGAGGATTCAGTTTCTGAGGATTCTGGGAAATCAGAGTGTGGGTTTGGACCAGAGGGTTAGAAAATCTGCAAAAACAGTGCATGGGGAAGGTGGAAGGTGGAGCTTTCAGAGGTGCCTGGGATGCAGGAGGTCCAGGCAGGCAGGGCAACCTCTCCACCTTTATGTATTTTACACACACACACACACACACACACACACACACACACACACACACACACACACAGATTTTGAGCTCTGCTATAACCACTTTGGTGTTTGACACTTGGATTTTATTCTAAACTATTTCCATTTTTCTATAAAAATGTTTTATAATGTTACTGAAATAATATTAAAGTAAATGAATGTTTTTGCTCTTTGGGAAAGCTTGGTAGTGTCCTTCTTCTGTGTGTTCCACAGCAGCTGTTTTTTGAGCATGGTGTCTGGGCCAGCGGCACCATCTAGTGTGATGGTTGGTATCCTTTGTCAACTTGATAGGATTTGGAATTGCCTAGGAGACCCAACTCTAGGCTTGTCCATAGGGGTGTTTTCAGAAAGAATTAACTGAGTGGCAGTGTTAACCTTGCATGTAGGCTGCACTGTGCTATGGCTTGCTTCATTTACTGCTGTGTTCCTCCATGACTGACTATACACTCTTAAACTGTGAGCTTCGTCATGACTGACCGTATACTCTAAAACTGTGAGCTTCTCCATGACTGACCGTGCATTCTTTAACTGTGAGCTTCTCCATGACTGACTGTGCATTCTTTAACTGTGAGCTTCTCCATGACTGACCATACACTCTTAAACTGTGAGCTTCTCCATGACTGGCCGTACACTCTTTAACTGTGAGCTTCTCCATGACTGACCATGCACTCTAAAACTGTGAGCTTCTCCATGACTGACCATAGCTTCTCCATGACTGACTCTACACTCTTTAACTGTGAGCTTCTCCACGACTGACCGTACACTCTTTAACTGTGAGCCATAATAAATCTGTTTCCCTATTAAGTTATTTCTGTCCAGTATTTTTCTTGGCATCAAGGAGGTGTGATTAATATACTGGGGGTTTGCCTGAAATGTCCATTCTCAAACTGTACCCAGACCTGCTAAGTTCTGAAATCTGAACCACTAGCCCATGAAATCTCCTTTTCCTCAGTTAGGTCTCTCAAAAAGTTAAAAAAATAATTTTTGATGGTTTTATGTCGCACAGAGGTTTAAAAGACTCTTAACAGCTGAGCTTTTTACCTGCCATTTTCAGAGGATTGGAAACTACCTCCATATCTAGTTTGTGTTAATAAAACAGGGTTTGGGTGTTAGTAGTCTTAGTGCTACATAATTTATGTTGAATGTTCTTATGAATGTGAATTTATATGATAAATGGTACAAACCACTGGACTGTATCGCCTAGTCTATGCCTCCTGTTTACAAGTCGTGTGTATAATAACACGTGTGTAGTCAGTTCCTCTCCTACAGAGAAAGTGACATATGTGTCTGTGATTGTATTGGCAGGAATGTACATGATGGGGAAAATCTAGTCGTTCTTCATGAAGATATTTCTTACTTTGCTTTAAAAGTTGTCCATGACAGTGTGAGGCATAGTGGGACATGCCATTAATCCCAGCTGATGTGTTTATAAAAAGATAAAAAGATATATATTCTGTGGGTGGTGCGGTGGATGGAGGTGTGGGGGAAGAGTGTGCCTCAGTAGGCCCATGCCTTCCCTCTGAGAGACCAGCCACACAGGAAGGTATAGTATAGAATAGAGTTTATTTAGGGCATGGGGAGGGGAGTTAAGAGGGTAGTAGAGGCAGAGAAAGAGAGCAAGTAGAGAAGTGGAGACCGGCCATGACCACATGGAGAGAGGGGGCAAGAGGGTAAGAGATCAAGAGAGCAAGAGAGCAAGAGAGGCAAGAGAGGGAGGAGGGGGCAAGCAGTCCTTTTTATAGTGGGCCAGGCCCACCTGGCTGTTGCCAGGCAACCGTGGGGCGGAGTTCAGACAGAAAGCTAACACCTGCACTTGGGAGTTAGAGGCAGGTGGATCTCTATGAGTTTGAGGCCAGCTTCAGGAAAACCAAGGCTACACAAATAAACTTGTCTCCAAAAACCTGGTACAAAACAACCCAACAGCCAAAGTTACCCATTACTTAACTTTACAAAGGCTTCTTTCTCTCTTTGGAAATGATGCTTACCATTTGATGGTAATATTTTCATTTAACTCATCGTTCTTTCCTCTTGTAAGCCTGTTACAGTTTAGTCAGGTATGCATGCTATTGTAAATCTTGCTGTCAGGAATGTCCCAGTTGGGGATTTAGTTTTGCATATCTAGAATACTTAAGGAATTATATTCACAATAAACGTATAAACGTAACTCATAATAGTGGCGTGAGTGTGACTGATCTGGCCGGGAGACTTGGAATTGTTTTGGGGAGAAGCCTTCTTGTCCCATGAGTCAGAATCCTCTCTGCCGACGACTCATCATCATGTGACTCCTGTCTCTGTCAGATTCTACTTCCCCGTTGGAACTCACGGTTCCTCTAGTTCATATTCTTTGTTTCTAAGGAATTGGCTTACTTTGGATTGTACATGTGCCCACACACCCAAGAGCCACCAGAAGCTTGCCAGCTCATTCCTACAATTGTCTAAACTAGGGTGTTGTTGGAACCAGCCAGATTGACTGTTTCATGGCACATGACCTGGGGCCTCAAGGATCACTCATGAGTGAGAAAGATAAGAGGAAATTGTAGCCCACTGGAGTGAACAGTTTGTTCTACATCACTAAATTGGGAACCACTGCCCTGTTAGGAGACCAGCAGAGGAGAGAAACATTCTGTCCCTTGGCTTCAGCTATTTGTAACTTTGTTTTCTCAAAGTGTCTCAGTGGTCTGCACCTCCAGCTTTGAGCACGAGGGAATGTGTGTCATCAGCACATCCATGCCTACAACCTGCTTGAGTGATGCGAGTTTGGGTGTTTCTTCTTGCGCTGTAAACAAGTACAGTTTGTCAGTATTTTCGTTCAGCCATTAAATGATGGACTGGTTACAGAGAGAGTAGTGAATCTCTCTTTCCTTGGAAACCTTGTTTAGAGACCTTCTAGTTAAGTCAATGAATTTGCAACCAGAGCTTCATTGTCGTGCTACCACTTTGGGAGTAACTCCTGGATATTGAGGTGGGATACCCTTAAGTGCTATGTTTCCAGTATTCTTGGAGGTATAAAGGGAGAAAGATTTGTGGAAGGAACCAGATTTTGGTGACTAACATGGAAGGTGATTCAGAAGTGTTTGGGCTCTGAAGAAGTTTTAGAAATATCTTAACACAAATAGTTTATTTCCTTGTTGATGCATGTATGTGACAAAAATAAACCAACTCCCACGAAGCTCCCAAGGAGGAGCTGAAATATAAGTTCTAAGTTCATATATAATAAGGCTTAATAACAATTTCATTCTAGTATGTGAGATACTGGAGTATTTTCCACTTTGTGGCACGCAGTGGTCAATAAAGATGGCTTTATATCGGTGGTGGGCTTTGTTTGGGATCAAAGGAATTACTAGCAGCCATGGTCCTGTGGAGGACTCAGGGAGTTCTGCCAGTCACTCAATTGGTCCTCTCTCTGCTGCAGGGAGAGGAGGAATGATAGGTTGTGGACTTCACTGCATTGGTGTAAAGGCCAGGCACATCTGCCCGCGGCCTGTGGCTAAGCATAGCTAGGGAAGGGGGCTCGCTCCTGTGGACTGCCTTGCTCAGCTTTTCCCAGAGTGGCTTTGCAGCATAGTATGTACCAACTCAGCTTCCTTCCCTTCTCCCTCTCCGTCTCCCTCTCCGTCTCCCTCTCCGTCTCCCTCTCCGTCTCCCTCTCCGTCTCCCTCTCCCTCTCCCTCTCCCTCTCCCTCTCCCTCTCCCTCTCCCTCTCCCTCTCCCTCTCCCTCTCCCTTTCTCTTCCTTCTTCCGTCTCTCTCTGTTTCTGTCTCTGTCTCTCTCTCTCTCTCTCTCCTTTCCCCACCCACTCCCTTTATTTCCCGGGACCCGTTCCTCATCTCAAGCTCTTTTCGCCACCTTTCTGGACTGGCTCTCCCTCCCCTAATGCATTCCTTGGATTTCTTAGCCTCTTTTTCTGTGTCTTTGGGTTATTCTGACTAGCAGAAACAAACTTTTGTATCAGATTGCTGTTGGGGCCCAGCAGTGGACGGAGTTGCTGCTGCTCCTTAACAACAGCAGCTGGGCATTTTGTTTTGCTCTTCCCGTCCTCTAACTTGTCAGAGCTTCACTTTCCAGCAAGGATTTTAAATAGTCAAGTTCTGAGTTTTCTTTCTTTTTTATTTGATGTGCCTGTCTATGTCTCTGTGAGCATATGCCACACTTGTATGGATACCCATAGAGGCCAGCAGAGGGCACTGGATCCTCTGAAACTGGAGTTACTGGAAGTATGTGAGCCTCTGATGTGGATGTTGGGAATTAAAAACTTGTGTATTTTTTATTTCATGTGCAATGATGTTTTGCCTGCACGTATGTCTGTGTGAGGTGTCAGATCCCCTGGAACTGGCCTTACAGACAGTTGTGAGCTGCTGTGTGGGTGCTGGGAATTGAACGAGGGAAGAGCAGTCAGTGCTCTTAATGGCTGAGCTATCTCTGCAGCAGCACATAGTGTTAAAAGCATGTTCTATGCTTGGCTGTGTTCTAGCAACTGAGGATGCAGTGGGGATTGAGCTTCTAGTTGGAGACAGGTGCTTAGCCTGTGGCCACCTGGGAGAATAGATTACCATTCACTTTCAGTCCAGGCGGTGGTCTCCTGCCAGTCAAGGCTGGCCCTTGCACCTAGAGAGGCTGAGGTCCAGGCCCTTTTGTCTGGTAATGAGATTCTCCTTTTGAAGAGTTCTTCCTTTGATTTTTTTTTTCTGTTTTTCCTTCTTCTTCGTCTGGTGCCTTAATGAGTACAATATTTTCACTCCAGCTCTGTGTATAATAGCATTGACCGAAGGAACGATCATTTCCTTTTTCTTACTTAAAACTGGAAAGCCAAACTTTAAAATTCTGTCTGATGATGCTTTTATAGCCTTCTGACAGACTAAACCCATCACTTACTTCCATGGGCTCTGAATTCCTTCTCACAGTGTTCTGCCCAAGTATTTATTTTGTTAAAAAAATAAAATCAGGGTCCTTACTGTCCTACACGTAGAGAGGAGAGAGGGCCAAGGTTAAGGTTACAGACCCCGTGTCCTTATTTGGCTAATGCCCTCCTGAGATGTACAGCAGTTTTTGAGTTATGGTTCATATTATTTATGAAGCCTAAGTTAAAAATTGTTACCAGTAAAAGGCATTAGATTTTAAAAATTATAGTCAAATTCTGCTTTTTCCTCTCAGAGTTCATTATGGATTTGCTTTGTTCCTCTCCATTTTAGCCAACTTTTGCCTGTGCGTGCGTGCGTGTGTCTGTGGGCCGGCACACACATGCACGTGTAGCTTAAAGATTTTGTAGAGTACAGGCGTTAAGAAGAGGACTCTTAAACCTTTGTAATTCATAGACTTGACTTTTTTCTTTTCATTTCTTTTCCTTTTTTTTTTTTTTTTTCTCTTTTAAATCTGAGCCTAGGTTATAGGCAGTATTCTGGAAGTGGGTCTAAAACTTAGGTTCTTAGAACTTTAGTTCGAACCTTCTTGATGGTTGGTTTCAAGGTAATTGGGATCTAGGATTGAAAATCGATGAATGTTCTCACTGGATCCTTCTTGTTCTTACTGGTGTAAACATAGAAATGTGGAAGTTGGACTACTAAGTGTGGAATGTTCATTGTGGGGGGGGGCGATCTTTCCTGTTCAGTGCGGTGGCTGTGGACTGAGCACTGGGCCTTCAGTACTCACGATTTCCAGATATACACACCGTTGACCTCAGTCCTTAGGTCCTAGTTGTTGCTGTGAGCTCATTAAAATTCTCAGTGGCCAATGGTGGTGCACACCTTTAATGCTAGCCCTCCAGGGGCCAGAAACAGGCAGCTCTGTGAGTTCCAGGACAGCCAGGGCTACACAGAGAAACCCTGTCTCAGAAATACCAGCCAACCAAATAGACTCATTGGTTTTAGTGAATTTAGGTTAGTGGTTTTGAGTTATTACTATACAACGAATGTGTTTTAATGTTTGTTTCCTTAACAGCGCTAAGAGCCAGTTTAAGCTGACCTTAAAATCCAAGTGTTGTACTGGGATTCCTTGGCAGCCGCCTCTTCTCTGGATGCGGTCCTCTTTTCTCACAGGTGTTGGGTATGGGCTGTCATTCTTTTTGATTGAGGATATTTGGATAACAAAACAAAATAATTTTCTCTGTGCTGAAAAAATAGAAGCAGTTAGGGCCGAGACATAGTGGGCAGCCTTCTGGTCTCCTCGTTGGCAGGGCACCCCCTGCACTGCTGAGGTGAGGGTGCCAAGCTTTCTCAGTGGCAGAGTTTTTACATTCAATTCTTTTACTAGCTCAGCTCTTTAAAAAAATAACTGGCCATTTTAGTCATATGAAAGTCGGATGTACATTGGCAGGAAAAGTTACCACAGGAAAGCAGCCAGCTACATGGAGAAAGGGTCACGGTTTTATAGAATGTGATGAATGTGTGAGAGTGTACCTGGAGGGCCCATGCCAAGGCGAGAAAGTACGCCATGCAACAGATCTGATATAAAGGGGGAGGGGGGGAGTGGCGGCCTGGAGAAGGGGTAGACACTTGGGAGCAGAGCCATGAGGGCAGGGAAGAGGGGACAGAGGAGGACAGAAAGGCGGACAGAGAGACATGGGGTGGCGAGCAGTCCTTATGTGCGGCCAGGTGTGGCCCCCGGCAGGCAATGGTGGCAGGTGATGATGTCAGTCTTGCTTTAGGTTCCCGAGAGGTTATCTAGTGGAGTTGCTTGTAAGCTAACACACAGTGTGAGTGTGGATATGGATGGAAAGTAATTAAATTATTTAATAATGAATTGGTTTAGCTGGGGAAAGTGTGTGTGTGTGTGTGTGTGTGTGTGTGTGTGTTGTATGTGTGTGTATTTTCTCACTGCATGGTTGCTCACAGGACAAACCACTGTGGGAAGAGGGGGACTGACCTGTGGCGGGCAGAGATAAGGGAGGAACGTGAAAATGATCAAGTTCCACGATGCCTTGTGTTTGAAAGATGCTCTCGTGAGACCGTTGACCTTGTACACCTGCTGAAGATTAAGGTGTAAGAGTTATCTACACACCTGACACCTTAAACGGTAGAGTATGAATGATCACAGACACAGCCTCACAGCACAGCTTTGAGAGCGCTGTGTAATGGCCACAGCTGAGGGTCCTTTTTGTTTTAAGTACCCCACTTTCTAAAATCTTTCTCATGCTTTCAGAGGGTGTATCAGCCATCCCAAGCCACAGGTCCCTATTGACAGCATAGGTGACCAGGATCTTACAAACAGCCCAGAGGGGTTTTTCCACAATTGTTTCTGAGAATCTGCTAGTCTTGTTCCTGCTTTTCACTCTCATTTCTATCTCTGTGTCCGTTTCCCTCTCTCTCTGGTGTGTGTGTGTGTGTGTGTGTGTGTGTGTGTGTGTGTGTGTGTGTGTGTGTGAGAGAGAGGGGGGGGGTAGGTTCTGGGGTCATTACATTGCTCTTGTTTTGTAACCCAATCCAATTTGTGATCTCAAAGCATCTGAAAGTAGATGTGAGCTTTGATAGGCGCTGCTTTTGGCTAGGATTCCTTAAACAGTTATTGTTGATCAAAATAATGCAAAGTGGGATGGGAGATGGTTTTGCAGATAAAGACACTTGAAATCTGACTTTAATCCCTGGGACCCACAGGAGATTCCTGGAAATTGTCCTCTGATGTCCACATGTGTGATGTGACATGCGCCCACCTCCCCATAAGTTAGTACATGTAAAAAGGGAAATTTAATGACAAAAAGCACACTCCCTGGGAAGATTTACAAATCTGTAAATGTCCTTAGTGGTAGCAATCCTTTTTTGGAAAAGTATTTTTCATTTTGGGAAAACTGTTTTGTTCAGATAGATAAATCCTTGGCCCCTTTTAAGAGTTCCTGTTTCAAGGAAAAATAAACATTGTGTCCCAGCTCAGCGGTTGCTTTGCTGCTGTCTGTGACCGTGAAGTTAAAAAGTAGAGTTTTCCCTTTAGTGCAGTAAAATTGGAAGTGTCTGGAAGGTCATGGGAGAAAGCAGTGGGAAGTAAGTCTCTTTTGCTCCGAGAATGCATTCCTTCAGAGGCCACAGGCCCTTGGAATCCAGGGTGACATAGTGAGTCTTGTGGGGAATGGACGGCATTCCTTCTGTTTCTTTTACACTCGGCCTGTCTTTGCTAGTAGCTTCTCATTCG
>CM052707.1:9598333-9605833 GCA_028551405.1 Uromys caudimaculatus | reverse complement strand
TTTTTTCCCCTTTCCCTTTATATTCATAGATAGAAAAAACCCTGGCCCTTCCCTGGACAGCTGATGAGCTACAGGTTTTGTATGCTTTCTTTCTTCTGTTGACCATTAGCAGAATCTTCTCTCATTGCCTTCCCCTTGCCCCAGGCTTCCTTTGTGTTCCATGTTTGTTTAGCAGAGCAACTTGCAAAATAAGCGGCCCCTTACAGGGAGAGATTACTGCACTGATCTAGTGTGTGACACAAGCTGTCAGGTAACCAAATACTATCCCTAAGTCCTGTTTCTGGCAGCAGGTTTTTGAAGAATTTAGCTATGTTCTTTGTCAGTACAGTATGGGGAGTTGCTGTCCTGTCTTTTGGTGACACATGGAAAAACCAGGTGGGACCCTAGAAAACTCCCCACCCTTAAACATAATCAACAGAAGTGGTCACTTCTGACAGAGTAATGTGTAAACAGCCATCCCTTACATTACATTGTTTATCTTTAAAGGTCATGCTCTATTTCATTACCTTCTAGAAGCCTCTACCTTGGCTTACCATATAGAAAAGAGCCTATTTAGTTAATAATAGTTCTGTCAGAACCAGAGATGAGCCTGCAGTTTAAGTCTGTGTGCTGCACACGTGTAATGTGTGCACATGTGTGCATGCGCCCATATGTGTGTCCCTGCTTCCTAGACACTCAGTCCTGTTTTGACAACCACATGCTTGTATTCCTTTGGTTAGTGTGTTCGCACGCTGAGGTTTGAAAGCGCTTTCGTCTGTCCATCTGAAGAGCTTCTTGGGAAGCAGCACAGAACTGTTCTCTCGTGGAGATAACAGCGGAGTCTTGGAGAGCTGCAGGCATCTGCGTCCCCAGGTGTCTCTGTCAGCATCCTGGCGTCTCCCCTCCTCTCCTCGCCTCTCCTCTCCCCGTGTGCTGACCTCATCTGCTGTGCCTCTCTGTGGGGCTTTTTGGTTTCATCCCTGCCTGCATTCTCTAGTTTCCAGAAGTCTAATGACATGTTTAACTATGGTTTAAATGTAATCTAAGGTGCTAGGCGGTTTCTGTAAATTGGATTTAAAAACCTTCCAAGGTACTCTGGATGATTCTGTTCTGTTTTGATGTACCTGCTGTGACTCATGTCTGCCCGGTTTGGGCTTGTTTCTGTTTTGAAGGTTTTTCTGTTTTTTCTTGTGGGCTTGATGGGATTAAACCTTGAGTACAAGCCCACTACTGGCCTTGGTAAATTGGCAAGACAGTGGCTGCTTTCGGCTGTGTAATGGTGCTGGTGGAAGTTTACTTCAAGGCCAGCTCCACCTACTCATTTTCACGCTCTTTTCTTTCTCTGGACAGTGTTGGCATTTCTTTTGCAGTGTCCCCCAGCACCTTGAAAGTCATTGCTCTTTAGAGGCAAGCACGTGAGTAAACTGTGCAAGTACAGGCATCTAAAATTGCTTTCTCGGACACCTGAGCATCCAGGTGGAAGGACAAGGAGCAGGAGTGTGTAAGAATCAAGCAGACACCCCAGACTGCACTGACCGACTATTCAGCCGACCTTGGAGAGAGTGGACAGAGTTTGATGTTACCCAGTAGACGCAAACATTTAAACACAAGACTGAAATAAATGTTGTTTCATAGATTATCACTTCTCACTTAAGCCTGGGACCAAACCTTCTAGTCACATTTTAAAAACATTTCTTTCCAAGAGTATGTCTAACAGATAGACTTAATAAAAACTAACTCGCCAAGATTCTGTAAATAACTGCAGAGTGTGGGTAAAACCAAACCTACCTGAGCAGTTTATCATTTATTATCAAGTGCTTTGGTAAAGCAGGATTGTTGCTATAGGTTAATCCTGTTACTTTCATTTTAGTTATAAAGCACCTACTTGTGCCTCAGAAGGCACAGTGTGAGGCCCTGGGGCACACAGGGAAATAAAGCACTGGCTGGCTTTAAGCTCCGTGGGCAAGCAGTCAGCTCGCCTGTAGAAAGTGCTGTGGTAGGCTGAGCAGAGATCTGGGATGTACCCCATCCAGCTTTGGAACATCCTCAGCCTTGTCAGGGATCTTGCTTCATCCCCTGTCAGAAACCTTTCAGCACCTGGGTGAACTGCGATTTGGGGCTACTCCAGTCCTCTCTCCCTCAGTTTCCTTGTCTGTCTCAGAAGGTGGTTGCAAGAATTACTGGGATCTCAAAATACCGCCCACCGACCAGGTCTATCATTTCACCATCCTACCCGTGGCTCTGGCGTGGTGGCTTCACGGCAAGTATTCACAAGGTGCCAGTGGCTCTGGTCAGTGTTGGCACACTTGTGCTGTGTGCACGTGCTCGCTTGCCCTCTGGTGGTTCCTTGGCTCGTGCTGGGTTGTGTGGGAGGAAGAGGTGAGTGTTCTTCTATTTAGAGAGGCTGAGGGCACTCGAAGAGGGATTGTAGCTGGGGAGGGCTGGCTCACTGGGATGCTAGGTGTGAGCTGAGGAGTTAGACCTTCCCCAGGGACTGGGTCTCAGAGCAGCGAGTTAGTGGAGCTTGGGGGATGGGAAGGAGAGATGCAGGACTCTGCTTCCTGCCATGTTTGAAGTGACCTTGGTGACAGCTGCTTGTACTGGGTCCTGTTCCCTGTGAGGAGTATCCCTTCACCTCCTCATCAGATACAGAGAGAAGAGTTGGAATCTCCTAAGAAAATGGTTAAATTCTCTAGACTCCTCAAACATTGGATGTTAATGTTTTATCTGAAAAGTAAACCGTTTTGTTTCTCAAGAAAAGTTGTAAAATGTAGATGACTATACAAAGATAGTCTTGTTAAATTTAATAAAAAATCCTTCTCTCTTCCAAAACAAAGCTAAAATTCTGGCGCATTATGCAGCTATGTTCATATTTTAATGATTTCTTTCTTTTTTTATGGAAATGTAAAAGTCTTAGTAAAAAGTATAAAGATGGCCATGAGTTGAGTGTTTGATTCTTTTCTGACGTTGGTGGCGGCACCCTCCGGATTTGTCGTTTACCCCGTTAGCTGGGTTGTTGTACTTTACTTTTGAGATCTAGAAGAAAGTCTTTGTTTTATCCCGAGATCTGATGGCGATCTCTGCAGTACAGCTTCATGTTTTACTTGTGACTCGGCCCATCTGGAATTAATTTTGACATGGGTGGGGTTCTGTTTCTGTTTCCCAGTTAAATAGTTAACACCAATCCCTGTGGTTAAATTTTAAAGATGGGGTGTTCTCTGCCGGGCACCTTTGCATATATTCTACTGTTAATGCCCTTTAAGAGATGTGTTAATTTGACTCGTGGGTGTTAGGTTCATGAATTTCTCTTCCATTTATATATTTATATTGCTATTATTTTATCCCACGCTGCTATTTTAGGTCACATCTCTTCTTTTCACATGTACAATTTTATGACATAATAAGATAACTTCTCATGAGTACTATTTAATCTTCACCTGGTTTAGTAAATTTATAAAAACATGTTGCTATATTTTCAGCTGTTTGATGAACATTAGAAGAGATGACACGTGGGATAGGCTTATTTCCCACACGGAGACAGCCCGGGTCTGTCACCGTAGCCCCTGAGGAGGGCTGTCTGGCTTGCCAGTGCTCATCTTTCTTTAACCTGCTTCTTCCCCAGTGACCCCCCACTTCACCGTAGTGCTGACTGACCGAGACTCTCTTGAGTTTGTATGTCTGCTTCGTAAGAAACATTTGCTCCTTGCAGTTGGTTTGAACTCCAGGGTTTTGCTGCCAGTTTCTGTTATACCCATTTCCTATGTGCAGCGTAGGAAAGAGCATGCTCCATTCTTTATTGGTTGCTATATTAAGATTTAGGTAACTTTATCCCCAGGAAATGATGTGAGCACAAAGAAGCAGTATGCTACAACCACACACAGGGAGGAATAATTGTGAGAGTGGAGATTCCCGGAGCAGACGCAGCAGCACCTGTGCAGTGCCAGCTTGTGCCAGCCGGAGCATTCCTGTTGCAGTACCCAGGTTCTTGGTGTACAGCACTGCGGTGTACAGCATACCGGGTGGCCACATATATCCAAAATCATAACGCAGTCTCTACACTGTCTGCTTTTAAATGGGCGCTGGGGTGGAGGCAGCAGTGTGGGATGGACTGGACTTTCTGCTATTACAATAGTCAACGAGAAGCAGAAGGGAAGCAGAGAGATGGTGGCTAACTCTGTCGTAGACCGTACACTTATGGAGATGCTGTAAACTACCACGGTCATAAAGACAAAGAAAGTGCTTCTGTATCAGTGGGAGACTGACAAGTCCAAGGCTGAAGGAAAGCTACCTGACTCCTGCTGTGTCCCTCACCCAGCATAGCCTATGGGATGAGTCAGCACAGGACAATCGCAGATCACACTTAGACTCTCCTTGTCAGTAATTTTGGGAGACTATTTATTTATCATTTTATTTTCTACACATGGGTGTTTTGCTTGCATGTATCTCTGTGCACCATATGCAATACTCACAGACAGCAAAAGCGGGAGTCAGATTTCCCTGGCCCGGAGTCTCAGCTTCTGTTTAGGAAAGGAGCTGGCCCCTCTGGAGGGGGACCGTCTTTCTACCCCACATTATTGGTTTTAAGCTTTTCAACTTGGTAACTGGAATTGGAGCATTTAATAATTGGGAAAAAACACTGATTTCCAAGTCTCATCTTCATCCATGTTGGGATTAATTTGTCATACATGATGAGGCAGAGGCTGTCCTGTCCTCAGATCCTACAACTTGTCCTGTGCAGTGGGGACATGAATGCCAGTACACAAAAACCACGTTTCATCTTCCCTAAGAGAAAACTCCCATGAGAAAAAGCTGTGGTAGTTCACGGTCGCTGACACAGGAAAACCAGAAAGGAAGGGAGGGGATGTGCCTGTGACACCACGCCAGTGTCAGTGTGTATTGGGGTCTGTTGACCAGTGGCGACTTCTGGTCAGTGCTCTGTGCATCTGTGGCAGGGTTGGAAGTCTGGCAGTTCTGGGTAGAGCATTGTATGTCCAAACTGGATTCTGATAACTTCCCTGAGATGTTCTATGGTTGTTATGATAAAAAATATGGCCAAACTTACTGAGTTTCAAATGAATTTCATCTTGTAGCAAAGTCCAGAGAAAGCTTTATTCATTCATCCCTGCCGCCGCCTGCCTCTGCCTCTCCAGCTCTGGGAGTAAAGGTGTGTGCCACCACTGCCCAGCTGAAAGTTTGTTTGTAACGCTCAGCCTTTTCTGTTTTTCTTTCTTCGAGAGAAGATTGGCATATCATCACATCTCAATTTGAGTGCATATGAAGAATTGAACATAGTAAAGGGTTGGGGGAAAACCTCAAGAGTGCACAGCAAACAAGAGTGTCTTCCTGGTCCCACGATGACTGGGATGGTGGCTTGGGGACAGAGGCATGGTCTCAGAAGCTCCATCATGTTTAGTGCGCCCTTGCTTTATTTTAGACGTTTCTCATATTCTTATCCTCTGGTAGGGTAACTGTACTCGTGATTTATGTGTGTTATAAGTAATCAACATTGTCTGGTTTTAATTTGTAGGAAGAAAAAAAGAAGTTTGACAAAGAAACGGAGAAGAATTACAGTCTAATCGATAAGCACTTGACTCTGTCTGCCAGGAAGAAGGACTCACACTTACAGGAGGTATTCTTGCCAGGCCCCTGTTGGTTTGCTTTCCAAAGTAAAAAAATACACGGTGTGCTCCTTTTAAAAATGTACTTTACTTGTTAGAACTTTTCACCTGAGATTGTGTAGACACGGGATAAAGCAGATTCTGCAGTGAATTCGGCGTAGTGTTCTGTAAAATGAGCCAGCAATGAAGGTCGGTTAGTATTGATTAAGTGTGGTTCATAAGAGTGAATGTTTGGCTCTGAAGTTTTCACAGGACCAGTGATGTCAGTCAGCGTTAGAGAGAACAATACAGGTGCTCGGACAGGGCGTGGTGGCGCACGCCTTCAATCCCAGCGCTCGGGAGGCAGAGGCAGGCAAAGCTCTGGGAGTTCACCACCAGCCTGGTCTGCACAGTGGATTCCAGCACAGCCAGGGCTACACAGAAAAAACAAACAAAAACTAACAAACCCCACATGCTAACCATAGCCAGTGTACACAGATAGGCTTGTCCTTGGCTTTCAAGTTGTCTTGATGAATTGAACTGCATGAGCTCACACACTGATTGATTCATGTATGTGACCTGCATGAGCTCACACACGGATTCATATATGTGAGAGCTTCATTAGTCTAATTGAATGCTCAGAGCTGGGGAGCTTCTTGTTGGAAAGTGGATCTGCTGTACTTGTGTTAATAGACTGAGTTTGCTTTTTTTTTTTTTAAAGGAGCATGTAAGCAGAAAGGAATTTATATCTTATCTCTCATTTTTCCCCAGTTTTTTCTAAATTTTTGACTTTTTTCCTCCCTTTCATAGACTTGAATAGAAACTTTACAGTGTGGGACATAGGCTTTTAAAAGATTTCTTTTACTTTTTTTTCTTTTTTTTTTTTTTACTTTTACTTTTTAAAAATAATATATATGTGTGTTGGGAATATGTGTACCTGTGTGTGGGTGCATGTGGGCATATGTGGGCATGAGTACCAGTGCCCACACAGGCCAGAATGGAGTGTCAGGTCCTTGGAGCTAGCGTTACTGTTGGTGTGAGCTGCCTGGCCAAGAGTGCTGGGAGCAAAACTTAGATAAGAGTAGTAGCACTCCTTTTTTCTGAAGAAATAGTTCTCCATCTGCTTATTCTTAAACACAGTCGAACCTAGGCATGCTGTTGTACTGTGTGTGTGTTTGTTGACAGAGCACCCGAAGGATGATAGTAGAAAGTCAAGCTTGCACGCTTCTCTTACAGACTCTGTGTGTGCACGTGTCATTGTTTGACGTCTACAAGTGGTGTCTCCTCTTGTGTTTATACCTTTGACATTTGGATGGCATTTCATAGTTTGTAAAGAGAAGACTGCTTTTGAGTTGCTCATGCCTCACCGCAGTGCTTGAGGTGTAGGGCTCTGCTCTCTCCCTGCTGCAGTCACTGTAGGGAGCCGCATTCTCTGCAGAAGCCGTACAGCGGTTATGCCCCCGCCCCCAGTCTGTTCTGCACGGACAGCTGCTGCCGATCTCGCCCTTCTTCTCCCTTATCTGCACCCCCACCTTCAGTGACTTCAGAGAGGGTTTTTATGCCTCAAGCTAATTTCCACCTCCACATCACTTTAATTAGCCATCTTGTTCTAAATGTTTCTTGTGTATAATGTAGGAGGCAGCCTCATGTTCCACCTCCTTCCACTGGCACGTGACCCCTTCTCACTCCGCTTTGAAAGCCCTGGAGATGGTGACTTCAGAAGCCATAGGGCCCAGGACCCTGTGTGCCACACACTGCCCACCCTGCTCAGGGCCCTGTGTGCCACACACTGCCCACCCTGCTCAGGACCCTGTGTGCCATGCACTGCTCACCCTACTCAGGGCCCAGGACCCTGTGTGCCATGCACTGCCCACCCTGCTCAGGGCCCAGGACTCTGTGTGCCATGCACTGCCCACCCTGCTCA
>CM052707.1:9587874-9598233 GCA_028551405.1 Uromys caudimaculatus | reverse complement strand
CCCCTGCCCACTACGTTCTAATTCAGATCCATGTGTTTGTCTCCATCAGTACTGGCCCAGATAGCTTCCACTCATGCCACGTGTGTTATGGTAATAATTAATTTCAGTTGGAGGTTTCTACCCTACTGTTGATCACTCAGTTTCCAGATGAAAGAATATTTATATTCTTTATATTTATAATAAGCCTCTAAAGCACCAGAGCTGGGCAGATTCTACACCAGAATCTATGCTATTTATTATGTCTGCTTCCCTGCCAGTAACCCTGTGATGGGGCTTGCCATGTTCTGCCTGGGCTGCTTGTACCTTGTCTTCTCCTCTCTCCATTTTCTTCTCCCCTGAGGTCCTCTCCTGGACCCTGGAATGGAAGCTCTGCCTTCCTCTCCTGCCCAGCTACAGGCTGTAGGCTTCTTTATTCAACCAATAGTTTTAAATTAAGGAGCAAGCTTACTAGCAGCACTTGGTATATGTGAGGATCTCCTCATCCCTGAGGCAACCCGGGCCAGTGTTTAGCATTACAATACATAACAGCTCAAACTTTTCCTTAGGAAAGCTCCTTCCAGGTGTCTGTCCACAACACCTCCTCCTCCAGCTTATTGTTCTTACTCTTGCTAGGTAATGTTACATGTCTTCTTTCAATGACCATACGCCCTCTGAAGGCTACAATTCAGTCCTCTATCCATTCTGCCTAGAATAGTGCCCGTCAGAGCGAGAACCACAAACAGGATGTGTGCACAGTGAGTTGCAGCTTTGACAGTGTCATCAGTCCCAGAGATAATTAAAGTGCAAGTCATGAGCTTGCAGAGGCGCTGAAGACGAGGTGCTTCCAGTTTCATTTTGGTGGAACGGACTTTCTGTCCTGCTCGCGGTCTCCCCCCCTCCCCTCATGTGTACAGACACCCACTTGAAATAGCTTTCTTGTAAGCATGTAGACTTTAAAGGGAGGAGAGACTTCCAGAGGAGAAGGCTTGGTTCTGGATGCTAGTTGCCTTTGTGAGCTGCTGTGTGGCTGCTCTTCTGTGAATGACTTCTGAGAGTGATGCAGAGCAGGAGCAGAGAAGGGTGTGCAAGCCATTCGCTCTCCCTGTTTGTAAGAGGAGAGTAGACTGTTGCAACTTGCCTGGTGACAACCACTTCTGCAGTTCTGCTGGAGGCTGCTGCTCCCGCCCTGTGGGTACCAGACACAAGGACCTTCACCTCCACCTGCCATCCACCGTCCTGAATTCTAGAGTTTCTATAATGGCTAAGGGAGGAGATTACATTCCTCTTGGTTTTTAATGCTTGTTTTCTCCCAGTAGACAAAGGATAATATTTCAATTTAAATATCACTGGAGAAATAATACTTTTAATAATATTGCATGAGACTGATCTCCTGCCTTCTGCACGTATAGAGCTACAATTGGATTATAATACACAGTTGTTTATTAATTAGTTAATAACAGCTTTTGCTTACTGTGTGTGTTACTTCATTTTGTGTTGCTGTTACGAAACACACAGGGATGGATAGTTTATGAACAAAACATTTATTTAGCTCATAGTTCTGGAGATCTGGCCCCTGCTTGGCTTTGATGGCTCACTGTGGGTACGTGCTCCGTGTGACAGTGTTTGTATAAGAGATTCAGGGGGAGGTGCCAGGCTTCTTAAAACAATCTAGTCTCATGGGAACTCATCTGCTTCCATGAGATCTTCATTAATCTCTCCAACACTAGTGCCTCCATGACCTGATCGCCCTGGAGCAGGCCTCATTTCTCGGAGATTCCATCACTCCAAGAATGACATATCAGAGGTCAGGCTTTGCAGTACATTAAAATTTGCAGGACATATGTAAGCTGTATCTAAATCCTAACATGTCAGGAAAAGTTAGCGTGTTTTAGACTGGGGCAAGTGCAAGGGATCATTCTGCACTCCTGCGTGCAACTGGAATATTGTGGTCTTGTTGAAAGTTACGAGCTAACTGTGAGCGGGGGAATCCGGAGAGTGGATCATAAAGTCCAAGGCCCAGCAGCTCTGGGTGTTCAGAGCATTAAGATGCAAGATGCCCAGCAGTGTGAGGGGAAGCCACAGCGAGAACACTTAAGAGTCATTCGGCGCTGCATGTAGTAATGCCTTGTGAGGGTAACACGAACCATCTACTGCTTTCTGCTCCACAGTTTCTTAGCTGTTCTTTGTGATTATAGGGTTTCGGCTTTGGGTCATACCGTTGATAGGTGAATAATCAGACGCAAAAAGTCATGGTTTTTAGGTAGAAACTCTCATTTTGCTAACTTGACATTTAAACTTTCTTTTACTCCAAGCAGTTTAATTAAGTACCAAATACTAGACTTGTTTTTAGAAACTTCTGAAAATTTGTTGGAAAATATTAATCTTCCGGTTTATTTTAGCCATTTGACTAGTGCATGGGCATTAGCTTAACACTTTACTTGACTGTGTAGACGTTTGCCACCCATCCGCAGACCTTCTTGCCTACCCAAGCGGAAGCCCGTTTACCTGTGAAGCCTTGACTTCTCCTGGGCTCCCAGCCCTCCTATCCTTCCTTCTGTCGTTCTGCTTGTCTACCTCAGCTCCTTCCTGTGTAGGAGTTTCTCTTTCTGTGTCTGATATGCATTGCCTTTCATCTGAGAGCCTACGAGTCCACCCATGTGTAGCATGGCCAGAATCTGCTTCCTTTTATTTGTAAAGCCACAATTTTGCTGTATAGTCCAGGCTAGCCCTGGACATGTCCTCCTGCCTTAGCTCCCAAGTGCTGGGGTTACAACTGTTCATGTTACTCAGTATGATTTGCCCCCTTTTGTTATATTTCATTGTGTGTGGTCTGTGTGCACGTGTGTGTGGATGCCTCTGTGTGTGTGTGTGTGTGTGTGTGTGTGTGTGTGTGTGTGTGTGTGTGTGTGTAAGCCAAAGGAAGGAGCAAGAGGACATCTGGTGTTCTGCTCTGTCCCTCTCTGCCTTGTTCCCTTGAACCTGTAGCGAGGCCAGAGGCCAGCAAACCCCAGCCATCCTCCTGCCTCCACCCCCTTACCTCCCACCCCCATAGGAGAAAATACAGGCATAACTTGGTGCCCAGCCTCCCTGGCCCACTGCACTTCTAACTGGTAAGCACGGCACACCATGCTCCTGAAGTCAGCGCTGAATTCTGGAGTAGTGTGAGTAGCCAGTAGCTGGCCTGCAATGAGCCTGCACTCTCCTTGTTCCTTCAGTGTGCTTTGTCCACAGAGACCCTGGTGGTCGAAGTGCTCACTGTCCAACCTGAGGTAATGTGCTCAGCAGTCACAGTCATAGGCCTCCACTATGTAAGTGGTTTCTTGTGTGCAGTAAAGCAGCTGCTGTTGTCTGAGACCATCTCCAGAGTTTATCTCCACACCTTTTAGCGACCCTTGGGCATTGCTGTCTTGTGGGGGATGCTCTAGTAATGATGGCGACCACACATGATGTCCTACTGTAGCTGCTGGGGTCCTGTGTTTGTTCAGCAGGTGCTCTTATCCACTGAGCTAGCTCTCCAGCCTTGCACATTTTAAAGGGCGGGCTTATTCCTAGAGCACATTTGTCCTCTATCTGTAGACAGTTCAGTTGCTTCTGCCTCCGAGCTGTTGTGAGCAACGCTGCTATGCTCATGGCTGCACCTATATCTTTGAATCCTTGTTCTTAGTTATGTGTTTGGTGGATGGTACCATCACCCCACTTTTACGGTTTTTGGATCTGCCATGACTGTTTTCTGTAGTGAGAACTGCTCCTAGCAACCCCTGATGGGTGTGCGATGCGTTCATGACTGACCCTTACTGTGCGTGCTTGTCCATCTGTGCGTCTGTTTTGGAGAAAGCCCTAGATGAATGCTTCAAGAGATACAATTAGCTGAGTTAAAGAATGGTATTGCTTGATACCTTTAAAGATGGCTTCTGAGGTCAGCATCAGCTGTCTTCTCCGGCGAGGTGTTCCCTCTGTCCTCTCCAGGGAGGCAAGGTTGAGGAGAATGCAGCTTAAATAGGTACCAGCCAGTGAGAGCCCCTGGGCTCTGGGGATCGGGCATCATGTGGGTTTAGGAACCCCCCACCTCTACATGGATCTGAAGCCCTGCCTGTTCGCCCCTTACATGTTGATCCCTCACAGTGCCCAGGTGACCAGAACTTCCCCAGGCTTCCATAACAGGGTGACTTCATTCTTAGAGGACGTGCTTGTGTGGGCGGTGTTGATGGGACTTTTGATTCTGTTCTACGAAGAAGTGTAATCCTTAACCTTCAGTCTTTGGGGGTCTTCAAGCTCTTCTTTAGAGTTTGGGAAGAATCATTTTAGACTTTCTGTATATCCTTGCAGCAGTGGCTCGGTCGTGCTGTGGCAGGAGAGTAGCAACGAGTGACGCATGGGTTCTAACACAAGTTTATGACAGCCCCGCGCCATGGCCAGCACCTGGCCGCTGACCTCTGGTTTGATAGCTCCCTGTCGTGGGGTCAACTAACAGTGCTCGTTTGAACACAGGCCGATCTCCAAGTGGAGCAGAACCGGCAGCATTTCTACGAGCTCTCGCTTGAGTATGTGTGCAAGCTCCAGGAAATCCAAGAAAGAAAGAAGTTCGAGTTTGTGGAACCCGTAAGTAGCAGGACACGTGTCGCTCTGGATCCGTGTTGTGAACGGACTGAGGGAGACCTCACGTGTTGTGAAGGGTGGACACGGCGAGGGAAAGTCTGGGAAAACAAACAGACCATTGGAGGCCTTGTTGGCACAGCCCCCGTAAGGGGCACAGCCCCTATGCGTGGCCTTAAGCACTGCATTGGGTACAGAATCTGTCATCTTCTGCCTCTGCCACAATGCAGAACATTGAGATAATAGTTCTCACTTCTTTAAGTCTACTCTTTTAAACATGTTCTTGTTTCAAACATTTATTATTATTTCTGTGTCACGCGGTAGCATTTGAAGCAGTTTTGTTAGTGGCTAGCCGTTCTTTATATGACAGAAACACCAGGGTATAAACTTACTTTTATGTTTGCGTTTTTGTGTGTGGATGTATGTGAGCGTGCGGTGTCATCGGAGTGTCCTGGAGCATGGCTCGTAGGTGGCTTGCCACTTGCCATGGCTGTGGGAATTTTACTTGATTTCTCTAGAAGAGCAGAATACGCACTCTGGACCATCTTTCCAGCCCCGAGTAACACTAGTTCTGTGGAACAGGGTTGCTTCTAAATGAGTTGTTACTTACATATTAATATAAACACATAGGAAGTCGATATAAACATCTTCTAAAACCAAGTAGACGTGATGCTTCATACAAAGCAAAAAGTTGTGAGAGATTGGGAACCACTAGTGTGATCGTTTTAATACAGGCTGCATTCTCCCTTACATGGCTTTATGGAGTTGTAATTCAGATATTATAGTTGATTTATTGTGCACATGGTGAGTCACAAAGGGATAATTAAGTTATACTTACAAAATAGGCAGTTGGGAATAATAAAATCAACCCAGATCAAACAATCAGAGGAAACTAAGCCTTAAAGTGTTCCTCTCCTGTCTGAGTAATACCGGTGTGCATTAATTGCTTGTGTGTGTGTGTGTGTGTGTGTGTGTGTGTGTGTGTGTGTGAAGCACTCAGTCATGGGTGAAGTCATTGCGTAAGTGCTGCCTGTCTTTTTCACGTACACGCTGACTCAGTGACATACTCATGTGTCTCTGTAGCAAGGAAAGAAATGGAAGAGGAAGAAGGTCAGCGACCTGCCCAGTTTCACGACAGGGGACTGATGGGCATTTACACATCATGGCCTTTTATTGCTTATACCTTGCAGCGTCCTGAAGAAAATAACTTCAGAATTTAAAACTTCTTTTCTCCAGTCACGCTTGCTCACTTTAGATGCCCTGACCTGCGGATGGAAGAGAGCGCCTTCTAAGAAGGAGCAGGTGTCCTAGGAAGCTAAGGTCTTAGTAATTACCATCCCCCATCACTGAGCACCTTGGCAGCAGTGCCTGAAAGTCCCCCATCCTTCCACTGATGTGACTCCCCTGTGTGTTGATTGCCGTCAGGCTTCTCAAGGCTAATGAGGATGGGTGTTTCTTGGAGAAGATTGTGTAAAAATTTAATTATGCTGGTATTTATGAACATTCTCACTGAATGTGGAGCTCACGGATTGTCCAGGCTGGTCGGTCAGAGCACTCCAGAGGTCTGTTCAGTCTCCCCCCCCTCCCACCGAGGCGTGATCCCTGCCCCTGCTGTGTTACAGACCTGGAGATATACCTTCATGTGGGTGCTAGGGAATTCAAACTCACAACTTATTCATAATTTCCCATACAGACCGGCGACTTACAGTTATTTAATTCTTAGTGACTTCTTTGGAGCTATTTCTGGAGTGACAGACAGGGGGGCAGTTGGGTGCTCAGGACGGAGGCATTCTGGACGGAGGCGTTCTGGACGGTGGTTTGGATGCAGGCTTTGCGTCCTTGTTTGCCTGTTTGACGGCACTAACGCCCCTCTCCTTTGTCGCAGATGCTGTCCTTCTTTCAGGGAATGTTCACTTTCTATCATCAAGGTCACGAGCTTTCCAAAGACTTCAATCACTACAAGATGGAGCTACAGATCAACATTCAGAATGTAAGGAAACAAAAGCCTTCTGGTGTCAAAAGATGTTTGGAGTACAGCTCTTTTTCTATTCAAAGATCTTTTAAGACCAGGCTGATACTGAGAAAGTGGGGATGTGTCACCATCTAGCGGTCAACTTTGGTGTAACAAACTTCTCTGTAGCTGATAAAGCTCAGGAACCCTTTGGAGGTTCTTCCTTGGCTCTCCGGGGCAAATTCTTGGGGTAAACTTGGTTACGTTAGCTCCGAGCCCTTTGTGTAAGAAACTGCTACCCTGGCATTCCTGGCGTTTCTGACCTTAACTGTCAGTCATGGCTTCACCGCAGACTGCCTTATGGAATGTCTTCGTCCCTACATTTTGGGTGTGTTCTCTGATGTGTCCGTGTCCACAGCTGCCATTTCTTTGCCTTGTTATCTTTTGTGGAGTGGGTGCTTTCAACCTGATGTTGGAAGATGGCATTTGGAGATTCCTACTAAGGTTGGTTTAGGCTGAGATGGCTCAGTGGGTAAAGTGCTTGCTGTGTAACCCCGGGGACCTGAGTTTGAATCCCAGAAGCCATGCAAAGCCAATTGGCAGACTGTGCCATAATCTCAGGGGAGGAGGAGAGAAGGGGATTCTCAGGGGCTCAGCTGCCTGTGAGTGAAACACTAACAACCAGAGACATGTCTCAAGCAAGGTGGGGACCCCCTCCCCCCACATATGCACGCACACACCCATGCACACACATACCCTATATGTTTCATTCATATGTGCACTCAAAAAAGTTAAAAGATTTTATTTAGATAACAGTTGGTTTTTCCAGGTAGAGAACAACTCGTTAGAGTGTGGTAGAAGCCCAGTGTGACAGCTTCCTGTACAGCGCATACCGAACACACACGTGTGTGGGGTCTTTGTGCTATGGCTTAGAAGTTAGGTTGACAGAACTTAACACGTGTCCAGGCGTGTTCCAGACCGCCTCAACATCGTTCCTGTGGTAGTAGAATTGCTCTCTTCTGAACGTCTGGTATATGTGCAGGTCAGAGGTTGCCAACTTCTGTCTCTCAGTTGCACTCTGCCTGATCTTTTGGGACATGGTCTCTCATTGAATGTGGAGCTCACACATTGTCTGGAGCGCTGGTTGGTCAGAGCGCTCCAGAGGTCTATTCAATCTCCCCCCCTCCCACTGAAGCGTGATCCCTGCCCCTACTGTGTTACAGACTTGGAGATATACCTTTATGTGGGTGCTAGGAAATTCAAACTCACATCTTTATATTTGCATGGCAGACAAGTCACTGAGCCCACTAGAAATTTTAATGAAATGATTTATTTTTCAGAGTAACTCGCAGGCTGTAAAAGCATAGCTTGTGAAGAGAGACTAGTTGAGAAGATTATAGACTGACCCCCACTTCCAACTGGGTATATAATTATAGAATTAACCTTTTTTTTCTTAGACCAGTAGTTCTCAACTTTGCTAATGCTTCGTCCAGTTCCTCACGTGGTAGTGACCTGAAACATAAAATTATTTTCATTGCTACTTCATAACTGTAATGCTGCTACTGTTATGACTCATAATGTAAATCTCTGTATTTTCTGACGGTCTTAGGCGACCCTGTGAAAGGGTCATTTGACCCCCTGAGGGGTGACCTACAGGCTGAGAACTGCTGTTCTAGACTTTGTCAATCAGGGCTGACCAGATGAGAACCCCAGTTAGACCTGGTATTATGGGACTGCTGTAAAATGAGGACAGAATCCCACATTAAAAACAATGAAGACTTTATTTAAGCTGAGTGTAGTGTTTCTTGCTTGTCATCCCTGTGGGAGGTGGAGGCAGGAGGCTCAGGAGTTCAAGGCTAAGTAGTAATTTTGAGACCAGCCTGAGATGCTCTCTCAGGCCTCTCCTCCTGTTACATGATAGAACATTAAGCCTGTCATGAGACCCTGTATCACAGGCCCTATGTGACTGTACAGCCTCCTGCCTAGGAAGCCATCTCGATTTAGCCCAGGGTCTGAAGTGACAGGAACCCAGCAGTCTCCCGGGCTCTGGTCAGCCCATCCTCACATCCCTTCCTTTTGGACAGAAGTCCTTTTATAATGTATCTGTGACAAAGAGGGACTCCAGTGGGACTGAGTCGTCGTGTGAAGGCGTGAGATAATGGGGATGGAAATCGAAAGAGAGGAGACAGGTTTAGACAGGTTTATTTAGAATGCCTTGTTAATACATCGAGAGCTAAGAGCTTGCGCGGTTGACAACAACACCCATTTTTATTGTGAGCAAAACGGATAAGAACTTTCTGGAATCCAGAGATGCTTATTCACCAGGAATCACCCCAAAGCCCTCACTCTTGAGCGTGTCTCTATTCTAGCTACCTTTGTAAATATCCCTCAGTTTTATTCTGCTCTCTGAGGCTTCTTGGGTGCCACTCATTCGGAAGCTGTTCCTTCAGCCTCATTTTCAGGACCACAGGCACTGTGCGTGTGCGTGCGCGCATGCGTGCATGTGTGCGTGTGTGCTTGTGCTACAGCCTCCTGAGGTTGGAAGTGAGGGCGTGTCCTAGGCGAGTGTTCCCGCGGTGCTCTTGACTCTTTCCTTGGCTGGCTCTTGGCTCAGTTAGTGAGTGTCCTGCCTCAGCCTCCCCTGGCTGTGGCTCTAGAGCACAGGTGGGAACCCCACAACTCTGCGTTCAGCCACTCTCCCCCACTGAAGTCCAGCATTTTGAGTCACAGGCCATCGGCTCTCCTTCGGAAGTACTGTCATTTACTCATTGTTTTTGGCTATTCATCTTATTCCCTTGTGATTTTTTTTAAAATAAGGGGAGATACTGACTATATAAAGGCACACATTTCTGAAACAAAACCCTGGCTAAGTTTTATTTTTTAATATGTCAGCTACACTGAAATGATAAAACTGAAATTTAAGGTTAGATATCTTTATGTTATAACATTATAGTTAATTTTGTCAACTGTTTAGAATTTTATTACAGTAAAATAATTAAATTTCAAATGACTCTTATAATCAGGAAAAGAGGTAATCTTATTTAAAAATGAAAGCAAGCTATTTCCAGCCCCATCTGGTTATGTCTTTTATATTGTAAAAATGGCTGGACTTTTCCTGAGGGATTTGCTTTTTACCCACTTTTCTGTAATCTGGAGTAATAAATAGAAAGCAAGAAAGTAGCAAAGTGGCTTTTAGAAAGTAGTGTTTTTTTCCCCCCAGAGGAAAGGAAATTGTATCAAAATTAAAGGGTATTTTAGAAAGCTAACTTTGCGCTTTTACAATGCCATCCTAGAAGGCTGGTGTGAGGAGGACAGGACTACAAGTTCTGGCAGAGAAATCAGCGGGATTTCAGGATTATCAGGAAGTTTCCAGACGATAATACACCTGGCTGGGAAGTAGTTAAGAGTGTGGGTACCTAGTTTTCCTTTGGTAGGAGATAATGCGTTTTGACTAGTTTAACTATAGGAGAATAAAAATGACTAGTTTCCCTGTGTTGTCGATGTGGTAAGTGACTTACTCCACCGTGTCCAGACAGCTGTCATAACCTCTCTGACACAGGGGTGCAAGGAAGCCTCACACCCTGCAGAGAACTGCTTGCTCACCGAGTAACAGACCTGCTCTGCATAGTTTCATATTTCATGCTGGGCTAGAAATTAGTTCCTCCTGGTATATCTGGGATCAGTAAGCACAGATTTGGGGAGGATCCTGGTAAGGCTGTTTGTCCCCTTTAAAAACTTGTAGGAAACAAACTCTTAATGGTAAGGGCTGAGATTTCGGCACTACCGGCAAAGCTTGCCTCCACTTCTAGGATTCTGATGGGTCCAGAGACGAACAG
>CM052707.1:9540370-9579409 GCA_028551405.1 Uromys caudimaculatus | reverse complement strand
ATTAGGGGATTGGTTCACAAGAAGTCACAGGCGTAACTCACTCCTTCTCTGAAAGCCCCTCACAGGAGAGCAGAATTAGAATACAAAAAGCCCCAGGGCTATCTACGACAGGTATGTGTGTAGTAAGTTTTCCAACGAAGCGTATTAAGAACAAACCTTTTTTTTTCCAGATCAAACTTAATTGTTGCTGCTTTCTTTATATGATCTGGTTGAGAATGGAGTTAGTACAGAGAGGGAAAGCCCGTGAATAAATTCACTGGAGACCAGTTGTATAAAAATATGTGCCCTTAAGCACCCTGACAAAGTTGGTGATGCTGTGGCAAGGACAAGTAGACAAGGAGCATTTGCCAAGACCGTGGGAGAAAGAGTGTGTTGTTTGAAAAGAGGCCGTCCTTACAAACTGGTCATAAGACTCTGGTCTCTGCTGCTCAGGGAGAGCCTTGCCTACGCTGCCTTGGAGCCAGCTTTTTCTCATTCTCACACACCTCCCAGGTCAGAAACTGCAGCACCAAGGGGTTCAGTGAGGCCCTGGAGACCTTGTAGATGGAAGAGTTGAGATTTGAACTTGTACATTCTGCCTGGAAAGGGCAAGTCTTCTGAACTACTGTGTTACAGGCGCCAGCAGACTACTGTGTAGCCAGGCTGCTGCTGCTGCTTAAATAATCGACAAAGATGAATCAGAAGTCTCCTTTGGTGGATGGTGCATTGAATGGAGTGACGACTGCTTTGAGAGCAGCTATCTCCAGTCCTTTCATGCGCCGTTTGAGTTTTGTACTGTGCTTGCTGAAGCTCCTCTGTTGCGGACATTGATAATGCTGAATGCTTTTCACTGGCCACGATCTTCACGTGGTTGTAAGTTGTAACCTTTCTTTCCTACCCAGAAAGACAGATAAGGGATTACTACTAAGTCACTTTTATGTATAAAGGCCTGAACCTAGCCTCTGAAGGTAGGCTAGGCTAGCCCACAATCTCTCTTTCTCAGTCTCTCCAATGCTAGGATAACAGGCTCATACCCCATACCTGGCTAGGATAATAACTTTAAAATAGATGAAGAACTAGACCAGAACTTCCAGGAAACCTATTCTAATGTTGTTATTTTGTTTTGTTTTGTTTTTGTTTTTGTTTTTTAAATAAAAACTACTCCTTTTAGAAATAAAACTGACTTTTACACATATATAAAAACCACCCCAAAAGACAGTTCTTTTGTTAACAGATAGCCTCTGCTCTTTAGGCCCACCTCAGTTCCTAATGTCTGTTCAGACCCAGAGCTCCTGTTTGTCCTCCCTCCCTCCCTCTCACCTCCCTCAATAAAATCTCCTGTAACCCAGTCTGTCTGTGAGCTCCCATTTTCTTCTGCCTCTCCTTCCTAAGGGCATGCCCAGCTTACAGGCTGTGCTGCTGTGCTAGGCGGTAAGCACACCCTTTGTTAACTAGCAGCTCCCATCTTTCCTAGCTTTGTTCGTGGGACTGTGGTTTTCCTGACATTAGTCTTTAGAGTAACAGAATTTATAGAATGAATAAATGAATGAGTCAGTAACCTGTCTGTCTGTCTGTCTGTCTGTCTGTCTAAAGGGGATTTATTGGAATTACTTACAGGCTACAGTCTAGCTTCCGTCCACCAATGGCTGGCTGTGAATGGAAACTCCAAGAATCCAGTAGTTGCTCAGTCCACAAGGTTGAGTGTCTCAGCTGGTCTTCAGTATGTGCCGAAATCCCAAAGAAGTAGGCTCCAGTGCCAGTGACGGAATGGATGTGCTAGCAAGGCGAGGGCAAACAGGCAAAGAGCAAAAGAGAGGGTTTGGCCCAGGTTAGAGGTGTGTCATCCCACTTCAAGATCTGGATCAAAGATGTGTATCTTCCTCCCTCAAAGGTCTAGACTCGAAGTGGATTCACCCACCTCAAACTGAGCAAAGAAACCTCTCATAGGTGTGCCCTCCATTTCTGGGTTGTAGTTCATTCTAGATATAGTCAAGTTGACAGCCAAGAATTTCCATCGTAGTTCCTCTGCACTTTAAAGTAAATGGAGGCCAGAGAGGGCATTGGATCCTCTGGAACTGGAGTTGTAGGTGGTTGTTTTCTGCCACGTGATGGTGTTCTCTGAAACAATAGCAAGCACTTTCAACACTGAGTCATTTCTGCAGCCCGATTTGTTTTTTTGTGATGCTTTGAGTGTTTGGTTGGTTGTATGTCTGTGCACCATATACATGCTGTGCTTAAAAAGGCCAGAAGAGGGCATCAGATCCCCTGGAACTAGAGCTAAAGATGGCAGCTGCTCTGAGTGTTGTGAACTGGAATCAAAACCATGTCCTCTGTAAAAGCAGCGAGTGGGTGCTCTTAACTGCAGAAACATCGTTCTAGCCCCCACTTACGTTTTTTGTTTTGTTTTGTTTGTTTTATTAACTGCCATGGGGTCTTTTAAGGACTGTCTATTGTCGCTGACGCTACTCGCCTCCGCCTACTGTCCTTAAATGTCCTCAAGTGTTTTCAGTGTGGTTGCCAGTGTTCATCTCACACACGGTTCTCTCTGTCATTTAAAAAGTTGTTATCATACAATCAGTGAGCCTCCCGCCCATTCCTTTCCTTCCACAAGCAGCAAAAACTCCTTAGAAAGCTATCATGTTGACGTCTCCGATGCCTTTCCTCGGTTCCGTTAGGCTGTCAGACTCTTGGCTTGCCGCCCCTGCAGGGCTGTTGTCTTCTGTGCGGTGTTCTCTGTGGACAGGCCCACTCTCCCCTGTGGGACAGTGGGCGGTGTTCTCTGTGGACAGGCCCACTCTCTCCTAGGGTACAGTGGGCTCATCTGCTTCAGGGATGCCATTTGTCTTGCTTTCCTCCTCTTTAACCTTGTTCTCCAGCTCACTTCCCAGATCTGTGGAGTCCACTGGGCTTAGTGCTTGCATTCCCTTATGGCCTTGTCTAGCTCATAGTTTTAGTGATATATAGCTATCTAGTGTAGTATGTAGTTACTAGTGTGAGATATAGATAGATAGATAGATAGATAGATAGATAGATAGATAGATAGATAGATAGATCGATCTATGAGATGAATGAGATGGCCAGATGTGTTTTTCCTTCTCCAGATTTCACCCTTCAATCTAGGCCCCCTTTTGTATTTCCTACTTGGATGGCTCAGAGACATTTCACAGTTGAGGTCATATATTGCTTCTTTATAATTTTTCCTTCTTTTGGGGGAGGGGGTCTCCAAAACAGGGTTTCTCTGTGTAGCCCTGGCTGTTGTGGGATTCACTCTGTAGACAAAGCTGGCCTCAGAGACCTGCCTGCCTCTGCCTCCTGAGTGTTGGGTTTAAAGGTGTGGCTACCATGGCCTGGCCGAGTCACTTTTTAAATTGTCATTATTTTTGGGTGCTGCTCTGTTGCGGCCCAGGGCTCAGTACACGGTGACAAGTACTGTGCCACCAAGCCCTTCTCTGAGTCCCTGCTTTTTTGAGGGGAAAGTATATTTTGTTGATGGGATCCAGCATTTTATATACACATATGAATTCAATCTTACATAAGCACCCATCTATAAATGTCTTTAAAAGCTTTATTTGTTTAAGTCGTACCTTTTTCTAACTCTGGTTAATTTGGAAAATTGTTCATAATTGTAATGTATTTTCTTTCTGATTTCCTTGGGTCCTCAGAATGAATCCAATTTTTATTTTTGGATTATAGACTCCTATTGCTTTTGGCTTAATTTCTTCATGTCTCAGTTGCATCTATTTGTATTTGCTCTTACTAGTTAGTATGAGGTGGTTTTGGGGTGAAAATCTTCTCACCCCAAACTGTGTTACTCTTGTGGAGCAAACACTAGTGAGCTGGACTGGAGAGGCGGCTCAGCCGTTAAGAGCATGTACTGGTCTTGCAGGGGTCTGGAGCTTGAGTCCCAGCACCCACATAAAGCAGTTTACAGCTATCTGTAACTTCTGCTCCAGGGGATTTGGCATTCTCATGGTACTTCTGTGTACATCTCTTCACCCCAGCATAAACACATAATTTTAAAAAATCTTAGAACCCCCCAGCAGTTTGGGTCTGAGTGATGAATGTACATTGAGATCTGTAATTCTGAAACCCTCAAAGTATTAATTAGAAGTTGAAATGTGGTAGGACCTGCTTTTGTTTATCCCCCTGGTTTCTGGCCCAGAAGCCTACGAGGAATTGCAAGCAATGCATTCTCCTTCTGTTAGATTGGGAACTCCGTGAGCGTGGGCCGTCTCCTTAGTGTCACTTGGTACTGCGGTACAAGATGCCGTACCCTGTGGAAGGTGGACATTCACCAAATTTGTGCTGTATTAACTGACATTGAGTGCCTGGATTGAGTCAGGGCCTGTTGGGCGGCACCTTTCTCCTGAACCACTCTGCTGCAGCGCGAGCCCAGGCGCGCGCTCCCTCTCTTCTCACAAAGATATATTTAGCCCGTTTTGGAATGTGGGCATTGAGAATAGGTTTCTGCACGGTTCCTGTTGGGATCTTTTGAATAACAATTTCATAGTTGATTGCATGCTCTTGATCTAAGTTTTGCCTTTCCAAGTGTCTGCTTTTGCTATTTTGCATTTTTATGTTAGAAGAGCATTGTGGGTGAGACTTCATGAGACATTTGATCTTCTTGCATAGGAGTCAAGAGCTTCTCTGCAGTTATGGTATTTCGTTCAGATCAGGTGTGGTTAGATTTATTGCTTTTGGAAAGAGTCAACAGGACTTTAAACATGGTTACTTTGCCCTTTGTTTTGTTGGGGAAGCCAAAGGCAGTCAGGTCAGTGTTGGTGCTAATATTTTGTGTATGATTTTGCTTCCTTCTGGGCTTGCCTCATTTTCTCAGGCTCAAGATACTTGCTCCCATTTTTCCAATAGTGCTGTTGTTATGAATATTTTTCAGAGGTTGCCCACACTTGCACGTCAGTGTTCTGATGGAGGTGCAGCTAGGCTGTACCTTGAGGCATTCACATCTTGAGGCTGGAACGTTGCATCCCTGTGCACTGCTGATTCTTGAACACTTGGCTCCTGAGAAGTAAGGGGACCGTGAGCAACGGACCTGGGTGGAGGCCACAGGCATTCTTACTGTGCTGTTTTCTAAGCAGAGATATACGCTGTCTTTTTTTCTTATTCCTCAATTCACTGAAAGGTTGCTTTGAATATTTTCTTTGGTAGAGGGAAGCATTTAAGAGCATGTGATAAAAACATTAAAAATGCCAAAACGAGTAAAAACGAATAGATTTTTATTGAATTCTTATAACTCAATAATTAAAAGACAACATTTGAAAGTAGGTAAAAGATGTTTTTTGAGGAAAATGTGCACGTTCCACGTGCACGTAAGCTGTTGAATATGATTACTTAGTAGAGAAATGCAAGTCAAATCACAGTGTGGTAATATTTGATATCCACTGAGATGGCAGTGTCGGTCAGGGGTAGCAACTGTTGGTCAGGGTGTGGAATTCTGGGAGCCTCGTACCCCAGGAGTGGGGAGAGAAAGGTTAGCTGCTTTGGGAAACAGTTCGGCAGTTCTTCAAAAGGTAAAGCATTGCCTTACCATCTGACCTGGGAACTCTACATTTTATTTGTACATTAGTTATAGATTCGCATATATACATCTGGATGTAGTAGCAAGCACATATGTCCACATCCACACAAAACATGGAACAGTAATTCACAGGTGCATTTTTCATAAGTCCCCAAAGTAGGAGTCTCTTGAACGTTTGTTTGTTGATGAGTGGGCAAACAAAGTGGTGTATTCTCAAAGGTGAGTAGTGGCGTCCACCCAGAGGGGAGATGGGGTGGATGCTGGAATCTTTGCAACAAACAGTGAAATCGCTGGAGTAAAAGAAGCCATTTGTAAAATAACATGCATCACGCACTTTCATGTGTGTACTTGTGTGTACCTGTCTGGAGCATGCAAGTCTGTTTGGACAAACAGAGAGGAGGCTTGCTCAGAAATGGGAGTGATGGAGACTTTTTCCTCACGCATGACCAGAAGGTCTTCAGATGGACTGTGGTGGTTAATTGAATCTATTCACTTACAGTGAACTTATAAGTTCACACTTATAGTGTGAACTATATCATAGTAAAGCTTCAAGGCAAACAAAACCCAAACACACTAACAGCACAGCTGCAAGTAAAGAAAGTCTACCGATGCCCTACAGGCTTTAAAATGATCACAAACACAGTCTTCCTCAGGGCAGCCACGGGCTGTGACATGGCGCCACCACTCATCCTTGGTTGGAGAAATAGACTTTGAATATAATTGTTTTGTTCATTGCAAGCCAAGGTCTATCAGGACGCGTAACTTAAGACATTCATGCAGGGCAGTGGTGGCGCACGCCTTTAATCCCAGCACTCGGGAGGCAGAGGCAGGTGGATTTCTGAGTTCGAGGCCGGCCTGGTCTACAGAGTGAGTTCCAGGACAGCCAGGGCTACACAGAGAAACCCTGTCTCAAAAAACCAAACCAAACCAAACAAAACCAAACAAAACAAACAAAAAAAACCATTCACAGCACCACCCCTGCCTCAGCGCTTTGTTCTGCAGCTTGTTGACATGACATGCTTACCATAGTGCTGTGTTGTACTGGGGCCATTCCCATCTCCTCACATCGGCCTGAGAAATACTCTCCTGAGCATTTCTGCCATATCACATCCAGGTTCTGCTTCAAGATGCTTCCTGCTTTGCGTCTGCACCTGCTGGTTCCGAGTTTGTACTTGTGTGGTTTTTCTGAGCCCTCGGGTGTCACTCCTGGGCGTATGATCAGATGCTTTTTGTCCCTGCAGGTTACCTGTTTATATTTTAGTGACACCAGTCATAGTGCCCCATGGTCCTGAAGCATTAGGGGGTGTGGAAAACTTGCTCACCAGCAACCCAGGTCTTTATGTGTGTGTGCAGCTCTGTTCTTCAGATCGAAATTGTTGGGCATGTCACTTCTAGAAGTTCACAGGATTGGTTTGGACAGCAGCGAGAGTGCTTGTGTTGCACGCTGAGTGGAGGAGTAACTGTTAGCATCGTCACCAGGTGCATCACAGCTGTGCAGATGCTTTGCTCCTGAGCCTCTAAGCTATAAGCCAATGTTCTTCAGATCTTTTCTGATGCAGGATCTTGCTGAGTTGCCCAAGTTGGCCTCAAACTGCTCTTCCTGCCTCAGCCTCAAGTTCCTGGAATTACAGGTGCATACACCATTACATCCTGCTGAGAAATGATTTCTATATGGACTCTTTTGTTGCTCTCTGAGCTGGAGGCTGACTTTGGGCATGCTACACATAAGATCTCTCATTGAGTGCCCCTCCAAGTCCTAAACTGAGCTTTGCAGAATAAATAACAGTTGGGAAGCTCAGAGAACTAAAGGACCATGGCAAAACGGATTACAACAGGTGCTGAGTCAGGAGCTGAGCTAAACGCTGTACTCGGCAGTTTTCAATTGGGGACAGTTTGTATTTGGACAATGGCTAGAGATAATTTAAAGTGGACCTAGTTTGTGTTTGAGGGTGGGGCAGGGTTGAGGATGAGGGCTAGGGGTGAGAGTGGGTGGTAGTTTGGGGCTAGTGGATGCTGGTGGAGGAGGTGGACTGTTACTGAGACATCTTGTGGGGAGAGGCCTGAAGTGTATGAACTGGCATCCAGACGGAGAGTGTCATCTGTTCAATGTACAGTAGCATCACCATTGAGAAGTCACTGCATTGGATGACTTCACTGCCAGCTTGTTTCATGTAAATATATATATGCAGTGTATATTTCAGTAAGCAGTACACCGCTAGTTTAATTTGGCTATAGTAAAAATAATGAAAGGTGAATAGTGAGTCATACAAAAAGTTAAAGTTCCTGTTTAGAGAGACTAAGAGTTTATTTAAAAAACAAAAGAAAGCAAAACCTCTTAGACTTGGTAGGGCACGGACCAGGTGGGATTAGAGTTGTTTCTGAGGCGCCTGTGATTTTCAGGGTTTTCGGTTTGATGCTGAAAGTGATGTTAGAGATAGTGATACATTGACAGCCATATTTTACGTTGATTCTGGCACTTAAATCTGAATTGACATTAGTTTGGGCTTAGTCTTGAAATGTGTGTGGGAAGACAGTGCCCTGTGGGTTGTAGACATGCTTAGTTTTTGTGAGGAGAACACTTCCCACCAGGGTTTTATGGAGACAAGCTTTTCAGTTTCTGTTCGAGAGGGGTGGACACCTACACCGGAAGTGCTAGTTTTAGCCACACTGTGGCTATAAATTCTTTATCAAATGTATTGTGAAGCCACCCTTAAAAAAAATAACGGGCAGAACTTTTCACTATGATATTTTTGTGTACACCAAGTTCAAATGGAACTTTGCTATTTTTTTTTTTTTAAGTAAAAGCCACTGTGACTAATATATAACTTATAGAGATTTGGCAGGATCTATGAATGATCACAGGGTTATTTATCTTTCTCACGCAGATAACCAGTATTTCTGACACCGAACATTGGCATTGACTTCAGTCTGATTTAACCCTTATTCCCTTTTCAGGAATGATTTGGTTGTGTGTGGGTAGAAGTGAGGGATGAGAACACAGATCCCCGCTGTCACCCTCAGCAGTCTGAGGGACCAAGTATCTCCAGGACCTCAGCTTAGCAAAGTGAGGAGTCATGGCTTTGACACAGAAAGGAATCTCAGGACCACCAACATGAGGCAGTCAGAATTGTTGTGTTAAAAATAGAGATGCGTACAAAGAAGGAAAACACACCCAGAACATGGCCTGGGCGTGGAATCTGAAGGAGGAGCCACAGAAAGGAATGTTATGGGGCTGAAGAGATGGCGCAGCAGTTAGGAGCACTTACTCCTCTTGCAGAGGACCTGGGTTCAGTTCTAGGATCTCCATGTCATAACTATCTGTAGTTCCAGCACTAGAGAATCTCATGTCCTCTTTTAATTTCTGAGGGCACCTGGCACGCATGTAGTGTACTATATATACACAGGCAAACTCTCAACATAAAACAAACCCATAAAATTAAACTATGGAGATGAGATAAGTAGATGCTCAGGAGAAGAGTAAGCTGCACCTGTGGCTAAGGATGGGCTGTGGGGGGAAAGTCACAATTTAGTGTCTTTGCGCTGCACTGACTCTCAAGTTACATCTCGTAAAGTCGCTGAGGACCCTCTGTCCCCCAAGTGAGTGAAACCATATCGAGGCTCCTGAAGTTCCCTGGATGGAATTAAAATCTGGTGACATAAAACTAGGAGTCACCCGGGTTGCACAGAAGGTCTCCGGTGAGAGTGTTAGAGAATGGATGGACTGTCGGTTGCAAAGGGAAGAAGGCCTCACCAAGCTGTTAGCAGTGTGAGAAAGCTTGCTTCTCAGCTGGTGGGAAGCTCTTTTCCTGTTTCAGTCCCCCCTTCAGAGACTTCAGTCCCTTGATCTTAAGGATTGTGGAGGGCAGATGATAGTTTTCTGTATCTACACTGATAGGGATGTAGACCCTGTGTACTGGGGGAATCTGTTGTCTCAACCGGTCTGATCGCCTGTCTCATAAACGAGAGAGCCATCATTCGAATGGAATCTGGAAGAGGATTGTCACTCAGTTATCAGATAGCACACAGACTAACGCATGTCATTCAGAGAGTAGCACCCAGAACAGCAGAGGCTCTTCATGAGGCTCTTCCATGGGGTACCTTGTAGCCACATTATTAGCAAGTAGCCACGATTCAAGTAGATTAATTTGTGTGTAGATCTTGGAGGACTGAGGACATGGTACCTCAGTTGTCAGGCACTGTACACAGAGCGCTTGCCTGAGAGCTTTGCTCAAGAGCCACTGAGTCTTGTAGATAGTGGTCCCCATCTTAACTTGAGTTAGGAAGTGTGACCTCACAGTCTGTAAAAAGAACAGTATTCAGAAAGAAAGCAGTGGTGGCATTAATTAAAGGAATTAGTGTGAGGCCATAGTCATTGAATGTTTCAGTGGTATCAGAAAATAGTAAGGCAAACAGCAAAATAAGGTCACTATCATCAAGAGACTTAGGAACACAGTGGGAGCTTCTGTTGTGTCCCTTTTCTTACTTGAAGGAAACCCCTGAGCTTTAGTGTTTCAGTGGCACAGAGGCCTTGTTATCGGGGTGTGACTGAGACTGTAGAGACTCAGAAGGGAGAAGTGGCACTGGAGACTGACCAGTGGCTATCAGCCTTCCGGATGCTGCCACTCTTTAATACAGTCCCTCATGCTGTGGTGACCCCAACCATAAGATTATTTCATTGCCACTTCACAACTGTAATGTTGCTACTGTTATAAATTGTAAATGTCTGATATGCAGGATATCTGACCCTTGTGAAAGGTCATTCAACCCCCAGAGGGGTCTTGACCCACAGGTTGAGAACCACTGCTTTAGACAACACATTAATGAATTCTTTCACTCAGGGTGGGGAGGCCTTTATTTATCCTGAGGTGTTAACAAACCTCAGAAATTGTAATGACAGGAGAGTGTTTGGACTAAACATAATCGGTCCACTTTCCCCAGAATATGTCTGTTCTAAGCTAGTAGGTTAAGGAAATGGCAGTAGCTTAGCTTTATCTATTGGGCTATTATAGAGGAAGAGCAGACAAGCATTTAAGGTTTTTTTGGGGGTGGGGGAGCCAGAAGAGGGGAGGACCTTGATTTTTATAGCCCTTTCCCGAAAAGGCACTTGACTCTAATCAATGTCAGTTTTTCTAGATGACACAAGTCCTGAAGGCCCTTACATTTTTTAAGACAACAGACATTTATTGGATCTATTAGTCATATTTTTAGAGTGTGCCCTTCTGCTTCTGTGTAAGATGAATTTACACGTGGTTCTGGGAAAGCTGTTTCAGAGCCTTGTCTGTAGTCTTAGGACATTACTGCACACTGTTGGAATTGGACCATTGTGACTGTTTCAGCTAAGTCTTAAAAATCAAGAATTCCCAAGGCTAAGCCTGGGAAGAACTTCCTTGGCATTTGGGCGTTCCTATGAACACTGACTACGACACCAGTGTGTTTAGACAGGAATATTATGGTACCTAACGAGATAGTGAGCAAAAACCCCACACTGAAAAGTAACCGTTCCCCATGTCAAGGATCACCCGAGGCACCTGATGACATCTGACATCAGTCCAGAGCACTTTGTCAAGGATTTTTGAATAGCTTCTCTTAGAGGCGCCATGACTGGAGCTGAGAGTCCACCCCTGGGCTTCCACCACTGGGCCTTGCAGCCATTTCTCTTCTCTCGGAGGGGCGAAGCAGCTGGTCACATCCACAGTCAGGAAGCATATCCCGTGGGTGGTGCTGCTCGGCCTGGGTTCTCCTTGTCATGAAGTCCAGGAATCCAGCTCTGGCAGTGGCTGCTGAATGTTTCGGTTCCCAAGGCAGTCTAAGAAAGGCAGTCTTTCACAGGCATGCCGAGAGGCTCATCTCTTGGGTGAATGTGGACCCTGTCAAATTGAGACTGCCTCTCACAGTAGGGCCTGCAGCGCCTGCGGTAGAGCACAATGCACCCTAGTTTATTACTATCGTTATTTGCATTGGTAGGGACTTAACCAGCGCCTGCTGCATGTGGTAGGAGCTGTCCTCCACTGAGCTGTCTTCCAGACGAGTTATCACCACTGCTGCTACCTTTTGAGTAAGTGCATGGGAAGAGGTTGAGGTGCTTATGAAGTGCAGGGATTGGTTCCAACTGTGTGTGTATGCCCACAGATTTCAGTTCCAACTCTACGGAGAACCACAAAGCCTGAAGGAAAGAGTGATTTGTAGGCATAGCTTTGCTCAAGCTGTTTTAATAAGGGTTCAACCCCCTCTCTAGCTCACTACCAACCAGACGTAGTGGAACAGAAAGGTTCTTAGGATATGGGGAAATTAGACCTGTTTAGAAATGATTCTTTGGGGGCGAGTCCAATCTTCCTTGTCAGGATATCAGCAGAACACCAACATGAATCAGCAGCTGCGCTCAGTCCGCTCAGCAGGCACCACACATGAACCTTCAAAGGCATTTAAAGCCAGAAGAAACCACGAGGCTCACCAACCACCCAGGTCAGCAGACATGGCAAGAAGTTCTTTGGCAAATCTCTCTATCGAGTCACCACTAGTGAAGCTCAGCAAAGCACTGTGAGGTGAACCAATACATGTGTGTCGTCAGCGAGAAATAGTGAGGCGGAGCATAGTAAAGCAGCGCCCGAGCTCCCCCTGGCTGTGGGGTCATGTTTATATTCCCTCTAAATGCCATGCGTCCTTCATGTGTCAGCGTTAGCAGAACATCCTGTCACCTGTGTGCACCAGCAAAATATTGACATGACTGACTTCCCAAAGAGACCCGAAGTCTCGACTGCACTGAATGTTCTGACAGCTCATTCTCTTGTATCTGACTCTTTTTCTCTTCTGTGAAATTCATTGGGTTGCTTTTGTACTAAGCAAGCCTCACTGTGACAGATGGTAGGAGCTTGGCGTAGTGTGTGGTACCTGGATAAATAAGAGGTCAGTCATGTCCTCAGTTCAGCCAGTGAACGTTTGCACAACAGTACAGTTGACTGCTAAGAACCCCAAGGTAGACCTTTTCTTCAGTCCTAGTGTGCATCTGTGGCGTCACCAGAGCTGCTTCATGGGTGTGTTTCCTTAGCGAGTGTGTCTGGTGTGTGAACCTTCGTGTGTGTGTGTGTGTGTGTGTGTGTGTGTGTGTGTGTGTGTGTGTGTGTGTGTGTTTTCTTATAATTGCCTTATTGTGCTATATGGTCACTAAATTTAATCTTAAATAGTCTTTTCTTTCCAGAACTCACAGACTTTTGTAGTTTACGGAGAGTTGCTATTTGCTGTTGCTAGTGATTCATCTCTCTGTAGGCGATCCACAGAGCAACGGGTTTCTTACCTTTCATCACGCTGTGACCGTAGTGCGCGGATACCCTTCTGCAGTTTCCTGGAGCCCACTCACTCATCCTTTACGTGTGCCTGCCGCTCTGGGCCTTCTTTCCAGTGTCTCTTTGCTTCTTCTTCTCTTTTGAAAAATTGCTTCTGTAGTCCTGACTTTTCTAGACCTCCCATATACTTGAAATTATGCACCATGTAGCCCTGTACTGTGGACTTCTTTCACGGAGTAATAATGAACTTGCTGTGTCTTTTTGGGGTGTGGTGGTGTGTTTGCTTTAGTGCTGAGGATTCCACTGTATGGGCTCCTGCACCCCTCACCCACTGAAGTACATTTTGACTGCTTCCCACTTGCAGTGGTTGTGAATAAATCTTGTACAGGTGGACACAGATCTTAATAACTCTGTAAAGACTATACTAAGAAATGTCTGCCTATATCTGTAGGAAGCCACAGAACTGTCCTGCGCTGTTTGCATCATTGTACGGCACTGGTATTGATGGGTGAGAGTTCCTTTGTTCCACACCCTCATCAACATTTGGCGTTCTTAGTACTCTTGACTCTGGCCATTCCAGTCAGTGTGTTGTGATTATGTATTAATTTGTTTATCTTTGATGGAAATTAGGGTAGGCAACATCATATATACATATACTAAAGTATTATTCAGTCTTAAAAGGAAGATTTGTGGTGTATGTTCTGACTTAGATGAACTTTGCATTAAAACAATCTGGTTAGAAAATATGAACAGGTTGTGGTTTCTTCTCTTATGGCACTTAGATTATCCAGATTTGTAGAGACACAGTGTACAATAGGAATTGTCTTGGGATGAGGAAATAAGTGTTCGGTGGTATATAAAAGTTTAGTTTTGCAAGATCAAAACATCTTGGGCCTGGCACAGAAAGGTCGTATGTACCTGTGGTCCCACACTCAGGTGATGGGGGCGGGAACAGATTGAATTCCAGACCAGCTTGAGTAAGACACCGCCTCTCCCAACATTCTGGAGGGGAATCATGGGAATGGTTGTATAGTAATGTATTTTTGTTTAAAAGTGGCCTACATAGCAAATTTTATATGATATATTTTTTATTGTAGTTGAGAATTAATGAAAGCTTTAATGTGCATAGTTGAACCTTTGGAAGCAGAGGAGAGGCTTTGCTTTGTCACTGGGTGACCTGTGTTTTCCTGGTGTCTTTCAGGCCTGGCGTCCCCTTGACCGTGCAGGCGTTTTCAGAAGAGGAGAGGAAGCAGTGGTTGGAAGCTCTGGGTGGAAAAGAAGCTGTAAGAGCGCCCGTGGCTGGGGCTCCAGTCAGATCAGCTGGCGTGCCCCATCCCCACGCCATTTCTGTTCTATAGCGCTTGACAGTTCCTTGCTGGGGCTGGTATTTGAACTCATAGTGACACTCCAGGAGTTTATCTTGGGCTGCTGCAGCACACCTACACCTGGGGCATCATTCATTTCCTGTTCTGATTTTTTTCCCTTGACTTTGTCACTCTGGTTGGCTTTGCTTTGAAAAAGTCAGCAAAACTCAACTTCTATTTTATACAACAGGTGTGTGTGTGTGTGTGTGTGTGTGTGTGTGTGTGTGTGTGTTAGACAAGTGTATTGAATGCTTGCAGTGTGCTTTAGTTTCCTTTTTAATAACTCTTATGATCACCCCAGAGCCTCGGGAAGTACTTTAGAAAGTAAGTTTGCATAGCAAAATAGCACCATGGTTGAGTCTTTGTAAGAAAAGTGAGTTTCCAGTTTGGCTTAGTCTTGAACTTATGATCTGCTTGACTTTCCCTGTAAAGGGCCAGGTCACTAACAGACAACAGAGGAATGTGGAGAGACGCTGACCAGTGATACATCTGTATAGGGACTGTGAGGCACAGAAGATTTCTTCCCTGTGCTGTGTCTTGCAAATAGCGAGCCAGTTCAAGAAGCCGGATTTCTGTGGTTCTAGAGCAGATGTGTTTACGTAGACGAGGGGCAAGGGTTATCTACTGCTTATGTGGATACCAGGGTTAGAAACAGGAAACAGTAGACTAGGTATCACTGGGAGTTTTGATAGCGGTTGGAATGGAACAGTTCGTCAGCTTGTCTCTGTAAGGTGGAACTTTTCCCATTTACATAGACTTGTAACAAGTTCCTTAGAGACTGCAGACTCTCTGATCTCATTTTTGCCAGCTTGGCATGTCTCTGGAAGAGAAAAGTAGACTAAAAGATGTCCTGTTTGTGTTACTTACTTTGATATATGAGCACATGATAGCATGTCATTAGACCAGTACAGTGCAACTGTCCTGTCTCCTCACACAGCTTCCCTATGGGGAATTTTCCCAGACTGAATATGTCTGATACCGGCTGGATGTCCTCACAGTTCAGTTCAACTCTGACGCTGCTGTCTGAGGTGTTGGTGGCAGATTTTACAAGTTGGGGGTGCAGATCTAGGTGGCTGCCTCTGCTTCAGTCTTGGTCTTTGTAGCACAGCGTGATGTGAGTTTGAGATCCGCGTGGCCCCTTCCTTGGGTGTAGTAGTTGGCTCTCAGCACCCAGGGTGAAGGTATACTTGGTAGTGTCTTATAGAGCATGTTACAACTCAAGCAGGCACAAGGAGGCTGTGCATTGGGCTGGTTGTAAAGTGTGTGTGCACGTGCAAGGAGCTTCCATGCCCCTAGGAGTGCCACCGCCCCAGCATTTGATATGCTCATCCAGGGACACTCAGCAGATCCTGTTGGCGCTTATAGGTTATAAGCTTGTTCCCCCGGGTTCAGTGGAAGACTGAATGTCTTAATCTGTTCATCACACGGAGTAGCTACTTGCATCCTTGTGCTGTCTAGGCTTCCGTTTTCTAAGTTACTTGTCCAGCATAAGTTTAGAGCTGTCCCAAAGGACTCCTGAACAGCAAAACACTTCTATCTGAAAATTTCAGGTGTGGGAACTCTATGCTGGAAAGCAGGGATGAAGACTAAATATATCTTTTATATGCTACATTGTCTAATGCTAAATTTTCACAAATGAGAATTTGCGTGTTCTTACTTGACTGACTCTGAAGTAGTCTGCTGAAAGTGTTTTCTTTCTTTCACTAGTTGTTCCACACGTTTAATAGAGCCGCCGTCCTGAGACCGGAAGGAGGTGAGTGGCTATTTATCCTGTTTGTTACCAACCCCGAGCTGTTGCAGGTCGAGTGCACCCTCTTTAAGCCCCTGGGGTAGCCTCATTGTCCCCCCGAGCTTTAGTGTGAGCTCTCCCGCAGTCTTTTGCGTGTATGTCTTCTCCCGCACAGTCTTTTGCTGTGTGTGTCTCCAGTCATGAATGATGGCAGGAAGCTCTTCAGTCGGCAGCTTGCAGCTTTCTGATCTCCGAGAGCCTTTCTTTGCAAGGGGTGGTCCTTGGTCCTCTGCTTCCAGGCTTCCTCATCCTGCCATTTGTCATTCCAGATAGAAGTGAGCAGATTCTCCGGGTCATAATGTTTGGTTGAGAATAGCAGGATGGTAAGGTCCTAGACCTTCAGGCATTTTCAGTGAGGCTGAGGAGAGGAGAAAGTTCTTTAGGCAAATGTGAGGAATCATGTCAGATAGTTTAAACTAGTCACCCTTGGCCACAATGAGTAATAAAAAACAAGGTGGCCCCAACCTGATGGTGAACCTCCGGTTGCTGAGCAGATTTCTGTGCGTGAGCGCTTGTCATAAAAGGTGGTGGTTCTGTGCAGGGCGGGCACAGGCAGTCAGGACTGAGAACTCCTTCCAAAGCTCCTGGCTTTATTCTCTTGCTTGGGCTGACTTTTGACCACCTGTGTACTCCTGTTACGCCTTGAAACCCTCTGGCTTTGCAGCCAGGGTGTGTGCTAGCTCTCCAGGACACATGCACTTGGGAAACAGCAGCAGCAGGAACGTGCTGAGCTGTTTGCCTGCAGCACCACTAGGATCTTCGATCATGGCTGTCCTTAGTAAAGCCGTAGGAAATGCTGTGTTATGTACACACGCTTTCAAAACAGTTGCAACCACCTGTGCTCATCCTTGAATCAAAGACTAAGATCTGCAGCCTGGCCCTGGATCTGCAGCCTGGCCCCGATGCTGACAGATGCCCTGCAGCAGGATGTGTCCATGCAGGCACCTTCTCAGCTGTGTTCCCTCTTTCCAGTCTGGACATCATCTCTATCTTAAGTCTTCCGTCCCTCACATTGCTCTCCCTCTTCCTGGTCTTCCCCTTTTTTGTCTCTGCTCTTTGTCATAAAGGCATTGAAGCATGCCTCTCCTGGAGATGGCTTTGCAAAGCAGAAGGAAACAACTTACATTTTATATAATGTTATCAATAGTGGATTCTTGAAACCTCTGTTCAGTTTTTACCATTAAAATTCACTTTAAGGCTAGTGATGCAGATTCTGAACCAAGTTTGTATCCAAGGACTGTAAATGCCCATGAAGCAAGCACTAATGCTCCAGTCCCTCAAGCCCGGGAGCAGCGGCCGGAGGTGCCGCTTTCTTTCATTAAGTTTTGAAGCAAAAACAAAGATCTACAAATATATGCCAGCCTGCTCATACTCGAACATTTATATTAGAAAAAGCATTAAATTATATTTTAAAATTGGCCTGTTCTAGCACATGAATGATCTGTTTTCAATTCAAATTATGAAAATAATAATAATGTCATTAAAAAACTTTGTCAATAGTACAAATTATCAAAATTTTAACTTAAGCTCATTGCCCAGATAGCATTTGACAAAAACTCTTCTTAAACACTCCCTTCCTGTGTTAAGCAGAAGCTCAGATGCACACTGGAAGGCCTTCATGCCGGTTTGTTGCTTCTTTAACTGAGCTACTCTTAGAACTTTTGGCAAAATTCAGATTATTTTTAGGTAGCTTCCCTTAGAGATTGCTATTATTTTCTTTTACTGTTTAAGATAATACATACCGACTAACTTAAAATTTTATGTTGCAAATTGGATTATGAATTGATAATTGGCCATCTTGATATGCATCATGGGGGCTCGCCTATTACTGCATACCTTTCCCATCTGTGTCATTTACATGGGAAATATGTGGCCTTCAGCAGTTTTAGAACAATGAAACAAAAGTTACATTACCTTAATTCTTCCCTTGTTTCTGTAAGGGAAAGAGGTGCGGTGACCACTTGCCCCTGACATCTTATAACTGCTTGTTTCAGGTGCACAGTTGGATAAGATGGGATTCACCATTCTCAGAAAATGCATCAGCGCTGTTGAAACACGAGGTAACGACATGCTTTGCTCAGCAGCTTTTATCCGTGGACACCCGTAGGAATGTAACATGCGAGCCGTCCCAGCGCTCCCTGCGTGGCTACGTGTACAGCATGAACTTTACTACATATGCCTAGCACGGTCAGTTACTTATGCTCTGCTGGTGGGAGTCCCTTCACCCTCTCCACATCAGTGTGGGGAACTCCACGTACTTCTAACAAATGAGGCCATTGTTAAAGTGGAATCACATTTGCTTGTAGCTCTATTATCACAGAAAACACCACAGGGTGGATGGCTGAAGTGGAAGTGCATCCTCACAGTTCAGGAGACAGGGAGGCAGAGTGCAAGAGGTGGCGGGGTTAGTTTTCTCTGAGGCCTGTGTCCTTGGCTTGTAGATGGAATCTCCTTGCTGTGCCTTTTCTGCATGTATACACGCATGTCCCTTCTGTGTGCACACATGTCTCTTCTGTGTGCACGCATGTCCCTTCTGTGTGCATACATGTCCCTTCTGTGTGCACGCATGTCCCTTCTGTATGCATACATGTCCCTTCTGTGTGCACGCATGTTCCTTCTGTGTGCACACATGTCCCTTCTGTGTGCACGCATGTCCCTTCTGTGTGTATACATGTCCCTTCTGTGTGCACGCATGTCCCTTCTGTGTGTATACATGTCCCTTCTGTGTGCACGCATGTCCCGTCTGTGTGCATACATGTCCCTTCTGTCTCTTGTGTATTTAGATTTGCTCTTTTTTTTTTTTTTTTTTTTTAAATAAGGATTTGTGCGATGGTTGGGGCAGCGTGTGTGTGTGTGTGTGTGTGTGTGTGTGTGTGTGTGTGTACGCACGCGCACGTGCATGCATGCATGACTTAGTCTAATATTCTGAACATCTCCTTAAAGGCCCACTTTTTTTTTAATGTTACATTCTGAGGTTCTGAGGTTGAGGACTTTACCAGATACAATTCAGCTCATTCTTTGGAAGAATTAGCAGTTGGAAAGCTAATTCTTCGCACATTTTGTTCAAGCACCTTATTGCTGGTTTTCTTACTCCCGTGGGATCCCATTAACCATGATCGTTTTTGAGCTGGGGTTAAGATCAGTGGTCAAACCTGGGATGTGCCAAGTTCTGTGTTTGACCTTGAGCACACATACATACACACATACATTTTTACTGAGGTAAAATTTGAAAATAGTGACGATCAGTGATCTTTAAAAATACACTATTTGTCTGATTTCTTTGAGGATTTTATACCTATGCACCATGTATTTTTATCATAGTTGCCCCCATACCTCTAACTAACTCCACCCAGAGCCACGCCTACGTCCTTCCAACTTTATGAGCTCATCCCTTTCAAATAATCTACTGAACCCAGTTTCGTAGCCCCAGTACTCGTGGTGTGGGACTGTGCTGGCTAGTTTTATGTCAACTCCACACAAGCTGCAGTCATCTGAGAGGAAGGAGCCTCAGTTCTGAAAACGCCTCCATAACATGGGCTGTGGGCAAGCCTGCCGGGCATTTTCTTAATTAGTGACTGACGGGAGGATCCAGTCCATGGTGAGTGATGCCACTTCTGGGCTGACAGTCCTATCCTAAGTGTTATAAGAAAGCAGGCTGAGAAAGCCATGAGGATTAATCCAGTAAACAGTGCTCCTCCATGGCCTCTGCTCAGCTCCTGCCTCCAGGTTCCTGTCCTGCTTGATTTCCTGTCCTGACTTAACTTTTGTGATGAATGGCGATATGGACGCCTAAGCCAAATAAACCCTTTCCTCCCCACGTTGCTTGTGCTCATAGTGTTTGACCGCAGCAGCAGTGACAGACAGAAACCACCCAGTGCAGTGTGCTGGACTCACCAGGGGCCACTCTTTAAAAGCAAACTGACTGACCCCAGAGGCCATCAGCTGTCCATAGCTGCTCAGTAGGGGTGGGGTTGGAAATTTACTGACATTAACTCTCAAGAAGTTTTGAGTTTCAGTCGCGCTAACTGTAGACTTTTGATGTCTACCGTGTTCCCTTCTGTGCCCCACCCTGGTCTTTGGTTTCCACAGACCTGATTTTTGTCTTGAGTTGCTGTAGTGAAACATTGAATGTTTGCTCGGTGGAGTCTGAATGGCAGTTGGTAGTCTTTCGGAACCCAGCTCTAACACACGGCTTTGAGGTTTTTCTTGCTCTGCGGATCACGAACTACTACTTTTTAATTGGTATCCCACCTGGACCAAGGTCAGACAAATGTCAAAATTTTGCTGTAGCTGTCAGCACACCAAGAAAAGGTAATGTTTAGATAAAAACATTATATATATCAGAAAGTAATACAGACACTGACATCTCTCTGGCTGGGTGGGACTGTCTGGCAGGTATTCTGGGTTTGTTGCATCTCAGAATCAGTCAAACCACATACACTTATTTGCTCATAAAATTACATGGTGTACGTGCGTCAGATCCTTCATCCAGCACCAGAGGGAGAGACACATGTCTTATCCAAGGATTTCATCAAACACTTGTTGTCAACTCCTGCTGCAAGTTCATCACAGTGAACATTTAACAATACTGATGCTGCCTCTGGTACACAGTCTGACTTAATTGCTAATGGTGTGAACTGGCTATTTCAGAAGCTCACCACATGATTCCAACGTCCAGTAACAAAGCACTGTCCTAGGAAAAGCATTGTGTGTGTTAGAGAAATAGGCCACACACTTCCTGCCTTCAGTATTGCTAGTGACCTGCTACTTGGGATCTTTTTTCTTAACTTCTTTTCTTAAAAAAACAATCCAATTTAATCCTGGATAAAACAGAAACGTGCTGGGGAAGATAGCACAGAGTTCTTCTCCTCAGCAACAGATAACCTGTCGTGGTTTAGCCCTAGTGCCAGTCAGAAGGAACCCAGTCTGTTAACTAGGATTTACTGAGCAACTTCAAGGTGTACAGAGCCTTGCCCTAGGCCTTTGAAACAGATGGTAAAGGTTGGTTTCATATACCCTTAAACCAGTAATAGTAGACAGAGCACAAAGATTTGTAAGAAATTGAATTATTCCAGGTGCTAAAATAAAAATGTAGCAAGTTTGCAGATTAGGAGAACCTTGGTGCATGACGATGGGTTGAAAGGGCTTAGCACTAGTAGAGGACTGTGGTGTAGGAATGGGCTTTCTTAGATCTAAGGGATGAGGGTTATATCCTGGCGTTCAGAGAATTATCAGCTAAGATGAAGAAGGAATGTAGGTGAGGCAGTTCAAACTTCATTGGGAAGTGTCTCAGTCAGGGTTTCTATTCCTGCATGACCAAGAAGCAAGTTGGGGAAGAAAGGGTTTATTCGGCTTACACTTCCATGCTGCTGTTCATCGCTAAAGGAAGTCAGGACTGGGACTCAAGCAGGTCAGGAAGCAGGAGCTGATGCAGAGGCCATGGAGGAATGCTGCTTACTGGCTTGCTGCCCCTGGCTTGCTCAGCTTGCTCTCTTATAGAGCCTAAAACTGGCAACCCAGGGATAGTACCACCCACAAGGGGCCCTCCCCCCTTGATCACTAATTGAGAAAATGCCTTACCGCTGGATCTCATGGAAGCATTTCCTCAAGGGAGGCCCCTTTCTCATTGATAATTCCAGCTTGTGTCAAGTTGACATACAACACCAGCCAGTACCGGAAGGAAGCACTAAGGGTCAGTAGTGAACGAAAACATGTACCTAATGCAGTTCCATGCAACGGTGAAGGCGCGGGCTCAGTGCTAGAGGGCGCTAAAGAGCAAGCCGGCTTGCACAGGTTAGTATGAAAGGAGGCTGCTGTGACAGGTGCAGGTGCTGTAGAGGCTGGGCTGCTCCCTAAGCCAGGTGACCACCTTGGCAGAGGTGCACAGAGTTCAGAGCCACCGAGTGACATCACTGGAGTTCTTACTGGATTGCTGCAGGAACTTTGGGGACCAGAGCCACAGACATTGGTGACACATCCTTGCTGCAGTTTTGTGTCTGTGGATTCCAAGTGTGTGAAGGACCATTGTAGGTTTCCGCTTTAGGCAGTGAGACCTGCGAGGAGTAGAGCAGCTGTGGAATTAGAACGGGGCTCTGTTTGGCTTGCGGGGCTCAGGAACAACCATGGGAGACTTCTGTGTGAGTGATGTGTGAAACCTATTCACTGGGTCCCCGGAGCTTCGGGGATTGTAAGAAGTGAATAGGGACTTAAAGGAAAGCCTTCATCATAAAACATCTAAAAGTGGCCACATCTCAGTGTGTGAAGCCGAGAGAATTAAACTGTTAGATGCCACGCAGATGAGCCCAGGGGAGTTGAGGAGCATTTGCGCAGTTCTTGTTCATTCACAGCCAGAGCTTCGCTGTAGCCCCTCCCTCCTGTGCTCTCTCACGTGACATCTACTTCCTGTAAACGTCACTTCCTGTAGCTCACTCAGCCCCGCTGAAGAGGAACGCCAGCATTTTGGGCCATTTTCCACAAGCCTTCATCCCTTGCCTGTAGAGGCGAGCTTTCCTGTGCAGGTGTGACGTGGCTCTTGGAATGGAGCGCTGCTCTGCGTGTGTTTCTGAGAAAGATGATGGCTTAGCATTCTCCATTGTCCTCTGGAGCATCCTGATTCATGGAGGCCTGGGGGGCCCAATCTCTATAAATAAATAAATAAATAAATAAATAAGTAAATAAGTAAATAAATAAATATATTGTTGGCTCTCAGTTTTGAAGGTCCCAGTCTGTGGTCAGTTGCTCTGGTAGCTTTGGACCTATGGTGAAGCAGCACAGCATTCTTGGACTGCGTAGTGACATAAAACCACTCCTATGGCTAGAAAGCAAGGAAAACAAAGAGGGAGACTTCCACAGTCCTCTCCCAGGCCTCACTGGGGATGGCTAGGGACCTTCTGCTAAGCCTTGCTTCCTAGATGCCAGTCCTCCAATGCATGGACCTTTGGAAGGAGTTCTGCTTCTGGCCTCCCAAGTCTCTTGCTTGTCTTATAATGAGAAATGCATTCCAAGAGTCCCGAGGTTGTAACTCTCACAGCATTGCTCAGAATTCAAGTCCAGGGTTTCTTTACCAAGACTTAAAAACTCTACATGGTGCCCCATGGCCAGGAGGCAAAAGAGTGTCCCCAGCTGTTAGTCCGAATTTTACAAGGGACGAATTGTCCAGGTTCCCCCTGCCATGGGCTATCAGAAGGAAGGGCTTTGGGCCCAGGGAATAAAGGTGTTGGTGTTTGAATGAATGTAGTGTGCCCGGGATCTGAGTCAAGTGAGACTGGGCAGGTAGGACACGAGTGTGGTGAGCAGGCTCTCCCAGGAGTTACCTTGGCATGGGGTGACTGGAAGCTGTGAAGTCTAAGCTCCTGTGAGGTACAAAACAATGCTTTGCAAGGCCCTTAGCTTCTGTACAGGAGTTTGTCTGCATGATTTCATACACCAGGTTTGTAGAGAAGAGAGAAGCTAGCTTTAGGAGACACCCTGTGCTCTCTGCCATTTTCTCTGTTATTTTTTCTGTGTGTGTGTGTGTTTTTTTTTTATCCTGAGACATTTGTGTTCCTCCTCTGTTGTTCACACCCTGGTTTTGTTCATTACATTCCTGTGTTTATTTTGTTTCCTTGGAATGGAGAAATGGCTTCCTCATCCTTTGTATGCTTCTTTTTTCTGTCAACACACAGCACCTAGCGTGTAGGGAGCCTTCAGTAAGCAATTGCTCTGGCTTGGGCATTCACGAGATAGGACCGACATGTCATACTGGCAAGTTGACAAATTACAGCTTATAAAATTATTGGAAGGGTTGGTTTTCTATATGTGGTTAGAATTAATATTTCCATGTAACATATATAGGAGTTTATGTCAGCATTTTTATGAATTATGGGTAATACAGAAGACAGAGAAAGATCATATTGCATATGGAAGAGAGTGAAGTATTTTAGAGCGTGAAATATGCTTACATAATTTTCTCAAGTAAATAACTCCCCTTCCTAGAGAAGAGACATGCCCAGTACATTTTTTTTTTCTCGATGGGTATGCATAACACCTAATTTTGAGGTATATGTACTATAATGCAGTAATTCTTTATATTTTTTGCTTAAAAACATCTTAGTTGCTGTTTTTTAAAATAGTCACTATGTTAAAACTAAATTTGTATGTCACTTTTGTTTATGAAGTTTCTCTTTAAAATCTTCCATATGTGCATAATTTGAATATTCACTCCACTTTTCTGGAGCATGGTATTAAAATGTTGGTGTAGCAAGCTGTCAGTTATCAAACTCAGCATTGCAACAAGCTGTGAATTCATGGGATGGAAAAGACATGACAGACCTTGATTTGTCACATCTAAGTAATTTTTTTTCCTTTGAACAGCGGTGTTTTAGATTTTTGGAGCATTCTCCTGACATTGGCTTGGGAATTGTGCTGTTTCTATATAGTGCTCAGCTGGTGTGGATGATTTTTTTTCAGAAGATAATGTATAGTTTCCCTTTTAATCTTGGGAGGTGGGTTTGGGTGGTAAGGTGCCCAAGTGAACTGGCAGCATTTGACCCTGATTGCACAGTAATCTCACCTCGCCAAGGGCAAATCCCATGTGACATGAAGAAAATAAAGAACAGCTGTCCTCAGAAAACTTACACAAGCAAACGGGCTTCTCACTCGCCATCTCTGTTTTAATCAGCATGTGTGTGAGGTGAGAGTGGGTGGGAGCAGTCTCACGTGGGAGGCGCTGGAGAGCCTCGAGGTGCCTGCAGAAAGGCAAAGGCAGCGCTGAAATTGTGCAGCCAGGCGAGGCAGGCCGGAATAGTCATCGCCACAATTAACTTGCTCGTCCTCAGAAAACTCACTCGGAGAAGCTGTTAGCTTTAAAGAAAGGATTGAATTAAACTCGTAAGGGTAAATGTTTGCAAAAGGACAGACTGACCATGTCCCTACTTACCTCATGTCCCTGTCGTGGTTAATTCTTCTCTTGTTCAGTGGCTCTTTTTTCAGGCAAGAATTCTCCGGCTTCCCTTTCTCCTTTGCTTATCTGTGATTTTCTTCATATCCCTTAGCCCTTGAATTCCTACAATGGAGTGCACTTTGTCTAGTAATTATGTGAATGCTCTAGCTTTGGGCGTATGGACGGGATAGATGGGATGGAGCAAGAAGACAGCAATGGCGTATTCTCAAGTCATGACGGGCATGTGTTCAGACAGAAAACTTGTAAGCTTGCCAGAGTTCTCTTGGTAAAGTTTTTTGCTACAGGTTATTGATCTTGGTTTTTGTGTGTTTACACCAAAATCGGCTAAGTTTGTGATGTTTTATTTAATGCCTTTATTTTCCTAGCTCAGTGGATGATCATGGACTCTAAAGGCAGGCCTCACCAGCATCTCAGCTTGAACGTTATCTGCATGTTCACATCTTCATCTTCGCTTTACTATCTGTGAAGGAGGCTGTTGTCTGTGTCTCCTCTCTAGCATTTGTGGTAATGGGACAAGTTGAATCCCCCACCCCCAACACAGAGATAAATTGAACCATTGGTGCTACTGATATTTAGCAAGTACCACCATTGATTCAAGACTGTAGGGACACTGATGGACTTCTAACACACACTTCTTTCTCCTCATGGCAGTTTACATAGGGAACGACTCCCCTGAGTTCCTGTGATTCAGTCATCCTGTGTGTCTTCTCTAACAAGCAGCAGAATTAACTGATTGGGTTTGTACCTTTTCTGTTCCTTATTATGATGTGGCCACTTGTGCAGCAGGCTGTCTTGAGTACCAAAAGGGACAGATGGTAAAGAAAAGAAGATGCTCAGAAGAACAGTGTGGCTGTTGCATTGTCTCGGGCTTCTGGAAAATTCACAGAAGGGGAGATGAGGGTGATTGCCTGGTTGCCTGGAATTGATCATTACCTGGTGCTATGGCTGCTTTGAAAACAGATGGCAGCTTTAAGGCAGGCTGGTGTTTTTGTCAGCGTGGGGAAGGAATGAAGCGAGGCTTCCAGAGAGCAGGAGCCAACTTCTGCCTTGGGCCTGAGGCCCTCTTCTAATTCATGTTAGTCAGAACTTTCCATCCCTTAAGCCTGAGTTGGCTAGCCTATCCATCTCAGCTTACTTTAATACTTAGATTTTCCTGGCCACACACTCGAGGATGAAGATGAGGCCTAGCCCAATTCTAAGACGATGGTCTATCTCAGTTACCTTTACTATGCTGTGATGATCACCATGTACTAGCAACGTAAGGAAGGAAGGGTTTATTCTGACTTATAGTTCAAGATACAGTATATCATGGCGAGGAAGCCAAGGCAGCAAGGGCTTGAAGCATTTGGTCACGTGACCTTCCCTGGCAGGAAATAGAAAGACAATGTATACTCAAGCTAGCTTCCTCCTGCTTATGCATTCGGGGACCCAAGCCCATGGAAGGACCGGGTCTAGTCTGTCTTCCCATTTTAGTTAATCTAATCACGAGTATCTCTGTTGGCATGCCCAGAGTCTAAGCTAACTCATAGATTGCCTCACAGATACAGTGTGAGACATGTTCTCTGGGTTATTCTAGGTCTTGTCCAGTTGACAATCCGTAGTAATGGTCAGACATCCTTGAGAGTTTTTTCTGCATTCCTGTTGTGATCCCATGTAGTTTCTTGGAGACTGGTACATGAAAAAAGACTCTTGCAGTAGGGACAGCTGTCCATCCGAATGTGAGCCTCAGTTGCAGTAAGGACAACTGGTTTGTCCGAATGTGAGCCTCATTTGCAGTAAGGACAACTGTCTGCATGTGAGCCTCAGTTGCAGTGGGGACAACTGGTCCGTCTGAATGTGAGCCTCAGTTGCAGTAAGGACAACTGGTTTGTCTGAATGTGAGCCTCAGTTGCAGTGGGGACAACTGGTCCATCCGAATGTGAGCCTCAGTTGCAGTGGGAACAACTGGTCCATCCAAATGTGAGCCTCAGTTGCAGTAGGGACAACTGTCCGTCCGAATGTGAGCCTCAGTTACAGTGGGGACAGCTGTCTGCATGTGAGCCTCAGTTGCAGTGGGGACAACCTCAGTTGCTAGAATACTGCCTTTTGCTTTCTTCATTCACCCTGTTACCAAGAGCACCTCTAAGAGTGCCATATAGCTGCCTCTTATAAGAGTGGGCTGCACTGTGAGAGAAAACCTAGACATTTAGCAAACTCAAATCTTTTCTAATAGCAAGCAAACCCTTTCTTCCTTCTAAAAGGAAGGGATACTGTTTCTAAGGCCATGGGTAACCTGCTCTATGCTATAGAGAGTCACTGGAACAGAAGGTGCTGGAGCAAGGTTTTACTGGCTGTAGTGGGTGGCTTGTGTGAGAAGATGCTCTGAACAGTTGAATGTGTTGGGGCAGATCTTAGCTGCTGGACTGGGTTGCGTGTGGCCGCCATAGGCTGGTGTGAGCTGTTAATGGGTTTGAACAGCAGTGTGTTAGAAGTAGTCTGGAAGTTGGATTGATGAGGGTCCGATAGTAAAAGATGGTTGACAGAATGGCCATTAGGATTTCGGGCATGATTTATATCAGAGGTGATAGCGATTTAAATGAGGATATGAGCAGCATAGAGATGCTTCAGAAATTGATTATAGAAGTGTTGTATGGTCGAATAGTCACACTTGTGCTTGTGTGGTCAGAAGAAGTGAAGCCAGCGTGTCACATAGACCTGCATGTTATGTCCCCTGCAGCATTATGTACAGCAGCCAAGAAATAGGAGCAGCCTAAGCATCCGGCTGATGACTGGATAGAGAAAGTGTAGTTTGTGTGCACATGCAGAGAGCTGTGTAGCCACAACAAGAAGGTGGTCTTGCCATTTGCCCCAACACCAAAGATTACGAGATGAATGGCAGTAAGGCTGGCACCAGACTGCATGTCTGTGGCCTCACTCATAGATGTTCTGAGAAGGTGGCTATCACAGAAGTCGGGAGTAGAATAGTGGGTACCACAGGCTGGGGGCGGGGGCGGGGACGGGTGGGGAGAGGTTGGTCAGTGTGCTGCTGTTGTGTGGCAGGGCGATTGCAGAAAGAAGTCGTAAAGTGTACCTTCCAGGAAGCCAGAGGAAAGAAGTAAATGCAGGAAATCAGCACGGTTATATACAATAATGATGGGGCGTCTCATTATGTAGATGGAAATAGAATATTGTGTGAATGTGCCAGTGTGTTGGAAATGGTGTACAGATTTCATATTTTTTTCTGTAACAGTTAAAAATAGTTGATGTTCCATCAAATGAAGGATGGAAATAAGGCAAGAAGGGATTGATAGGTCAAGAAGTGTGAAGGGTCAAGGAACCCTGGCCACGGGCACAACGAGGTCATCATAGAATCCGCACGGGTCCTTGTGTTGAGGGTTCGATAGGGAGGACAAAAAACCAAAGGAACCGTAGCTAATCAAAGGTAGGATGGTTCGCAGCTAAGTGGTGGATCCTTCAGTTAGCATCTGCAGCACCTTCTCCCAGTTACAGGGGAGTGCAGATCGGGGGGCACGGTGTGGAGTTAAGTGAGTGCCTTATTTAATAGGCTTGGTTCTATTGGTGGTTAAGAACAAGTTAGAGGGAGCCTGAGGCCGCTCACGGCTCAGACTGGGGACACTGTATGGCACGTTCCTTCTGTCAAGAATGGAGCCATGAGGGACAGACTGATGGACCCACATGGTGAGTCATAACTGCCGCTGAGATCCTGGAACGGGCAGGGCTTAGACTTGTGCAGAGTTTGAACCCTAGGAGCTCTTCTATGTTTTCCGGCAAGCTTTGCTTTGGTCTCCATCCAAGCATTTCACCTGCTGGTTTGGATAGTTGTACATGACATAGTAGTGAGTCCAGGGACTGTCTACACTATCACAGGGCAGACATATTGGTTTGTAGTCCATTTGATCTGCCTTCAAAGGTAGCTTCTAATGAACCAACCGCCAGCTGTATTTGAGACTCAGATTAGAGTTGCTAAGCTTTGCTGTATGTGGGTAATTCCGGCTTAGGTCTGTGTTTGCCTTGTACCTTCTCCATCTTGTGCTGGGTTGGGAAGTAGGAGTGACATGTTGGCCATGCATGTGGCTCATAGTTCCTGTCATGTGCCAGACTGGCTCTTTCCTACGTGTAGTTACTGGTTGGTTTGGGTGGAGAATGTCAAGAAGGAAGATCACGTGCCAGTGAGAATCCCACAAATACAAAGATGGCTCAAATCTAACCCTTTCTCCACTCCAAACCCTTTCAACCCCCAACACTAGGTAGGAGATAAGGAAGGCTGTGTGTGTGTGTGTGTGTGTGTGTGTGTGTGTGTGTGTGTGTATCATAGACCTCATTAGGCTACTTCCTGCTGATTAGGGGTGTTGTTCCTTAGGGCAAATCCAATTTTCATCATCAGGATTTCCAATTTCTTTTCATCTCTCTGCTCACAACCACTTGAAAAAAAGGCAACAACAGGGACCAGCAGGAGCTGGGGGAGCAGCCTCCTCGGAGCCCCTCTGTGGTCCCTTTTGGGACTCTGGCATTTATACCCTCTGAAAAGTTCCCAGAATTCCCTACTTCACAAACTTGAAACTATCTGCAGCTGGCAAAACCACACTCCTGCTAGAGCATGAGGCAAATCACAGTCACCTGCTGTGGATCAGCCTCTTGTGCCACACTGGGAGTAAAACAAAACCATTCACATAACTGAGTATTTAAAGAAACCCGAATTCTCACGAGGTGTGCCCCTGTTTTGCCAACTCTTATGTCCTTCAGTTTCCACAACAACCCCCATGATTTTAGATGAGCAACTTGCCAGGTCTTAACAGTGAGGAGGTGGAAGAATGGGAGCTTCCAGGGGATCGGAGGGAACCTCAGTCTGTAAGGATTGATACCTGGTGACCTTATCGAGTTAGTATTACAAGGATTTTGGTTTGTTTCATCGAGGCTACCCAGGTCTAGAAGGGATAACAGGCTCTTAAGTGCTGTGTGGCACTTCCCTTGCACAGCTGCAGTCGGTCCTCCGCTTCAGCCTTCAGCAGTGGCCTCTCCCTGTTCTTTGCACTACTTGACATGGGCTAGAGTTAAAACGATGGTGTGCTCCTCTTCCTAAGTTTCAGAGACCTGAGGTGTACAGTGGTGAATCTACGCCCTGTTGAAACACAGCAACTCAGTTGGCTCTGTTGGCTTATGTTTAAGATGAAGCTGAGGTAATGCCAGTTCTGAACCTGAAACTGCCACACATGGCTGAGTTTCTGATAGGGGCATCTGTGTATCAGACGCTTTAACTTTCTACAACCCAGTGACACAGGTAGGTGGGAAGTGTTTACTCTGTTCAGGACTTTGGGTGTGCATTTGTTGAGGCTCAGTTGTATATGTATATGGAACACAGTTTTAAATTTTTTGTTCCATGACATGAAATAATATTTGTGAATTTATCCTTTTTTAAAATTACCTGTTTAGCATGTCATTTTTGGCTGTGCTGTGAAGATTTCCTCATAGAATTTTTTATCAATTTCATGTATACTGCTTTTTCCCTTTTGTTTTCAAGTCTTACCTTAGCATTGGTTAGAGTACACTAAAAGTAGTGGTTACTATTTGCATATGCATGAAATTATGTGGTTTTTCCATATAGAATTCATATGAAAATTTGCCTTTGCAGTGCTGGTGGTATATATAGGCTGCACTTGTGTTTGTGTACACACAGGAGTAGGTGTGTGTATGTACACACACACACACACACACACACACACACACACACACACACACGTCCTACTGAAAGTGAAATACTGCATACTTCTGATGTAAGCTCTGAGACTATGAACATGAATGTTAATGACCCTTCCTCTCTTGTCATCACACACAGTGTAGCTGAACGGCGCCGTCACTGCACAGGACGGCGCACGGTGGCGTTGGTTCACGGGTGGATGGAATTAGATCATTTGTTTCTGTGGAATCATGCAGCTGTAAAATATTTAAAGAATATTCTTGTTCCTGCTTGTACCGCAGTGCCTGTGTTGGGCCACTTCGTCTGCTCATACCTGCTTTACATGTACACATGGAAAATCGAGAGCTTTCCCGGTTCTTGCTCTGTCCTTTGGATTAACCGTCAATTATTAGTCCATTACACATTTATTTCGTCCATTCATTTACTGGGTTTATTTGTTATGTGATTAGCATGTGAGGTGTAGAACAGATAGAATTACTAAGTGGAGCCTGCTCCTGAGACCAGAGGGAAGAGCGACCTAATAATCTCACTGATGTCTGCTCTCCTTTAATTTTCTCATGGTCACCCCATGTCTTTATGTTAGTCTACTTCTGTGCCTGGAAATCCTAAGTACTCAGTTCTCAGGAAAGGAGACACATTCTGTAGCCTGCTGCCTTAGGCCATTCATGTGCATGCGTGTGTGCGTGCGTGCGTGCGTGCGTGCGTGCGTGCGTGTGTGCATGCACGGGTGTGTTTTCCCACCCTTTCTATTTTCTTCTTATTCACTTTTGTTACTTGTCAACTACAGTTTGTAGTCATTTGAATTTGACTGTGAAGTCCATGGCCTAGAAACTCAGTCCACATTGCAGTGGAGTTGAGAGGTAATTAGGTCAAAGACTCTGCCCTCGTGAAGGAATTGAAGCCTTTATCTGTAGCATGCATTGTTAATTCACGCCCTGAGTCCCTCACACCCTTTCCTGTATTCCCGCCCTCCTCGGGGGATGATCACCAGCTTAGTACACAGCCACTCCCGTCTTTGCTGGGTCTCTGGATGGTTTTGCTATCCACTTTTCTTGCATCTTTTCCTCTTGCACTGAATTCTCTTTTGGTCCCAGGTGACCTTCCTTTCCTTCCTCTTCCCTTCTTCATCTGCATGAGCCAGTGGGTACAGCGGGTGTCCGTAGCTTCACGATGTTCCCTGGAGCAAAGTGGACTCTTCCAGCCCGAGCAGCGTCTCTCGGGTTCTGAGAAGAAACAAACTGTAAACAGGAGACACGGGCTGCCTTGTTCTTGCTTTTGGACCCACTCTGTATGGAAGGTGGGCGTCCCTGTGTGACTGCATGTGGCAGAGCAGAGGAGACACGTTGGATTAGCACACCTGCTGCTCTCAGACCCTGCAGCTCTTGGCCTCTCACTGCTGCGGAGGTCCGCCCATATTTACTTTACCTTATTGGTGAAGAGAAGGGAATCCTTTGTGCGGACAACCATTGTGGAGATGGCAATTTTTAACTTAGAACATTACCATTGTGCACGGGTGAGCATTTATGTCCTGGAAAATGTGCAATCATTTGTATACTTTAACTTCTCCAGGTCAGGATTCTCTTTTGCCCTAATCTTTATAAGTTTGATTTAATTTCAAGACATGCGTATTTTGTACCCATTGTTCGTATACAGACTATCATGAAAGCAGAACAGAGACACAATTAAATGAGTATTTTTCTAGGTAAGCTATGCATTGGAGAGGCGGAGCCTGTGGGTGAAATGCAGGTCTACGTTTGTTTAAAAACTTCAGATGGCTTGTGTTTGGAGATTTAGATTTCTTTAAAGTCGAAAGGGAACATACAATCGTTAATTGTTTAGTACATGCTTCTCTAGATTGGCAAGGTGAGAACACTGTTTTTTAACATAATAAACGAAGTTCTTAATTGAGTGAAGAAGTACCTGGGACCAGGCCAGGTACTCAGCCTTAGTTTCAGGAATTATGACTAACAGGGCTTGCTTTAAAATATATGAAACAACAAATTGGAAGGAATTGTGAGTTATGTTAAAAAATAAAAACAAAAACCAGGCATAGTTCTGTGAGATAGTATGAGGAAATTGAGTCTTTCCTGGCTTTGACTTGAATGAGAGCTCGTTTTACCCTTTACCTTGGCAAGCTGGAATCCTGAGTGGTACATGTGCAGTGAACAGTCATGGCAGATGGGTAAGTCTGTGAGAGTGAGGGGATCAGTGGTCCTGGCAGCTGAGATACCAGCCTCAGTGCAGCACAGAGCATGTTCCAAGCATCAGTGTTTGTAGGTGGCTGCCTGTAGTCTGTTCTGAGTAAACCTGTCCAAGAGGTACAGCGGACAGACGGAGTGGGGCCCTGGTGTGGGTGTGCAGGGTAAATGGGGGCGGGAAGACCTTCTAGAGATGTTTCTACCCCAGTAAAAAGGGGAGGTTGTTTGTGGATGGATTCTGGCCGTTTCTTTACGAGGATTTAATAGTTAGCATGTGCCCAGTGTGCCTTTCACAGGAAGAGTGTCCTAGTGTCCTCTGACCTGTTGAATGTAGACCAATAAGGAAGAACTCAAGGCTGATTTCAGAACTCTGACTCTGGGTGATCGGCATGATCTTTTGATTGAAAGAGGAATTTTGGAAAGGAAGCTGGTGACATTTTGCTAGCTCAGCCGTAGTTTGGCATCTCATCGGTTACATCGTCCACCGTCTGCGATTGGTCTGTCGCTGTGACCAGGTATCTGAACCTGGATGGAAGGACACGTACCGCTTGGTCTGCAGCCTTTAAGAACAGAGCAAGGAGAAACAGACAACCCTGTAAGACTCGATGTCTGACATGCCATTTCCAACCTGCCTTGTGTAGGACTTATTTAAATTTATTTGAAAAGAGGAAAAACTGTGTCGAGGAGCTTGATTCTTCTTTGCACTTTTATTATGTGGTAATAAGTAACTCTGGCTCTCGCAGGTTGATGAATTTGAACCTGATCAATTATCTGATAGGAATTACAAGCGCAGAGTGGTTATCATTGCTGAAATGACATTCTTACCTCATCTCCGTGCATTTCTGCCACTTCTCATAAATGCTTGAGTTTGTTTGACTGCAGAATGTGATTTGCTCTTTTGGCTTCTGTCACTGAGGTCAAACTAAAATTGAGTAGTGATCCTGGGGTGTTTAAAACCCTCAGGATGTGCCCTTAGCACGGGAAGGTACCAGGCTCAGTCCTTTCCCCTTTGTAGATTGGAGGTTCTGATCTTGCTTCTTGGCAGTTTCCTTTGCTCTTTTCTTCTTCTTCTGTCCTTCCCCTCAGTTGTAGCAATTGCTCCTTAACGGAGGGGATTCTCTGCTGCTGGGGTGGGTCGTCACTGTTTTGGATAAGTGTGTGTCTAGACTGTGGGCTAGTTCTGCCCTCCTGGCTCTAATGAGACATTGAGAGAGGAGGGGTGTCAGTCCCTGGGCTCGGGCTGTGACAGCACAGGATCATACAGGGCATGATTTATACACAGAAGCGATTTCCTCCACACCCCTGGGAGCTAAAACTTTAGTAAGTAGTTGACATGGTTTGTTTCTTCTGGGTGTTTCCCCCTTGCCTGTAGGTGGTGGTTGTCTTCTTGTATCTTCCTGTGGTCTGCTTGGTCGCTGTCCCCAAAAACCTTTCTTCTAAGTGTTTAAGTCGTATAGTTGAAGTTAATGCATCTTTTAAATATCTTCTGTCTAAACACAGGGATTCTGGAGAGATAGCTTCATGGTTAGGAGCACTGACTGCTCTTCTAGAAGATCCAGGTTTGATTCCTAGTACCCACATGGAGGCTCTGCTGTAACCAGTCACAGGGAATGTATGCATATATGTGTAGGTAAACCACCCATACACATACAAACATAAAAATAAAGGTAAAAAAACCTAAGCACAATTAGGAACTAGGAATTTATACCAGAACATGTAAATGTTTCTGTTTCACAATTTAGTCTGTAACTGATAACACCTTCTAAGCTCTCCTCACCACATACGCACTGTTTGAGAAGCTAAGAAAATGACTAAGGGCGGGCTGGGGGTACAGTTCAGTGGTACAGCGCTTACCTAGCATGCTTGGAGGCTTAGGTTCATCTCAGTATTGTCAGGGAGAAAAGGAAGAAGTCAAAAGGGCACTATAGTGTGACACGATGGCTCAGTGTGAATAATGTGCTCACTTTGCAGGCATGAGGACCTGAGTTCAGATCCTCCATAACCGAACCCACATATTAGCTGAGCATGGCAGTGTGCACTGTGGCCACAGTGCTATGTGGTACAGACAATTGGATTCCTGTGCCTGGCCAGCTAGTCTGTCCATCACGGTGAGCTGTAGGATCAGAGAGAGACCCTCCCTCAGAAAATACGGTTAGGAAGCAGTTGAGGCCAAGACATCTTGATGTCAGCTTTTGGCTTCCCCATGTGCTTACACAGACAAAAATGGATAAAGAGGACTGAATACTGCAGGAGAAAGAGAATACTGATTTTGACTGAACGGTGAAAGTTTGCGTGTGTGGTGTGCTCTGAGTTAGAATGCATGTGTTCACACCATCTTCCCGTCCCTGTATAGCACAGGGAATGCTGTCCTTGTTCTTAGACCACCCAGAAGCCAGAAGTTTCCATATGTGCTCATGTCTAGGTAGATCTGGACCCAGACCTTTAGGCCCTGCATTAATTTTACTGCTACCACGTGCAGGGAGGTTAAGAGCACAGTCCCCGTGGCAAAGCCCATGGCCTTTGGTGTTTGGTTTTTGTGTTCTGGAAAGCTGGGGATTAGAGACAGTTCCTTGGCAGTCAGTGTGTTCTTGTTGCTTTAACATTTGTAGTGCAGAAAGCAAATACACAGAAAGCTGTAACTCTCTGGGAGAGTAAAGCGACAAAGCCACATTTTGGAATGTCTTATTTGTTAGGGAGCATTTCGGACATAAAAAGTAATAAGATTGCTGTAGTGAGCTCCCAGCTCCCAGTTCTTCAGCCCCGGTTCAAAAGTTGGGTGAGTTTTGGCATGCTTTATCTAACTTTCTTCCCCTCAAAGCAAATCTCTCAAGGAACATTTAAGATGTGCTGTTTTAAAACAAGGACATTTTCTCTCCTAAGCCGATTTCCCACTGTAGCTTCCTGATCGCTTCTGAGTGTCACTTAGCTATTGGTTGGTGCGTATGAGAGTCCACCTGAAGACATTTGTTCTCCACACGTTTGACACATGAAGCTATGCTGGAGAGTAACTTCTCTTGCCTTTGTCTTTTGTACCCAAGGTTTTCAGGTTTCAACAAAGAGCGAACACATTAAGTTGAATTGTTTATTCATTTTGATGGAGTATATGGCACTGTTTTTAAAAAGCACAGATTCAGTGCCTGGTCTTCAAAAATCATCTCAACACTTTCTTCTATGTGTTCACCCTCATATCAATAAAAGGGCTGAAACGTCCCAAGAAAAATGTAAGCAAGTAAATAAGCAAAGCCGTGGAAGTGCACCTGTAGACACTGCATCAGGCTGCGTGTCAGTATACCAGCATGCTGTGTGCCAGCGTGCTGCGTGCCAGCGTGCCCTTATGGCTACGGGCATTCCTAGCCACGTGGAATTCTGCTGCGTGCGGCCGATTTTCGGGTCTCAGCTCACATACAGAGCTGATCTACCGCCTTGACGCACACTTGGTTTTGTCAAATATTTTTATAGTCCGCAGGAATGCTGCTATTGCAAGCTATCAGAGATTTTGGAGTGCAACTGTTTGAAAGCTTTTAAAATGTAGTGGTCTTGTAACCTGCTAACACTTTGTCTCTCTCAATAGGTATAAATGACCAAGGACTGTACAGAGTTGTGGGGGTGAGTTCAAAGGTCCAGAGACTTCTGAGTATGTTGATGGGTATGCCTCTTTAATCATTTTTCCATGCATTAATTGTTTATGCTCACTGACTTTACAACTTAATATTTCAGAGTTATATATGGTATACTTTAGGAATACATCTTCTCTTGAACCACTTACTTGGGTGGGTTGTGTTCTCAGTGGAGATTATCCACACCCCTAGTACTTACTGAGGAGTAAGACAGAAGAATGCAGCTCACAGGTGGATACCTCTCACAGTAGAGTTGGAGTCAGGCCTCTGTGCTCTTCATGGTTTCCAGGTTGCCTCTCCAGAATCTTCGCAGTACATTTGGTTAGACAAGATCACTGGGACTCACTCATTTTTTATAGTTTCCCAACCTGTCATCTCTCAGGGAGGGCCTGTGTCCTGGGCACTCGTTGTTCTTCCCAGGCTCCTCTCCAGAACCACGCTCAATCTGTGCTGACACAGCATTCCTTTGCATCACAGACTGGAGGAAGCCAGGAGTGAATTCATTTTATTGCCCCAGACATTCTGTGAATGACACAGCACTTTTGCATTACCGGCTGCTGTCAGTTCTGTGCAACCTGTAAGATGCTTCTTGTCTCTCCTGGCCCAGAGTAGGCTGCCCTTGAGGGATGGTCATAGCTTATCAGCCTGGAGGCCCTAGCTATGAAACTAGTCTGTCATTTTGGCCTTGCTATGTAAGAATTTGTTTGATATCTCACTCTAATTAGTCAACACCAAGGATACCCCCAGGTGTGCTGGGAATTCATTTGAATCTGTTTATATGAGAAGCTCACTTTTGAAAGTGTAAAGTAAGACGAACAAAACCAAGTGACAGGTTTTGAGTAGCGCTGCTTCTCAGGCAGGCCTCCTGTGAATCAAGAGTTACGTAAGCAAGCACGCTTGAAGCCACGGACCACAGGAAATGTTACCCCTTGTCAGTTGCACGCTTTGCTAGAATATATTCACTTTCATGGGCTGTTTCCATTTTCTGCCTCTCATTTAACGGGTGTGCAATTCTGGCGACATATTTACCTTTTGACCGTTAGTGGGCTCCAGCTGAAATAGTCCGGTTGCCAGTGGTCCAGCAGCAGCTGGAAGACTTTAATGGGAATGCAGCATCTGCTGTTACTTCGTTTTAAAGTTAGAAACACTAACTTGGTGTTACGGTGCTTAGGGCTGGAAAATGATGTTGTTATCAGGATACATTTAAGCTAAAAGGCACATTTTGAAGTCAGTCGGCCACAGCGACCCTGGCTTTATCGATCACTACTTTGATCACACGAAAGGACACTTAGAACACAGGTATTTCTGTGTTTACCACCAAGTGTTAAATTGTCCTGAAATTTGTTCTTAATCTCACAAAATTTTACATGTACAGCAGCGTTTAACTCCAATGTGAGCTCCTCTGCTCTGGGGAAAATCCCAAGACAGTCTTCAACTCACAGAGTTTTTTAAAATTGCAAAGCCCTCAAAAGTTTATGACTTGGAGGGGTCTGGGAGATGACTCAGTGGTGTTTGCAGTCCAAGCATAAAGACCTGAGTTTAGTTCCTAAGACCTACATGGAAGTTGAACTGGTACACTTGTAACTCCAGTGCTGGGTTGTAGGAAAGACAGGAAGGCCCTGGGGGCTTAGCTCCAGGTTCCATTAGAGACCAAAAAAAAAAAAAGCCAGAGAGGAAGATACTTAATATCAACCTCTGACCTCTGTTTGCGCATGCATGCATGTATGAGATCATCTGCATGCACATGTCTGAGCACACACATACAAATAAGCATGTGCCTAAACACAGACACCTAGAAAACTGTCTTTTTTCCAGTATCGGAGAAGTCCAGACACAGGCGTGTTAGTACGCCATTCAGTTGTTGGCAGGGAAAATGGTGTGTTTTCAGTAACATAGAGCAAACAGAGGAAGTTAGACAATTGGCACAAAGATATTAACTTGTTATTTCCCCATTAAATAATTCATTTAAGAGGGCCCTGCACTGTGGATTTGTTAATCTGTGGGTCACCGGTAATAGGAGTCAGATTGCCCGAAGTGTAGCCGCAATGCCATGCTGTGTTAATTTGTTACTAATGGAAGCCTTAGCTTTTGACAAAATAGATGTCCTCACTGTTTGCTGATCAAGTTAGAATTTTCTTCAGGTGTTCTGATAAGGTATTTAACGCTCAGTGATTCAGTATCACTTTCAAAAGCATTTTTGAGTTCTGATAACCATGTGCACACATCTGCAGGTGTTCTCACTGACTTCTATTTACATTGGGTTAAGGCCATATCCTAAAGGAGGCAGTCTTCTGGGGATTCTCGGATATAATATGTTCATTTCAAATTTGTAAATTTTTCAGAGCACATTTTATTGATAATAGAATTTTCTTTATGAAAAATGAAAACTAATTGAATTTTTAAGTATTTTGGAAAAACCATTTTATTTTTTTTTTAAGAAGAGGGATGTATTTCCTTGAGACCTGTTTAGATATTATAGAAAAATGGTTGCCATTTTAACAAGAACTTTTATCATTTCCGTTTCAAATGTCTTAAGTATTCTTCAGACACTCAGGTGTAAAAGTTTGTAGTGATTGAATTCTGTAGGCTTGAATTCTGCTTCATCTCTTGCATGTCATGCTCGCTGCCCCCCTTCTGTGG
>CM052707.1:9526613-9540270 GCA_028551405.1 Uromys caudimaculatus | reverse complement strand
ACTGCCCCCCTTCTGTGGCGCTGCCCCCCTTCTGTGGCGTCCCCCCTTCCCAGTTAAGATTCCGCCCCATTCCCATTACCCTCTTTCCCTTTGTCCTAGGACCTCCTCAGCTCCTTCTTCCTGATCCTTTCCTCATGCTCTCTAACCTTCCTCTTCTGCCCACAGGAGACATTTTCTCCTCCTCCAGGCCAGGTCCGGGAGAAGCCCGTGGACCAGTGGCGGTGTCTTCTTCCCAGCTCCCATTGAGCCTTTCTTACAGCCTCTGAGTGACTGCTCTCCCCAGGAGGGAGCCACCTTCCTTCCTTGCCCCCTCCTGTTTGTAGGTCAGGGCACATACAGTCGGGGAGAAGGTCTTATTTCTTTCTCTCTTTTAAAAATCTTATAAACATGTACGTAACTGATGAGGAAGGCAAAGGGAAGCATTGTGGGAAATCAGTGGCAGTTCTTCGTGGGATAAGAGTGTGAAGATGAGTCACCACAGTGAGGGGCAGATAGGATCTGGCATGAGGTAGACGTGCCTGGTGGTCTTTCTTCTTCCACCATTAGAACAAAACCGGAGCAGAGTGGGGGAAACCCGGAGAAAATGTGCTCTTAGCATATCTGCTCTGCAGGGCTTTGCTATTTATAAGCCTGGTTTACAAAGACTGGGTGATTTTTACTGCCTTTTAGACACAGAACCAGAGGAAACAAAAAATAAAAGAATTTTAATTTAAAATATTTTCTTGTTTACTCTGTTGGACAGTTCTCTTACACAGAGCAGAGGGAAGTGAGGAGTGCAGCTGCAAACTATTTGAGGTGATAAAGCATATTTATACAGCACATGCACTTTCTGGTTCTTTAACTCTTCAAAGGAAAAAAAATGGCCCAAGTCCATGGTGGCTAGGGCACTGAGTCCCAGTTAGTCAGGCTTTGCAGTGAGCATGGGCACACACCTCAGCTTCAAAGCGGTGACCAGGGGTCAGCAAGAAGGAGACAGTAATACAGTGCCAGCCCTTTGGTTCCGGGCTTGTTAGTTTAGACTTTTAACTAATGGGTTATGCTGTTCTTCGGTCAGAGAAGAAACACACGTGCCCTCCCTTGTGGTGGCACACATCCTGAATGAGCACTCTAAACATATTTTAGGTGTGAATCCTAAATAAATTAACAAATTCCACCTAGCCCACTGATTGCAAAGAACTGCCAGGGATGATTGAGCTATTTGAAAACAAGCATTTAATAGATGATTAATTACATAGACATCGTCATTAGCTTCTGAAGTGACAGCTGCTTTTGTTCTGTGTATTTAGAAGGACAGCTTATTTTTCCATAGAAAGAATATGAATCTCAAAATACAGAATGATAGTTTGGTAGAAACTGGAAATAAAAGAGTTCCTTAAGAAGCCTTGTGAATTTTAAAATGGTGATTTGCTTGTAACAGGTTTATTGGAAATGTTATCTGACTTGTGTGTTAAAGTGAGATTTTAAATAATTGACTTAATGAGAGGCAGAATATTCAGTTTCAGAAGTAATTGGTCGGCAGAGCTGTTAGAACAGAATTATTTAGTCCTAGTTATAAAGGATTGCATCTTTAATCAAAGTGCTTAATTTGATTTCTTGAATGTATCTGTGGCTTGTCTGACAGGCTCAGTAACAAATGAGTTCTGGATTGTAGGGACTGATCAAAATGTATCCGGTGTCAGTCACCATTATAGTTCATTGCCTAGTGCTGTCAGCTGCTGTAATCAAGAAATGCTGGAGTTCCTAGGACATCTCCAGACCTATGAGTAATTAACTTCATACGCATGGAGGTGTGGCGTAAAATAGCCATTACTTCCTGTTTGGTTTTAGAAAGATTGAGTCAGTCATGGAGCAGTTGTCCCTTTGTGGCCACGCCCATGCCTACAGCTCTTCAGACAGAGGCCACAGCTGGAGTGGTGGTCCCAACTGGACAGCCTTTCCTTTTAGTGTTTATTCTAAAAAGGAAGAATCAGCAAGGTACCATTTTCCCTGCAGAAACAAATCTGCTCTGAGGGAGGGGGAAATCTGGAAATAGCTAGCTCTTTGTTTTTAGCTGAGGCATTGCTCTGGAGTGAGGGAGGAGTCTCTTCTGCGAGTGGCCTCCTGTCTTCTTCTCCCTGGAGGAGTGTGGGAAGCCTGCCAGATTTGTAGCGATGGCTAGAAATGCCCTTCTTTATAATCTGTTTTCTGCCTCTTCCTTTGGGAAGAGACCCACCACGAATGTCCTCCTTTGTAATGGTCTGGCTGTGGCAGCGATCTACTTTTAATAATTCATGTAAGTCTGCCCATGCCTTGACGTGTTTGACGTGTTAGGATGCTCACACTAGTTTATAGAAACGTTTACTGTGCTAAGATCTTGGTACAGATGACGATCTGGAACTTAGGTGGATTTGGGACTTCCTGCTCGGAGTGATGTATTGGTAAAGCTCAACTTTGGGTACCCAGGCGGCCGGCCGGCTGGTGTGCTGGCATGCAGGCCCAGATGGAGGAGGATGGCAGTATGCTCAGAGTGTTTGTCTTTACTCAGGTTCTGTTGTTTTATTTCAACATGGACTAACTTAAAACCCCTCCTTCCCGCTCATGCCCTCTCCTCCATCTTTTTCTCTGTTTGTTCTTACATACACCCCTTGCCCACTTAGGGATTTTTTCTTTTTCTTTTCTTTCCTTTTTTTTTTTTTTTGAGACAGGGTTTCTCTGAGTACAACTGGCTGTCTTAGAAGAGCTCTGTAAACCAGGCTAGCCTTGAACTCAGATCTGCTTGCATCTTCAGGCATTAAAGTTGTGCTGGGATTAAAGGTGTGCACCACTGCCACCCAGCTACACGCCTTTCCTTTAGAGCACTAGCTATTTCTCAAAAGGAAACAAAGCTTCAGTAACCAGATCTAGGACAAAGAGGGCTAGTTTAGTTGAGCGTGCGTGCCAGTGGTGCCTCCCCGAGGCTGATTTTCTGGGCGGGTGAATGGCTGCTATTGTTGGAGTGAAGGGTTATCCAGACATCCCCTCACTCTCATGGACTGTAGATTTTTTTTACTTTTTATCCTAATTGGAACTATTTTTTCCAATAAAAAGAAATAAAGACTGTACATGTTAATGTATTAACACATTTACATCGTAGGACGTTTAAATCAGATTAAACCATAAATAGCATTCTGAATCTCTGGTGTCGTCGTTTCTGTTTGGGTTGATCATGTGTTAACCTGCAGAGAACTACTGTAACGAATACAAGTGTTAGAACGTAAGACCAGACTAATTACTCCCTCTTCCACTGACATGCTGCCGGTTAACACCCTTTTACCTTAGTGGTGATAGTGTTCCTCACCGAACACACAGGAGACAGTGTCAGTACCAGTGGAGACAAGCCCCACACGCTCTGAGCTGTTGCTGCTGAGTGGCAGCTTCATTTCCCCCGAGCTGCCCTGTTGAAACACCATACTTTATCTCAGATCCTTTCGTCTCTCCCACAGGCTCTCTGAAGTCCTAGGGTTACCTATGAATAGAGGGTAGCTTATGCTATCATTAAAGGGTTACACACAGTACTTTTCTTGAGAAATTGTTGTTTGGCCACTTAAAATTGGAAGTTTCGTGAGCTAGTTGGATCTCTGGATGGTCAGGTTTTTAACTTTTTTTTCCCTTGCTGTTCACCAGATGTAAAAACATGCAATGAGCTGGACCTGGAGAATTCTGCAGATTGGGAAGTGAAGACAGTAACAAGTGCCTTGAAGCAGTATTTGAGGTGAGCTGTCAGGCCAGGTGCCCACTCCACAGAAGTGGTAGTAGTCATATTGACACTGACATGAGAAGTCTCTGAGGTATCCAGTAATGGTCCAGAAAATGAGACCAGCAATGTCTTAGTCGCTGTTCTGTTGCCGAAGAGACACCATGGCCAAGGGAACTTACAAAGGAAGGCATTTAATTGAGGGCTTGCTTACAGAATCGCAGAGTTGGTCCATGATCATTATGGTGAGAAGCATAGCAGCAGGCAAGTAGGCATGCTACTTCAACAGTAGCTGAATGCTCACATCTGATCCAAAAGTTGTAGATACACACACACACACACACACGGGGGGGGGGGGGGGGACTGGGTCTGAAATGCATTTTGAACCCTCAGTGCACCCCCAATGATACACCTTGTCTAATAAGCCCATGCCTATTAATCCTTCCTAAACAGCTTTATTAACTGGGGCCCAAACTTTCAAATCTATGAGCCTATGGGGGCCGTTCTCATCAAACCACCACAAGCACCCTGTTACGTAAACTGCAACAGAGGAGCCTTGGATCTTGCAGTAGACGCAGAGCAGTAGACGCAGAACATTTCCACTCTACGCTATTTAGCGACAGGAAGGAAGGCTGTTTATTAAATACATTGAAGCTTTTATTTATGTTTTAAAGTAAAAGGAAGACTTTTAATTTCACTATTTTGAACAGAAAATTATATTAAGACATAAACGTATTTGAAAAGTTCACTCGTTGAGGTTTCTAAGACATTCTCAGATGTTTATTACAGAGAAGAACATAGGGCTGGAATGAGAAAGCTTCGTTGTTTCACTTCTTCGGTAAAGGAGCTTCCTGGTGAAAGCTATGGTTTACTGAAGAGCGACAACAGGGAGTAGCGATTACAGCTGCAGTTGTCTGCCGTGGCTCTTTGAGGTTTGATGTTCCCATGGCAGAAAGGGTGACAGCTTGGCCAGTGCAGGGCAGATGTAGGGTGCAGAAACATTTGTAGGGTGAGTTGCCTGTGCAGTTCGTGCAGTTCCATCGGCTTCCATGAGTACACGAGAGTCTAATTATGTTTTACTTTATAGTTTTTGAAACGATGAAGCAGTTCACACTGCGAGACTCTGAGAGGGGAGTGTGGTGACTCCTGCTGGCCTGCTGTGCTGCTCAGGCACACATCCCACCTTCTTCATTTCAGCCTCGGCCCTGCCACGGTTTTTTTGATACTAAAAAGGGTTTTGTTTTTTTTGTTTGTTTGTTTGTTTGTTTTTTTTCAGATATATTGCTGTACTAATACACACTCAAATGAATAATCTATTTAGAACAGAAAGACTTGTAAAAAGGGTAACCTGAATATAATTATTACAGCCGACAGCGTCGGTACCACCCAGTGCTCCTCAGCCTGTGCTCACAGGCCCCGGGGAACTGATCCTGGGTCTTCTGGAAGAGCAGTTAATAATCTTGACTTCCGAGCCATCTCTGCAGCCCCTGCATACTTTTTTTTTTTTAATTGTCACAGGATTTAGATGATAACTCACATGATTGCTGACCTTTCAGTCTGGTGTAAGACATACAGTCCTCCTTGACCCTTGCCAGTGATGGTGTTTGTTGATGGCTGTTTTTTAAATACAGCGCTGTTTATTTTCTGTGGTCTTTTATACCCTCATGGTGTTATAGAGCATGATTCTCTAAGCTTTTATTTCCTGAAAAATGGTTATACCCATAATCTTTGTTAGGGTCAGATCAGGTTGTATTTCATCAACTTATTTAAGTAGCCTGTCACAGTGGTGCCATTTCTTCCTGTTGTTTCATGTCAGCTTGTCACCACTGCTGCTTGTCCTCTGAGTCTTACTAAAATTTGACATTGGCTTCAGGTATTTTTTACCAGCTTTTGAACTATATTTAACTATATTTCTTTCTTTTTTAAAAAAAGATTTATTTGTTTGTTTGTTTATTTATTTATTTTACGCATTATGAGTACACTGTCGCTGTCTTCAGACACACCAGAAGAGGGCATCAGATCCCATTACAGATGGTTGTGAACCACCATGTGGTTGCTGGGATTTGAACTCAGGACCTCTAGAAGAGCAGTCAGTGCTCTTAACCACTGAGCCATCTCTCCAGCCTCCATCTTTCTCATCCTTAAGTTATCGTGTACATTATTGTTACCCTTAGTCGTTTCAGGAGCAGAAATAAAACTGAACATGCATCTGTCGTCTCTAGATTGCCATGAACGGTGACTATGGTTTAGATGAGGGTTGGAGTGGCTGAGCTCTGTGGGGTAAGCTCCCTGGAGAGATAGGTGTCTTGTGAGCGCTGTTCATCGTAGTGTCCCATTCTGTCACTGAAGAATGCTAGCAGTGTTTTCAACTAGAGGTGGTTGGCTATCTGCAGGATAATTGATGATGTCTGTATACTTTCTCTGATGTACTTATTTATCTTAATTTTGGGTGTATGGATGTCTTACCTCATGCATGCCTGTGTACCATGTATGTGCACTGTCTGTGGAGGCCAGGGAAGGCATCAGTTCCCTTTGGAACTGGAGTTACAAAGGATTCTTACCTGTCACGTGGGTCCCGGGGAACTGATCCTGGGTCTTCTGGAAGAGCAGTTAATAATCTTGACTTCCGAGCCATCTCTGCAACCCCTGCATACTTTTTTTTTTTTTTTTTTTTTTAAATTGTCGCAGGTACTGGAGGGAGTCTTCCTGGCATCTGTAGGTAGGGGTTGGGAGGGCACTGCTCATCTCTTACGGTGCACAGCACACACACACACCCATTCTGTAAAGAATGATTTGATCTGTAGATAATAGAGGCGTTCTTCAGTAGGCTGCAGTGGAGACGCCTCTGTTAGACGGGCAAAGAAAACATTGTGTGGGGTCAGAATCGAGTGCTTGGCGTGCTCCGTACCTAGTGCAGATGAAGAAATTGTCCAAATGACAGTTATTGATGGAAAACTCCAAAGTAAACATTGAACTCTTGATGGTAAATTGTACTTCCTGCTTCTTGCCTCTCAGGGTTCTTTTCTTTACCTTGTAGGGGAGTTCACTTGGTAAAATAGAGGTTTCCTATTCACAGGCACACTTTGCGTTTGGACCTCGGGATTCTCTGGAGCCGGTTCCTTATTGATGCCGGCCTGGGTTGCATGACTTTCCCCTTCTCTCCGTACATTGCTTTATCCCATTGAATTTCAATTTAAGTCAACCACTGCATACAGAAAAACATTATGAGACACCGTTATTGTGTAACTTGGTCAGAAATCCAAGCATTCTGCCTGTGTTGAGTGATTTTCCTAACACGACAGAAGGAAGCATTGTGAGCCGGGAGAGAGAGGTGGCAGCTTTTCCTCCTGGGCTGTGCTTAGCAATTGCAGGTGCATCAATTAGGATGTAGGTGATATTTTTTTCTGGTTGATGTTTTAAGTGGGAGAAAATTTGAGGGTCGCCCTCCTCCCCCCCCATGTCTCCTATGGAATTGTGGCCAAGCTTGTTCAGGCCTGAGAGGCATTGCTCTGTATGTGATGGGGTAAGGACGTCAGGTCTGGAGCCAGTGTCTAGCCAGGGTCAGCATCCCAGCTGTCACTCACAACACCAGGACATACGAACCATGTTTCTCTCCCTCAACCTTTTGCCTGCCATGCTCCCTGCACTTGCCAGCCTCTACTGGATGTGAGCAAAGCTAGAGGTGGAGGAGGGACACAGCTGAAGCAGAAGCAGCGAAGCAGCCTGACTGTGTCACAAAACAAAACAGAACCACCGTGCACGGTGAAGTGCCCCTCCACGTGGCACCTCCCCTGGTCTCCTGCTGACCTGGGCAGCAGTGAGAGGCCTGGCTCCCAGCCCTCTGCGTGATTTTCCGTTGGGACAGTCCGTGGTTTTATTTACCAGTGATGTGTTCATGGCCACAGTTTCCCGTTGTCAGGCAAAACTGAGCAGGCTGTGAGGTTTCCAGAGAAGTGATTTTTACCTGGAGGTAACGTCTTTTAAGTGTGGAAGTCCGAATGGGTTCCTAGGGAAGGATACACCAGCTTGGGTAAATATTTACATCCTCCAACAGAGCTGACCGAGAGAGGCAGCTTAGATATACGCTGGGTGGGAGGCTGGGAGATGCGGTGACCACACAGTGTGATAAGATTTGCATGGAGGACTTGTAATTTTTTTTTTAATTACTGCTTCCTTAACATAAATGGTATTTGTTTTTTATGCAATAACACTAGCTAGACATGTGGCAGTGATATAAGTAGAAGATACTGAGATACAAATTCAGTTTTATTGGAGAAGAAATACCCTCCCCGGTGCTGCTACGTGTTCGTTTTTCCTTTTCTTTCGACCTAGCACCCAGACTTTTCTTCTGTGAAAATGTATACCTTCCCTTCCTCTGCTGTTTCTGCTGGCTTGTCTGTGCCTGGAAACAAACCCCCTGAAAGCTGACCTATTGGCTGTCTTTCTTCTGACTGAGGCTGTGACGTCACTGGCCCATTTGTTTTGAGGTAGGGATAGGGGAAGGAGGGGGAGGAGAGTAGGGCTGAGGCAGCCAGTTCTCTGTGCTGTAGCTTATGGCTGTTAGGAAGGGGCATTTTGTGTCCCTGTGGACACTGGCACCCAAGCTGTGTGCAGGAAACATGTCTGCAAACAGTTTTTATATTGCTTTTTTTTTTTTTAAATAGATTTTCTTCACGAATCTCACATGTGTATTTGTATCCTTTTATTAATACAAACCCTGAGGTAGTGTATGCCTTTGACAGCCTTTTTGAAGTATAGTTGACTTGGAGTGAGCTGCACCATTGGTAGTATACATTTCATATGCTTGGTGTCTTTATACTCCTATGAAACCATCACCATAATCTATACTGAGCCTGTCCACCACCCTTCTAAATTTTCTTGTGCTTCTTTTGGACTTCCTTTCTTCATCATGGCCGTATCCATAGGGACCCGTTTATCTGCTTTCTGTCTTCATGTTAATTTGCATTATTACGATCTGTATAAGTGGAATTGTTCAGTGGGTACTTCAAAAACTGATTTTGACTTAGAATAATTAGAATAATTGATGCATGTTGAAATCCATTGATCTATTGATGCGTATTTGGGTGGCCTGTACCTCTTGGCTGCTGGACACAAAACCGCTTAAATGCCTGTGTGTAAGTCTTTGAGACAACGATTTTCGTTTCTTTTGGATGACTCCTGCTGGGCAGACACCAGGGCCACGTGGGACGCGTATACTTAACTGTTTGGAAACTGATCAGCTTTTCCAAATGTGATCCAGTTTGTTGCATTTCCCACCAACAGTATCCACGAGTCCTGCTCCCTCTGCGACCTCTGAATGAGGTCAACTTTCTTACTTCAGTCGCTCTGGTAAATGTGTGCGGGCACCTCATTGTTCTTTCAGTGTGAACGTCCTTGGTGTCTAAAACTTTCTTGGTGTGTGACTGATTCTCCACTCATGTATATTCATCCCTAGGTGAAGTGTCTTCCCATGTCTTTTTCTTTGTTCAAGAAAAAAGATTGCCTTTTTAAAAGTTCTTCATACATCTTAGAAATAAGTCCCTTTTCACGTGTTCTAGTGTAAATCTGTTTCCCTGTGTGTGTGCGTACACACACAAACACTCACACGCACGCACGCACACTGACCCGAGGTTAACTTGGGTGTCACTGCATTATGTTTTGAGACAGGCGTTCCACTGAACCTGGGGCATATTGGTCAGCACTCGGTAGAAGGATCCTCCTCATGCCTCTGCCTCCACAAACTAGACAATGCCTGTGTAGCACCACACTCAGCTTTTGATATGGCTGCTCCTGGCCCAGATACTTTACCCACTGACACATCTCTTCTACCTCTCCACTTTTATTGAAATCAAAGAATGTACTGCCTTTGACTTGAACTTTTTTAAGTTGACAAAGATGTGTTTCTTAGCCCAGAATATGGTTTCTCTTACCCAATTTTCCGTTTGCAGTGTCAGTTACGTATTCTGTTTGGGCAGATGGTCATTTAAGTAACCGTGCACTTGGTGAAGGAGGTGGGGAGTTTTGCTCAAACATTGTTTCTTTTCTACTTGTTTTGTCAGTGATGAAGACAGATTTAAATCTGGCCTGCAGTTGTTGGCTTACCTGCTCCATGCAGTCTTGTCAGATTCTGTTCACGTATTTGAAGCCCTGTTGCTTGATCTATGAGTGAGCACTTGGTTTGTTCTCAATGAGACAACCGTACTATCAGTGTGGAATAGCCTTCCGTATCCCTGGCACTGTTGTGTGTGTGTGTGTGTGTGTGTGTGTGTGTGAGTGTGTGTGAATGAGTGTGTGTGTGTGTGTGTGTGTGTGTGAGAGTGTGTGTGTGTGTGCGTGCTTGTATATATTTGACTGTGTTTTAAATGTTTCAAGATGAATTCTGAGTCCCAGGTTTATAGCCTTTCACAGTACCCTGCCCGAGCAGTTCTGCAGATTGACACTTGTTCTCTGGGGGCTTATGCAGTTAGCAGCCCTGGCCTGACAAAGATATATTAACATATTAGCAGGATTGATTAAAGCTCAGCACCATGCTGCTGTTTGCATAATGCAGTTTGCAGAAAACTAAATGCCGCGTATGTTATTACATTGTCATCTTTCTGATTCTATCTCAGTGTTTTGTAGCCACAGACTACAAAGCCATCATTTTTTTTATTAATGTTTCCTCTTTATCAGTGGCTCTCAACTTCCCTAATGCTATGACCTCTTAATACAGTTCCTCATGTTGTGGTAACCCTCAATTATAAACTTATTTCCTTACTACTTTATAACTGTAATTTTGCTGCTGTTACGAATCATAATCTGGTATGCAACCCCAAGGGGGTTGGGAACTGCTGGTCTGTATGTATTTAGGCAAAAACGTTAAAAACAGTTATTTTAATAGAAATATCAAGAGGAGAGGCTATGGTTTTGCTTCTTTAATATTTTCCATGTATTCTTTTGATATCAATATTTTCAAGATGCCTTTCAAAACTATGCCTGTATTGCTTAACTCATATGCAAAGCTAGGTGTTCATAAAGGTACTTTCCAAGATTAGATATGAAACCTGGCATGCTCAGACCGCATAAGAATTCATGGTTGGTTAAGAGTAACAGTGTCTAGGGGAAATAGCAGTTAGTAAAGTAGTCATTGTGGTTATGTATCTTTTGGTATGTAAAGGTATCCGACAGGGAGAGCTAGCGCAGAAGTGCACAGGAGGTTCAGTACACTGTTTAATACACTTGTGAATAAATTTAGAGATGATGTCTGGCTTTGTTTAATAATTGGGCTGTGTTTTTTTCTTTTTTCTTTTCCAGGAGTCTCCCAGAACCTCTCATGACCTATGAGTTACATAAAGACTTCATTGTCCCAGCTAGTAAGTATTATGTGGGTATGCAAAGACTCAGATTTGTGGTTGATGGTGTGCACACGTTAAATATTTCCACACGAAAATTTAACTTAATGGTTTTGCCATCTGTGTTAAAAAGAGAGATCATTTTAGAATTTACTTCCTCCTTTTGAAAGTGAACAAAAAGATTTGGTAACAGATCAGCCATGGGCATCAGTGCTTACCTACTGCTTTTTTCCCCCGGGTAGTTGCTAGATATGTCAGGCCACAACAGATGCTTGACTCTGGGAACCGGTTCTGTCCTCATCACACTCTGGTTACACTACAGATACATAGTATCGGCCTGAGCACACTGCTGCAGGCCAGGCCAGTGTTCAGCTTGCAGGAGGTTGGAGAGATGGCCGGTTTGGAGACGCTGTAGTCTGGAGATGGTTTCACTTACAGACAAGATTGTTAGGAGATAATGCCACAAACCCAGACGACTTGATAATGAATTATATAGGATACAGTGCTGAATGAAGCCCGTAGCTGGTGAACTTCGACTTGAGGCTTGGTGTTTTCTGACTCGTACTCACTGGAGCATCTGTTTGTGCCAGCACTGTGTATCTGCAGTGTGAGGAGAGAGTTGCCTGCTGCAGACAGACTGGGTGTGTTCTCTCTCACGTAGCTTGGCTTTTGTCCTTAGTGCATGCTGCTTGATCCTTCTTCTAAAGGATACCCATGCTAGGTAATTAAGAGGTAAGGAAACTGAGACTGAAACATTAAGTAACTGCCAGATTATACAGACCCCTGTGTAAAATTAGAACTGAACTCCACTGACTAGATTTTGCAATAATGGTTTGCATAGGTGCCCTGACAGCAGCTGAAATTGTACCTCCCCACCCCCACCTCTGGATCTGTTTTATAGTTTAATCTGTTGAAAAACTTACAGCAATCCCATTGGATCCTGTACCACTGTTGCCTGAACATGGCTCTAAGTGTTACCTTCTTGTGAGGTCCCAGCTCCAGACTGTGTGAGATTCCTAATCTGTTACAGAAAGAATCATCGGGTTGGCCACATTGTGCTACACACAGAAAGAAAGGACAGAATACAGTTGTGTTCAGAATTATTCTGAAAAAGAGAACTTGTATGATCAAGGAAGTGGAGAGGTTTTCTTGGCAAGAACACAAGCAAATGCTTAGTTGTTTTGATTTCTTCCCTGTGGCATTTTTGGCAAACAAAAGAAAGAAATTAAATTTAGTTGGAGGACAGTTTCAGGTTGTTCGTCTTACAGCCTGGAAAAAGCCGGAGTGTGCCAGCTTGCATCTAGAATTCTTTGCATTCTGGAGAAAGAGCGATTATGGAATAAGGTTTTAAATCACCACAAGTTAGTGTCATGAGAATTATTACCATGTGTGACTAACAGTGGAGTGTTCAGAATCCTGATGTCAAATGTCTGTTACCAGAGGAGGAGGTTCCTACGCAAGCCCAAAATGTGGCTTTGCTGGTCTACTCAGCTGTGTTGCTAAGAGCGGAACAGGAGCAGTAGGCTCTGTCACCTTCTCACCTTCTGACCGTGCTGGAGTAGTTTGCGTCCTGATTTGAATTACAGTTCTGCTGTAAAGGAACACTGTAGTTCCCGTAGTTGCTGGCATGGACTTGTACCTAAATACGCTTTTGTTGGAGGGACCACACGAAGCTGGTTTAATGAGAAACTACATGTGCTTAAAATGGGTGTGTTTACTTAGGGATCCAGTGTGTTCAGGGCAGAGTTTGAGGTCTAATTCCCCTTTCTCATGAGTCCCTTCCTCAGTGCTCGGTGCTTCTTGGGAAACAGCATGGGAGTATTTCCTGGTACTGCATTTGTACTTGTAAGTACTGAGTGCAGATGCAGAATTCAGACCTGTCTCATTCAAACCGAGCCTCCTTTTGAATGTTGGTGAATTGGGATTGTGGTTAAACTGTCCTTTTCCCTGGGAAACAACACAGCTTACCTTGCTTGGTTCCTTGTCTGTGAGCTCAGCTGATAGCTAAAATGACCCCGGACAGCCAGCCTTTGTGGCTGCCCCTCACACTGGCGTGGGAACTGGGGTTTGATGCCTCTCCTCTGTGATGTGAGAGTGCTCCTTTCCCCTTCACTGAGGGCTTCTGGCCTCCATCATTTTCTTACATTGCTTTATTTTCTATGAAGAATGTGAGATTATAATACAAAGATCAGAATTTGGTTTTATGTTTTCACTACAAATTGTATATCTTTTTTGTTTGTTTGTTTATTTTTTCCTTATTGTAAAAGAAAACCTGAGCTGTTAGTACAGGAACACACGAGGCATTTTTCAGTTTCAGAATTGAAAGCCTTAAACTGTTAACCACATCCATTTGGTTTACTAAAAGCACCTATCCATGAGAAACTACACTATATTTTGGGGGTAGAAATCCACAAGCCACGGATATCTTGAATTAGTTTGCACAAGAATCGAAAGGCTTGTGTCAACCTGTGCAAAGCCTTTCTCTGTGAAGCCTGTTGCCTTTGAGATGATGTAGTCCATGCTTTGTAGCATGCAGTCCTCGACATGTCAGGGGTGAGCATGGACCCACCCTGCTGGGCTGGACTCACACTGGGTTTAGCATGAGATAGACAAC
>CM052707.1:9481908-9526113 GCA_028551405.1 Uromys caudimaculatus | reverse complement strand
CACTCAGGGCGGTGTATGTATGGGAGGGGTCACTCAGGGCAGTGTATGTATGGGAGGGGTCACTCAGGGCAGTGTATGTATGGGAGGGGTCAGTCAGGGCAGTGTATGTATGGGAGGGATCACTCAGGGCAGTGTATGTATGGGAGCGTAGTTTTTGTACCCAGTGCCCTTTGCTCAGCTCCTCTATTCCTCTGGTCGAAGTTTCTTCCTGTTAAGAAAAGGAAAGACAGGTGCTCAGGATTGAGCAAGGCACACTTTTACCATTAACAAGACATAACCAGTTTAACCAAAAAGCACTTTTGGGTGGGGACAAAGTTCTTAGCCTTTTTGGATCTCTCCGAGTTAAAAAGTTCATAACTCTGCCCCCTCTTCTTGACCTAAGAATTTCAGCTTGTTACTTGCACTGCCAAATCTGGGCACTAGGGGAAGAATTTCTGGTTTAAAGTCATCTATTAGGGGGCTGTTGTGTTGTCCAGTACTTTGTAACCCAAGCGAGTCGTGACTTTTAAAAATACTTTGGAGTCTTTTAAGAAGTCTTTGAGGGCTCCACCTTTTACATCAGCTAGAGTTCCTGGCCTTGCTAGCTCCCCGTGGCTGCCTGTAACTCGGGGGATGTGAGGAGTATAAAGACACATGGTCACTCATTTGTGTGCTAAAAAAATGTAAAGATGTAATATATGCCAAGTCCGTAGCAGGTACTGGGACGAAACCATGAAACTGGCAGGCCTGGTTGGGAAGTAGGTGACAACCATGTCCGTGGCTACATCCTGCAACTCTTACCTCAGCCTACTGTACTTGTAGCTTGTTTCCTTGGGTGTTGTCTGTCTCTCTCTGCCAGATCGTTGAGCCCAGTGATGCTTATGTACATTACGCTTACCCATTCTGTCCACGGGGAATGATTGTTGATGAATTACTGCATCTGGCACACCCTGTGGACTGTGGGGCAGTGGGAAAGACACGGCAGACAGACATTCCCTTGGAGCCAGCTGTGAGCGCAGCTCTTCCTGGGTCCTTGTACTGGTTACTTGTTGGAGCAGTTTTGGTGCACATGAATGTAGATTTATTCTGACAAGTTAAACTTCATTCTCAATCTGTCAGTTACACTGATATGGTAAAGACAGTTTGTTTGGGACAGTGAGTCTTACTGTTTTGGTAGCATCTGGTGGTGAACTTATGCCTTCATTTAAGGTCCTGTCACACTGCCATTGAGCCTCAGTGTGCACTGAGTCACCAGGGAAGATGGCTACTGTTCACATTTAGAAAAATACATCATTAGATTACCATCCTCTGAACTTGACAGTAGCTCAACTATTAATATATTCAGTCTTAATTAGGGGACTCAGGTACAGTTCATCCATGAGAACTGGGCTTGGGGTCTTGCTCTTGGGTAAGGGGGACTCTAAGCCCTACTTCCAGGGAAATGACCACGTGATATTTCCATAGGAAAGTGGTGGTGGCTTCCCGTGTTGGTAGATTTGTGGAGATTTCTGAATAGCCCTGGTAAGCCAGTCCTTATGTCCAGGCAGAAGAGGGCAGCCGTGGACCCAGCTCTCAGAGGTGCAGTGTTTTGGAGCCAAGCCGAGTTCGTGGTTTTTCTCTGCCCTTCTGTGGCTGGACACAACCTGCATAGATGAAAAGTGCTGAGTTTTCTTTATATGTGTGTGTGTGTTTAATTGAAACAGAATGACATCACTTCCCCAGCACTTTTCCTTTCTCCAGCCTCTCCCAGCCTCCCCACCCTCAGCCCCTCCTCCCCCCTTACAGCGTCAGCTGAGCCGTACATCTAGGAGCTGTGACGTAGATGTATCTCTTGTGGCTGGGCTCCCCACGATCTGTTGGTCCCTTCCTTGTGTCCAGTTGTTGTTTTCTGTGATGGTCTCTATTTGCTGTAACGAGAGGCTTCTTTGGTGAGGGTTTGGTCTCTACACTTATCCAGGAAAGGTGGAGAGAGGAGGTGGGCTGGCTCTGTAAGCACGACTTGAGGCTAAAGTATGTGGCTGAGCTGAGGTGACAGCTTGTGTTCATTTGCAGTTCCTCACTTCCTGGCTTCCTCTGACTTTCCTTGTGTATTTCAAAGTTTATTCTTTTTTTTTTTACTGAACAGTTAACTGGGCTGCATGTCATACATGGGGCCTGCATTAAGGAAGAACAAATCTGCTGACAAGAGTGTTTGAGAACTACATGCGGATGTGTGTGTCCGTATTAGCCACACGCCTCTATTGGACTGGGAAGTAGTGAGGATGGAGTTCCTTTGACAGACATTTAGGAATAATAAGCACAGAGGAGAGTGAGGCTAGGAGGGCTAAAGGGCTTGTGAGGAAGGAAAACATGGCCGCAGTGCCCAGCCCGAGGGGAGTGTGCAGAAGGGAGCAGTGCCTACAGTGCCTGTGACAGAGTGGACAGGAGCGCCGGGGTGACTAAAGGGGTGCTTTATTCTCTTGTTGCTTATTTTTCTTCCCCAGGACTGGGAAAAATGTTGAGAGTAGGAACATCACCAAAGCAAAGAGGAAGCGCCGTAGTATTGAAGCCGAAGATCTCCAGCTGGGTCTTGGAGTGAGGAAAGACTAAGTTCATGTGCTTCGGAGGCCGTGATTCCCCAGCCCCTCTCTGGTTCTCCTTATAAAATCCATATGTACTTGCTAGGAAACTCACTCCATATGTCTTGCTTTCCTTTGCACACTAAACATTAAGATGTTGTTTTAAAAGGAGTGTTTCTGGGCCAAAAACATTATCAGGGTGGTGTGTGTATTTTCTTTTCTTTGCAAGACAGAAAATTGTTTTTCCATTGTAAAATGGGTGCTCTGTACCTCCCACAGATTTTCCAACTGTGGTTATACCCATGGCTTTGTGACTTTTATGTACCTGGTATACTTTAATTCAGAGCACTTTTTTGCTGAGTGCCTGTTGTGACTTAGATGTGTGTGATTTGGAGAAAAGAAATATGAGAGTTGTGTTATGGGAAAGAAAAACTTGAGAAGTAGCTATAAGATACAGTGTGGAAACTGAGAGCATGCTGAGGACTTTATGGGGAAGTCTATGTCAGCTTTGGTGTGTGTGTGTGTGTGTGTGTGTGTGTGTGTGTGCGCGCGTGCATGTGGAGGTGTGCAGACCATATTCTAGGGTAGGAGATGGTTACTCCGAGAAGATGACACAAAGAAATGTGAGAGGAGGTTAGAAAGGTAGTCTGGCCAGGTGTGGACAGGGTGGGCGTGCCACCAGAGGCTCTCAGGACTGCACCAGGTTTCAGGTAATCTTGCTTCAGGCAGTTTAATTGACTAGGGTGCGTAACAAACCGCAAGTAGAGGCATACATAATCAGAGGGAGGGCCCAGGTAGATTAAGGGCATGGTCGGGAAGACAGGTCTTTCCAGGGTGAAAAGCACCACTGAGCAGAATCTGCCCTCTATTGTATGGCTCCCATAGGAACCTGTAAGAACTCAGTTCTGGGAGACCTGAGGGAAATTTACAAATAGGTGGGTAATAGGTCAGGACTTGAGATCTGCTTTTAGTTCATTAAAATGCAGTATTTGTGTCTTCTGACCGTAATGTGATTGGAGGTTTTTGTGTCTACAGACATATAAAATATATGCTAAAAGCATGAAGTTGAGCATTGTCGTGCATGCCTAGGACAGAGACTAAGGCAGATGGACATTAAGCTCCAGGCCGCCCTGCTGAGAGAGTTTGAAAAGACTAGTTTTGTGGTAGAGTATTTATTTACCTAGCACAGATGAGGCCCTGGCTTCAGTCTTGTGTATTGCACCCTCCTAAACAAGAACAAAACCGAACAGCCCAACTGTGTATGTGTTCAGGAACACATGGTCACATGCCTGATTCCTTCGATGTATGTGATAATATCTACATAGGTACAAAATTTGTATGTATACTGTCCAGTGACAGATGAGTTTGCTCATGGGGACACAGCCAGATGGTGGTGTTTGGGCTTGGGCTGAGAGCGTATGATGGCAGATGCTTTGTTTCTGTCGCTAGAATACCGACACTGTCCTTGTGAAAATGTCAAGATTTAGTATCAGTGATAAAAGAGGAGTCGTAAGAGATCCTATGCTCGTGTCAGAGTTGCCTAAGAGTGTGATTAAGCATGCCAGTGGCCGCCTGTGGCATGAGACATGGGAAATGGCAGGTGGCGTAGGGTCCTGTCGGGAGCAAGGGTAAAAGTCAACCCTTCAGGGTCTAGGGGTGTGCAGGAGCAGGAGGGGACGAGCATAGGCTTCCTTGACGTTTCCATGCCCCATGTGTCACAGTACATCGGGAGGAAAAGCCAGAGCGGGACTGGAAGGGAGGGACCCAGAAGGGCCTGCAGTGCCTGAGGGCTGAGCATCTAGTTGGCGCTTCTTGTCCACATGGGCGTAAGGAGCCCTTTGGAGAGACAGCAGTAGAGTCAGTGTAACCTCTCAGGCATTTGTGTGTGCACATTGAACCCATCGTTAGGTTTCATACATTTTAATGCACTAAGGTGTACAACATGACTGTCCATCCAAAGGCCCATGAAGATCCTAAAGAGCTCTGAGAACATCGAAGAACACATTAATGTTAGGCTGGCTTTCTTTGGATTTTTAATTTCACGTTAGTGCTGAAAAGGATGGCACCATATGATGTCAGCCATCTAGTGCCTCTCCACCAAATCAGTTACGGACTATTAGGACTAAATCCAGGCTCTAGCTGGCTTGTTGCATGTCTTATTTTAGCTTCTCAGTGTGATGGAAAGGTTTGTGTTGACCTGGGCCTCATGTGGTATTTCAGTTTGCTCAAGTATTTCAATGATTCTCATAAAGGCAGGAGGACTCTAGTAGAGTTTGTCCGAGGACCAACCTTTATACCTTGTAGTCTCTTTAGACCCCAGGGTTCACAGAGACTATTAAACGTTTGTTCACATAAAACTTTTTTTTGATGAAGATTTTTCTTGATAGCCTTTTCCAACTCATCATGTTAGCATTTGGAGTGAGGAGCCTTGTGCTACTAATTTATTTTGTTTTTGGTCGGCTTGATCCAAACCTAGACTATACCTGGGAGGAAGGACTTACAGCTGAGGGACTGTCTCCATTAGGCTGACCAGTGGCTGCACAAGGGCTGTCGCACTGTGATCTGTGCCATCCGGAGGCATGCGGGCCTGTGATGAGAGAGGTCCCTGAGCAAGCAGGTCCCTGAGCGGTTTCCAAGTCAAGCTGCTGCTTGTAGTGTTCCTTGGCTTCCCCTAAGGATGGGTTGTAACCTGTGAGCCAAATAAATCCTGTTCTTCCGAGTGGGTTCTGTGTGTGTGTGTGTTTTGTTTTGTTTTGTTTTTGGTCCGTTTGGTCACAGCAACAGAAAGCAAACTAGGACAGGTCTATATGAGATTTTTCTTGGTTTGAAATAGAGATCATTTGTGATGATTGTACTCTGTGCAGAATGTCAATATCTTTGTCCTTTCTGGAAGTTTCTATACTAAGCTCTGATTTTGTTTGTTTGTTTTGTTTTCCGGTTGGAAATACATATCATAAGTCTCCTGTCAGCCAGCACCCTGCCCCCAGTCATAAAGAACAAAGGAGGACAAATGGGAAGGGTGCACAGTTAGCCAGATGCTGGGAGCCAGCCAACCACAGATGGAAAGTACCATAGGAGATGGGTGTACTCACACGGAGTATGCAGCCTCTTTTCCTTGTCATGTGGCCCAAGCGATACCATGTAACAACCTTTTAGGTAGCATTTGCATTGATCAGGTACAGGGGTAATCTAGCCGTGACTCAGGGAGGCGGTGCTCACATTAGATGTCGGTACTGTGGTGTTTTATTCAGAGTGCTTGAACATTCTCACAGTATCTGTGGAGCTCCGCAGATTACAGATGGCCATTTCCCAGCAGTCATCAGCAGGATGTTAAATTGTGGACACATACGGAATACTTTCCAAATGCCCCCCATGTCGCGAGTGTTTGTGTCTCTGGTGTTGGTTGTTCCACAATTTGGGTTTACATTCAGACATGACTTTTAAAAAGACCTTGGCAGTGTAGGAAATGTCTTGTGAGAAGGAAAACAGGGGAGTCTGCTCTGTGTAGCTAAGAGCCAGGGTGTGGGAAGAGCTTCTGAAGGTGTCCATTCCCAGGGGCCACCTCGGTAGTTTGAGTAGAGATCTGGAGGAAGGAGGCATTCTGAAGAATGTGGGTGCCCAGCGTAGAGAAAGCCCTGGCATGGGCTCCAGGAAGTGGGAGGGGTGTGATAAAGGAGGACAGGTTCTCTGTTGTCTTAGAAAGCATTCTCAGTACAAGGCTAGGAATTTGCCAGGAGTGAGCTTTTGATTGAGCAGAGGAAGGTCAGGTGTTAGAGATGAGAGCAGGGCTGGTGTAAAGCTTGCTGGCCTCAGAGATGTGGCCTGCCCTGAGATTCTCTGCAGAAGTGTCTGGAGGTTCGGAGGTGCAGAGACCTGTCCTCAGGCCTCCAGGTCCCATGCAGACTTAAAAGTGAGGCTGTGGAACCTGATCCCACTCATCTCTTTCAGGGTGTTTGTGTTCCCACCATGTGGGAGGGAGTTGGGTGCTGTGCGGAGTGGGTGTGGGCAGGCTGGAAAGTAGACACTGCCAGGCCCTTTATAAAGGGGAAGGTTGGCATCAGGGTGTATGGGCTAGATTTCTGCCTCTGGACCCAGGGCTCGGTTTTCTCTGTTAAAACAAAGATGCATAGTCTTTCAGAGTCCTCTGCTCAGCACCGCCCAAGACAAGACTGGCAATAATAATTTCAAAACCCAAATGGGAAATGCTCTTGTCCAGGCCTAGCTCAGCCCCTTTTATGAAGCTTCTTTGAAATAGTTTATAGAAAGTTTGTCATCAGGAGTGCGGAAAGACAGTTCCTTGTGTGAGACTCTGCTTCCTCAGATTGTGGGGCTTTTCATGGGATCTCTTCAGCCTCACTGCCAGGGTCCTCACCTGTCAACAAGATCCAAAGACCGTCCTTGAGTAACCAGGACAGGGTTAGCTAATACCTGCATCTCACTCTGAATATAAAGTGCACAGTCAGGCTGCACTACAAAGTAGGAAGTGGCTGAGCTGACATTTGAACCCGGTTTTTGTCTGTTAAACCCTGTTCCTTAACTGATAAATGTGCTTGAGCGGTCACATTTTAAATAAGATGACTATAGGAATTTGCGGCACTTTGAGAAAACCAAGAGGTCAGGTGGTTTTCAGAACAAGTGGGTCAGACAGAAAAGGAGCTCCTACTGCTGCCTCTTCTGCCTCACTTGTCTTGGCCTGCATGGTCTCAAGTGTGATGGATGCTCCTCACCTGAGGTACAGCTCCGCAGGGAGATTCAGGCAGTGTTGGCCTCACAGCTCTGGTTCCCATCGCCTGCCTCTTGGCCTTATCACAGACATGGCTGTCGAAATGGCAGCTCCCTGCATTTCCTAAGTGTTAGGTGTATGACGTCACCATCTCAGCTGCTGTTGTGCTCAGCAGCTCTGAGGTTGATATTAGGTTGTCTGTATCTCACAGGTGGGGAAGCTGGGGATTGTATTAAGAGTTTGCTGAAGGTCATTAGTTGTGGATTTGCTAGGAATCCAACCTAGGACAGTGCAGTCTCACAGTGGCTCTCTGGCCCCTTCTGGTTTTCCTGGTTTTAGAGGAAGGCTTAATTGTTTAGTAGGTTGGATTATCCTAAGTTGATTTTAAACAACAGATTTGAAATAGTTGTGGATCACACTTAATTACCTGCCTGATGCCTGAAAATATTTTCAGAAATCTGGTTACAATAAACATTCTAAGAGGAACAAGATAAACACGGAATACTACAGCAGTAAAATGTAATGAAATGAGTTTTTAAATTTTTGAACTATAAGCAAGTCTTGAAAAATAAATTACATGGTTTTCATGAACAATTTGGAATAGTAAAAGGGGACATTAATGTATAGATTAAACAACTCTTGCTCAGAACGCTTAGGATCAGAGTGTTTCAGGTTTTGTAATTTCCTGGATATTGAAATATTTTCATAGACTTTACCAGTTCTGAAATCTAACCTAATCTAATCTAAAGTACAAATAAAGAAATGATTCAGAATTTGGAGGTTTTGAGAGTCATGTTGATGTGTGTGACAAAGCTTTTCACAGATTTTCTATATGGGGATGCTCACAGGTCATGTATGCCATTGAAATTCTCAAACGTATTCTCTAGCAGACTAGGATACGTCTGTGTGCAGATGAAATACCCCCATATATTCCAAAGGGTCCCTACTACCTGCCTTCAAAACTTAGAGAGAACTTTGAACTTAGAGTCACCACTTCTTCTTTTTTTTTCTTTTTTCTTTTTAACCTTTGGGTCCTCCTACCTCTGCAGTGACTTTCAGTGCTTTGGTAGTTCTATTTTACTACCCAAACCCTCTCAGACTTGCTCACTATGGACACGAACTTCTCCATCACTGTTTGCAAGTTTTGGTCTCCTCTTTTCTAAGTCTGCTAGTCACCACTGGGCTAAGCATAGTACCATTCAGTCAGTGGGATCTGGGCTGAGTCCTGGGTTTTCCTCTTTCAAGCTTGGAATCAGGCTATAAAGAAACCGGGCTTGTTAGTGTGAGGTTGCTCTTGGGTACCCAGCCTGAAGGGTCCTCCGTGGTAGATCTCAGATGGAGGCAGACTGGGAAGACAGGGAGCGCAGGGTTGGTAGTTCCTTTGACTAGGGGTGCAGAGGCTGTAAGCAGAAGGCTCTTTCCTTGACTCTTGATGACCTCCAGGTACTAATCAAGGCAATCTTGAGTTCCTGCTAATTCCTCTTACTAAAATTAGTTTTTCACATCCTTTGATTTGCCAGGGTTTTCACTACACGTAGATTATCTGTCAGATTGTAGGAGAGTGTGAGACACCTACAATTTAATTCATTCTCATAATCAGGTTCTTCAGTGGTTTTGATTTAGCTCAGTTGTATTTCTATGTTGCTATAGTTTTGGATATCGCCTATGTGACATCAAGAGTCTAGTCATATAGCTTTAGGTGGAAACTGGTCCTTTGAAGCATTGCAAACTTAGACCTCTTCCAAACCTGACCCTGAGCCCCATAGTTTTATGCCTAGACCCTAGGAGTGCTGTCTTTCAGGCCTTGTCTTTTTAAACCAGCCCAGCCTGTTACAGCTGGGTCGTCTCCAGCCTTCCTCTGCAGTCCTTATCGTCTCAGCCCAAGATTAAAGCAGAAGTGTAAGCCGTCATCTCCTCTCCCCTCTCCCTGCCTACCCACCCTGCCCTTCCCTGTAAAAGTAACTTTTATTCTCCTCTTGTAGTTGTCTCCAAGGTTTTCTGCCTGTCTCTGCTAACCTAGGCCTAGTCCTGGAAACTTTCTAGCCTGGGTAGTCTAATGTAGGCTTAGAATGTTTTCAGCCTCTTAGACTTACTGCTGAACGCACTCACCCTTTCTAGTTCTTTGAGCTCTGGGTAGCTGGTTCAACTCAGCTGTTCCGGCTCAAACTCTTCCACAAGCTGACTGATTCAATGTGGCTTCTCTCAGCCTCTGATTGAATTGCTCTGCCTGGCCTCATACTAACTCTGGCAATCTGTTTTAATCTTCTGGCTCCTTCTCATTCTCTTGCTCATTTTGTCTTCACCTGTGTCTAGCTTGTTCTCTCTTCGGTCTGTCTCTGTAAAACTCTCCTGGTAAAACCACCTCCCTCTCTGGGCTGCTCTACTCTCCCTCTCAGCTTCACTCTCCTGCTCTCCACGAACTCTACTGTATCCCTGGACTGTATGTATTCTCTTCTCCAGTACTCTCAGTCTCTCCCTTAAGTAGTTTCCTTTTCCTCTTTCTTCTCATGATTATTGAGCGTATTCTATTCTGTCAAATCTTTCTCTGATTCATCACTTTGTCTGCCACTCAGTTAGACATCACTTTCAAACATGGGTGCTTTCTTCTATAAATTTTACCTTCATTGTTTGGGATTACAGGTGAGTACTGAGGACTTGTCTGTGTTCCAGCCAGAAGGTGTATGCCGAGCCACACCCTAACAGGCAAACACCCTGCAACACGCCCACATGCCCACCACCACCCCCACGCTTCTCTGCTTTTCCCCAGCTCATGCATAAGCTCTTTCTTTTCCCAGGATGTTGATCTCTGCTCTGAAGCCCTGTGGTCTCCTGCATTATTCTGCACCTACTTGGCCTTCTGGTCTGGCATTCATTTGGCCACTGAGCATTGAAAGTCCATTTCTACACCTGACCTCCTTTCCTCAGTCAGTGCTGACTGAAAATGTAATGAAAGCTTTGGGTTCTATTTTCAGAAAATCGTCTGTGTACATTTAGGGATTGTATATATTGTTTCAGGGGTCTTAGGGAATCTCAGGATGGCAACCTAGGCCTGTGAGGAAACTGGGAACCTAAAAATCCGTGAGTGGTTTTGTTCATGGAAGTTTCTGTAAACTCCATCTTTGTTTGTCTTCTGCTCTTATTTATCATGGTTTCTCCAGAGCCTGACAGGAGGGACAGGAAAGCCTGTCTTCCTCATCAGGACACCAGCCACAAGAAATCTCTCATTGCAGTAATAAATCCTCAGATGAGCCACAGAAGGTGAAACAGACAACAACCCACAGGTCAGTTTAGGTTTCAACAGAACTGGCAGAATAATGAAGAAAAGCTCTCTTTGTCTTTTTTGAGACACTCCGGTACCCAGCCTCCTGGGGATAAGGGGAAGCATAGCAAATGGGCTTGGGCAGATTGAGAAGCTCACCCTGGGAGGGCTAGACAGATGGTCCAGTGGTTAAGAGCACTGGCTGCTTTTCCAGAGGACCTGGGTTTGATTCTCAGGATATAAATGGTGGCTCTCAGCCAACCGTAACCGTCTTTCTGGAGGTTCTTCTGGCCTTTATGAGCAACATGCACTCATATGGTACACAGACATACGTGCAGACAAAACATACATACACATAAAAATAAATAAAAATGTAAAACAAGAAGTCACCCTGGTCTCATTAGATTTTTGTCAGTGTAAGTTCATGATGTCATTTGAAACCTTTTGGATTTCCTTTTCGGTTACTGTTGCATTTAGTCAGAACAACTGAGAGCTCAGCATATGCTATTATCCTAGCTTATATAACACCCATTTTCTTAAACAATTTTTCAAGTGTTGGAGATTGAATGTTCATACATGCTGAATACGAATTGTCACTGAACCACACCCTAATAGTGTTTTTAATGGCAAACACTACTGCCCTCAGTCAAAACTAAATGTTTTGACTAGTAAATTCTTGCCAGAGGATGGCTAATGTAAAGATTGATGATCTTTGCTCATGTACTTTAGGAGAACATGCCTGTCTGGTTCTCCTAGACTTCTGTTAATCTTCCAGATTCTGTTTCACTAAAAGTAGAGTGAGCAGAATTGCTGCATGAAGTAGGTGTCTACATAGGCTGCCTTAATCAGACGCCTTCCCAGTAAAGCCTGGTGCCCTGCTTTCTCAGTGTCAACGTCTCAAAGAAAGATCACACCCTTGGCATCCTTGCCGGAAGTACTCATAGGTGCAGCTGCCCGCACAGCTGAGTTTATTAGGACACACAAGTCAAAGGGTTAGGTGACACAGCCCTGAGCTTCCTCATGCCTGTCTTTTCACCGCAGGGGTCGCAGGGCACTGTGGTAAAAGTGCAGCAGTGCGTGCCATGTTTCTCGAATGCCAGACCCAGGGTTTTGTTCATAGTTGTTAGTGGAGCATGGCATGTACCAAACCCCAGAGTCCTAGAAGGCCTTAAAGTAGCATCTGAATATTTTTGTGCAGACAGTATAAACACAGTGGGCCATCCTGTTATCACCTAGGGGATGTTTTAGGTCAGTTTAAAAATGGCTTACCAGCCAGCAGAGCCAGGCCTACCCTGATTTCTTTTTCGTACACACTGGACTGAAGATGAGGTTCTGTTTCTTCATCATGGATGCTGTCGTCATCCTCTTTGGAGAAATCCTGAGGTGGAAAGCTGGTCACCCAGATGCAGCACTGCATGTCGAGTGTGAGCTCTGAATTACACTAGTATGCAAAGGCATTCATGAGCACGTCAGGAAGCCATCCACTTCTAACAGTCCGGGATTGACTTCACAGAGAAGCATGGGAGTCCGTTCCGTGTCACACGGTCTATGATACCAGGCTGACCTGGCACCGGATGAGAAGCCCTTCGCAAGCACTCCTGTGTTCACGTTCCAGTTGTCTGATACTTCTGAGTGATTGTGGAGCTCAGAGATCAGTTTGGACGTCTTGGTTTTATTTTCACCCTCAGTCATCTCCAGTGCTAACTGTGGACTTAGGCTCTCTGGAGTAAGGTGCTGTGTTATGTGCCCTGCCTTGTCTCCATTCTCCATCACTCAGTCTCCAACTCATTCTCCATCCGTGGGTGTGTCTGCATCGCAATGTCCATCTAGATTTCTCTCTCCCTCCTCCGTTTGTCTTCTGAATTACTTTTTCAAAATTCTCTTGTAAAAAGATACAAAGCATGCTCTGTGGCTCTCAGCAGGTGAGCGCGCCATGCAGTGTTTTCACCTGACTTACAGGTTCTTGTGTTTAAGATCCCATAGCTATTCCTATAAGGACAACTCCAGGTCCATAGTGGTTTTGGGTAAGGTTTTTACTTGATGCCACAGATCCTCGCTGTGTCAGCACAGGTTCCCCAGGAGAGAACTGCAGATGGTTTGGTTGTTGTACACTGAGCACCTTGCTGAGAACAGCTGATACTTGATGTTATGTATGAACACAGCCAGTCTACCGTGCTCCTTTTTTTTAACTTTTTATTGATTCTTTGTAAATTTCACATCATGCACCCCAGTCCCACTCATCTCCCTGTTCCTTTGTATCCATCCTCCGCTCTTCCAACCCCCCCCCCCCAAAGAAGATAGAATAAAAACAAAACAACAACACCCCACCCCCAAATCTTGTCATAGAAGCTGTGGTGTGTCTCAGGGTGTCCCACAGAAGACCCTTTTGTCTCATGGCAATGAGTCATTGGTTTGGTTTGGAGCCTCTGGCTTCTGCAACACTGTCTGTACTGGGTCCTCACTGGGGCTCCTCTTGGATATTTGTTACTGCTCTGTGTCATGGAGATCCTACAGCTTTGGATCTGCAGGACCAGCCTGTTCACGAGCTCCAGCAGTTCATAGGTGGGGTAGATGTTGGGGTGGGCCAGCTCAACTCAGTGTGTCCTGCTTCATCCTGTTGTCCGTCGCTCAGTCTGGGCTTGAGTGTGTCTGCGTCAGAGTGACCCATCTGGATTTCTCCCTCCTCAGCCGGGCACAACTCAAGCAGACCGGCCCTAGATCCAGGACTGTGTGGTAGCTGAGTTGGTCAGCCTGCCAGTTCTGTGCCCATACCACCAGGGTGAGCTCTTTGTCAGTCACTGCCAGGACCCAATGCTGCAGCTGGCAAGGGGTGGGGCCAGCTTTCTCATGCTCACACCCTTGGGTCAACTCACTCACTCCCCTGTCACCAGGCTTTTCTAGCCTACAGTATTCTTACATTAGGATTCTGCAGTAGAGTCACATCTAGTGACTTGAAGATTCCTAAAGATTTTGCTTTAGGTTGGAATTTGCTTCCCAGTACTCTTGGGGATGTAATGTAGATGAGCCAGGATTGGTCATGAGTTAATAGATTTAGCTAGGTGATATATTTGTGCTGATCATGTAACTGGTTTTATTTGTGCTAAATGTTAAATGATCTGATAGTTATACTTAACATTTTTTCTTTTATGCAGTCATTAATTCATCGAATGGACATTTAAGAAGCTGTTTGTATATTCCTAGGAATGCTTTTCCCTAGGTTTGATCAAGTCTGCTCAAAGAAGAGGTTTGTTGCCAGTGGCTTATTGGGTACCTGGTGTCCCGGACCCTTGGCAAACTCTAGTTGCTATGGAGAAGGAGCCACAACTGAACTCAGAAGGGTCCGGAGGAGGTTTATTTTTGTGCAATTTGTAGGTAACTGCAGAAGCTCGGAGAACTGAAGTGAACTTACCCAAGGTCACACAACTTTCTCTCGTCCCTCACGGGTCACACGGCTTCCTCTGTTCCCTCACAGCCTGCCTTGTTCCAGAAGGAGTTTAGACAGCTAAGCAACAAGTTAGGCAGTTCCTTGTGGTCTTCCTTTTTCCCAAGAAAAATAAGTCAACTTTTTTTTTTTTAAAGTTTAAATGATGCATAACATTTCGGTCAATATTACAACATGGATGGCTCTCAGTTTAGATTGCACAAAAGTGCGTATGCCTGCCTCTTTGGGAATGTGTGGGAGTCAGAAAGGAAATCCCTGTATTTGGTTTCCTAAAGTCATGAGCTTTCTACAGCTGCTGAAGCCACACATGCCAGTGCCCAGCGGCGCTCTGAGAATGCTCACATTAATCTCCACACAGCTGTGTGATGTCTGTCACACGTGGGCTTCAGATTGTAGACGGTGTCAAGCCAAATCTTCAGAACAGTTGCATTAATAGCTTCTGAGGAAGACTGATGATCCTTTGTAGACGAGAGCCATTCTGTGCATGTTCACATAAAGAAACAGCGTACACCAGAAACACAGAATCTGGACCACAGTCTTCACCGTATTTACCGCCTGCTCTACCTCCTGTTGTACTTTGCTGTGTGGTCAGTGTGGCTTCATCATACTTTGAAAAGGGAGCTTACTTACCTGGCGTTTCCTCCTTTCTGCAATCCCCTTCCTGACCCCGGCAGTAACTAAGAGAGGAGGCGTTATCCTCACGAGGGCTCCAACCTCTCGGTCTCTTTGGAATGCCAGCTCTGCTTAGGAGGAAATGTGGGGAAATGACCACTGAGAGGATTAGACATCCGTTAGAGGTTTAATGACGGAATCAGGTCATATCTGCTTAATGTGCTAATAAGCACAAGTGAGCTGTGCTGCTTTGATGGATGGATGTGGAAGGGTCCTCTCCTGGGGGCTGGTTCTCGTATGTAGCCATTTTCTTTTGTGGTTTCTGCTGGCTTATGATTCCAGGGCCACCGACACATGCACTCTCTGACTTTTCTGGACGTCTGCATTCTTTTCTCCCACTTCCGAGTTCCTTAAAGAAACCCTTCTGTGCTCCCCACTCCTGCGCTCGCTGCCTTCCCTCTTAGCATTCTTGGCGTGGGCTTCTCAAGTTCTTATGCTTTACATGTGTTGGAGAACGTAAGGGAAGGGAAGGAGCTTCCTAAGGAGCCGACAGCTTTGTGCTGCACTGGTATGCCACTGAAGTCGGAATAGACCTTCCCCAGCAACTGCTGCCATAAAGGAACTGACCCAGGAGAGAGTGAGAGAGTTAACACAGACGGAGAGGGCACCACAGGGAAGCTTTACAGCTTACATACAGGGTTCCATCTGTCACCAGATCTTCACACTTAGGCGTTTCTACAGACTCTAGTCACTTGTCAAAAGCTGCTCAAAAACATGTTTTAAAAAAATTTAGTATTGCTTTTGATATGTGTGGTTGTGTTTTGCTGGCATAAATGTCTGTGTACCACATCTGTGCTCAATGTCCCATGTAGGACAGAAGAGGGTGTCAGACACCCTGGAGGTGGAGTTACAGATTGTGAGCTACGATATCGGTGCTAGACTCAAATGTGGGTCCCCTGGAAGATAAACCAGTTCTTCATTGCTGAGTCATCTTTCTAGCCTTCCAAAAGCATGTTCTAAGGTAGCAGAGTAGAAAACAGATCCTAAAATCTAATAAAACAAAAATACATTAAGAGAAAAACAACAAAACCAAATTTAAAAAGACCTCCCATAGCAGATGAAGGAAGGACTAGGCTTAGAGACGGGTGGATGGGATTTCCAGCCAATGTGATTGCACACAGGTGTGCATGCAGCTTGGGGACACTGAGGCAGGAGGATTGAGACTTCACGGACAGCCTCACCTCATAGTGAGGCTTTGACTCATCTTCTCTCCCCAAAGTCTCCCATGGTCCATCTTGATTTTCTCCTAACCTAACCACATATAGAAGGGATAGTGATAAACAAGTAACGTCATTAAAAATGTCATCAGAGCCATTGGAAAAGAGGGATCTGGGAAATGAGCCCTGAGAGGAGCAAAGCCTTGTCCCCATGGCGATGAGTTCTTATCCAGGTGGATAAATGCTTTCCTGTGCCTGGAGCATCCCTGACGTAAGGACTGAGGTCTGCTAGGATCATGCACAGCTTAGCCCGGGCAAGGGAGCACGGATGCACACTGTGACTGGCTGTGTTCTTGTCTGATCCACACTGGTTGTGGACCAGATTGCTTGCCCTGTAGTTCATGTGCTAATCCCCAGAGGTATTTAAGGTAGGGCTTTACAGAGGTGATAAAGGATAAGGAAAGGAAGACACAGCGTGGGTTCCAGGTAGGGAAAAGCATTCATCAGTCAAGCCACCAGGAGAGGAGAATCGGCCTCAGGTGACACTGGCTTTGAATAGGTAGCCTCTTGGATAGAGAGGCAAACAAGGATTTTACTGTTGAAGCCTTTTCCTGTGATGATCTGTCACAGCAGCCTTAGCCAAAGATGACAAAGCATAGAGAAGAAACCAGGCATCGTCCATGGGGAGGCATGGAAGGAGACGTCGCCTGTGGAGCCATACGGGCAGCAGCTGGTGACAAAGCTATCCATTTACGGTGTTAGTGTAACTGAGACCAACCAACCGGAGGTGGACAGTATGGGGGGGTGTGCTCTGGCAGGAGGCAGGTGGACTCTGTAGATTAAGAATCTATTTTAGAAAGAATACTGCTGTGAAGAAGAGGAGAGAAGCTTACTAACATTTACCTTTGCAGACAGTAGCTTAATGGTCAGGAAAACAGGAGTTCAGAAATGAACTGGTTTGCACATGAACAAATTAAAAATGCAAGGGAGTAGCATAGATTAGAACCAGTTACAGAGGAAGTTACTGTCGTGATCACGTGCTCCTTCCGCAAAGGGAGACAGCTAAAAGGAGATGAGCCGCAGATGTAAGAGGTAGGCACAGGCATACGGAGGTAGACACAGTTTCAGTGGTAACTAACTTTTCTTCAAAGTCTGGGGCGGCCAGGAAAGGTCAGTTTTACATCCTGAGTCAATCAGGGTTATCCACAGCAAAGGTACAGCAAGCTTTAGATTTTAGTTTATTGTGGGGATGTCTGGTTGTCTCATATTTTTCTAACACAATGTTGATACATCTTAAGGACCTAATTTTGGCTTAAAAAAAAAAAGCAAAAAGCAAAAAAACACCCAAACATCAAAACACAAAAATAATACTGCTGCTTCTGACCACAGTATTCTGAATTTAGAAATGCTAATACTAACAGAAGCAAAATAAATACTGCCCGCCATATTGATCTAAAGCTTGTGTATGGTACATGAGATACAAGTAGAAGTTTAAAAAATTGGAAAATAAAAATAAAAATCATGGATACAAGCATGATGAATCTTAGGGAATCCATAACCGGAAGCGCCTACATGTGTTATCCAGAGTCGCATAAGTGCCGTCTTCCTCCAACACCAGACAAATAGGAATTGCTGATCTTTCTTAGGGAGGAAAAAATGCACGTCCAGATTTGACTTACACTCTGATTAAGCCATAGAGTAAACACAGCAGATAAAGCACGGGCTGTGTGAAGGGCTTGCAGAGAAAGTGTGGTTTACACTTGGAAGACAGAAGTTGAGACTGAGCGAAGCTAGGAAAGGAGTCTGGAAGACTCTGGCATTTCCCAGAGCAGAATCCTGTTTCCCAAACGCTTTGATACTCTGTTCTTGTTCTTGTTTCTTCTTGAAACAAGGTTCCCTGTAGCCCAGGCTGGCCTGCGGCTCACTATGCCATTAGGGCTGATTTTGAACTCCTGATTCTCCGACTCTACCTCATCAGTCATGGGATTATAGGTGTGTTCCGCCATGCCTAGCTCTGGAAGAGACAGTCATCTGCAGTGCTTACACTGGTTCTCAGGCAGCCCGTGAAGGGAAGCTCCCTGTTAGCAGGCACTAACACTGAAACTCGGGAGAGAGAAGGTGGCAGATCCATCTTACTTATGAATCTTATGTAGTGATATTAAGTAACATCTGTAGATACCAGCAATACAGTAAGCTTTTGAGTATTCAATTTAAGTTTATTCCATCTGAATTGAATCTACAAAATTTGGCTCCATATCTGGGAAAACATTGACGCACATTGCATTATTAAGTCAAAGGAGAAAGTTTTTCACCAAATTCCTGAAAACATTAAATAAAATTTATAGATTCCTAACAACACTTTGAAATAAATTGTGACTGACTAGAACACTAATAAGTATTTAGCTAATATTATATCATATTTTAAATTGTTAAAAGATACAACTCACAGACCATATGAAACTCAAGAAGAAGGAAGACCAAAGTGTGGATGCTTCAGTCCTATTTAGAAGGAGGAAAAAAAGAATACTGAAATATAACTACTGTTAAGTAGTATTCTGGAAGTACAAGAAAATGGAAAGGTGCTAAGTCTAACCTGGAAGGGGGAGGCTATTCACAGGTGGGAGGAGAAGGTGAGAAACATTGCACCTACAGTGGCATCAGACGAGTGAGGGCGGGAGAAAGCAATGGTCACGCCCGAGGATGGCCTGGGGCACGGGAATTAGAACGGACTGTGGGATGATGGATCCTGCTAACAGTAACTCCCCAAAAGACAAGTCACGTGAGTGTGAGCCTACACCGTCGAATGGAGGGCAGCCTTCCAGGGACTCCACCAGCCCAGCAGAGGGCTCTGAGAGGGGGAAAGATAAGGCTTTGTTTTCTAATGGCAAGAATGCGTTTCCACGATGGGCTGACACTGTCCAGCACCGCTTGGACTGTGTGTGAGCTTTGACCTCACATGCTGTTACTTTCTTTTAGAATCCAAAAGTCTAATCTTATGGAAATACAGAACAGAAGAACAGTGACCACAGGCTGGAAAGGACTGAGGGGTTGGGAAGAGGCAGAGCTTGGTCAAGCACACAAGTACAGTTTCATCTCACAGGAGTAGGTTCTGTTGTTTTGCACACACATGGATGGTCCCAAATGTCCTCAGAACAGAGGATTACACAGTTGACGTGATGGGCATTTTGAGTTTTCTGTCTTCTTCTTATTCTTATGTACAGAATGTCACAGACTTTCTCCCAAGGACTTGGAGAAATAGTATTCTTCACTGCCTTTTAATACAAAAACTCATTGTGACAGACCTCATTGTGCCCTTTTAATACAAAAACTCATTGTGACAGACCTCATTGTGCGTAGAGAAATATGTTGGGGTTATTTAAAAAGAGTGATGTAGATTTGTAAATATCAGTGACTGTGATGTACACAGTAGGCTGACCCTAGAGATCCCAGCTCTGGAGGGTCAGAGATGTGTAACTCAATGCTAACCAATAGACTGTGGCCAGGGGGTGGCCTTCTCTTTTATAAGGCTGCCTTAGCAGACTGGAGAGCATCTCCTACTGGCCAGCAGAAACAAGCAACCATGTGTGAATTCCCAGCGAATATGGCAGAGGATCTCAGCTTGACTTCAGCCCAGTCAGAAAAAAAGTCTCAACTTTATGGCACACAGCAAATAACAGACTGAGTGAGCTTAAGTCAGGCGACTCATTCACAGAGCCGTCACTGGAGCACGGCCGACCGACACCTTACTCAGCCTGATGAACTAAGGGCCTTTGGAGCAGGGGAGGCAGCTAATTTGTGCAGTCCTCCTGACTCCTTGAAGTTGTAATGATCTATAGCTGTTTTATTGTACAGTAAGAATCAGAAAATATAACCTTGAATGTATTTGTAGCAGAGAGATTATGCTAACTTGTTCAATCAGAAGTTAACATGCTGAAATGGACCGCCCTCCGCAACAGCCAGCCACACCCTTCGCAATCAGAAATAAGTTTAAAATTCCACGCCACTTCCTACCTAACCCACCTTGCTGTGCACATACCCATGCATTACAATGCATGTAGTCTGACCTCTGTGGTCTTCCCGCAGCAGCCCCGCCTTCAGCGTTTGCATCACTCATGCATTCTGTATAAACTCTGCATGTGTCACAGCAGGCATTCAGTCAGCATGCAGCTGGATAACTAAATAGCTCAGGAGAAGCTTGTGTTTTCTGGCCTGTGTATACTAATGCCAATACAGAAGTAGACGTATATGCAGGCTTATGTGAGTGTTGACAGTAGTTGTCGTATGGGGGAAGGAAGATTACGGAGAAGCGAGGTTTAGTAAATGAATCGACATTCTGAGTGCATCAGAACCAGTAGTGCTGTTGGGATGGAGAAATGGTGGGTCCATTAGTAATTTTCTGCTATCTTACTAACCACTAGAGACTTCAATTTATTACAGGATAACAAATATTTTTTTACACATGCTATTTATGTCAATTCTAATTTTTTGGGTGAAAAATAGAAATCCTGGAGAGACCAGATCTTAGATGAATAAATCTAAGAATTGGTTGATTCCCCCTGAATGTCTGTCAGTCCTTCTTATGTCTGTGAGTCCTCCTTTTCTGACTAAGTGAGTTCTTACGTGGCTGTTTTGTCCTTAGGTGACAAAACTTGAAGTATTAGTGACCCTTTTAGCACATGTTTACTGAGAAGCTTTTACGTCTTGAGGTTAACATGGGGATGGTTACTTTGTTCGCAGCCATTGTCTGGTTATGTATGCATGGCGTTGGATGGAGGATGGAAACACATGTATCTTATTGTGGTAAAGATGAGCAGATTCTCCAACACTTGCTCTTTGCACTGGAGAGTGAGAGTTCTACAACTTCTTCCTGTGACCGTGGCCGAGGTCTTTGCTATAACCAAGAGATGTGCAGCTTCTGCTCCATTCTTCTTAGGACACTTTTTGTGCCATGTAAGAAATACAGCTACTCTGAGACTGCCCGGCTGCAAGGGAGGTAGTTCTCCTTGGAAGGGAGAGGGGGAGAGAAGGAGGAGGGGAGAGGGAGAGCATGATCCTGTGGAAAGGGGGGGAGGGTTGGGGAGGGAGAAAGGAGGAGAGAGTCATCTTCCTGCAGTAAGCAGAAGGGACCTCAGGTTTCAGTGACACTGCTTCGGGGACTCCCAGTTGACTTCTCAGGAAGTTCTCTTCCAAGGCGACACGAGCCTTATCTGTTACCTGTCACTTTTGTACTATACAACTTTGGGGAGTGGCAGTGCAGAAGTGGATCTGAGAAGCTGTTAATCATCTCCATGTGGCTCTCTGCGTAGTGTTCTGCAGTTCCATAGTGTGGGTCACTGGGCAGCGCTTTCCACATGAATTTGGGGTTTCGGCAAGCTAGGCAGGAGCTCTACCTCTGATTCCTGTCTCTAGTTCTTGCCCCTTTCTTTCCTGGCACGCGACCCTGGTAGAGACAGACATTTCTTCCTACATGCTCCTCTCTGCACTTCCTCAGCCTGTGTACTTCACTGATGGGTTGAACTGGCCTTTTCTGGATCCTCTCAAGCCTTGCTGGATAGAGAGTACCTGATAGATTTTCTTGGTTTACATATCTTGTCATAAGTAGGTATGGGAAGGTAAGATAAAATTGCTGTAGGTACCGTGGTTGTCATAAGCAGGTGTAGGAAGGTAAGATTAAATCCCTGTAGGTACCGTGGGAGTTGGTAAACCTTCAGAAAGGTTAGCCCTTGGGCTTTCGGTCAAGAACCTCCTTCTGTGCCTATGGCAAATGTACAAGGTGAGTGAGGAGGGAAATTAGGATGATTTGTGTAGAGTTCATGTGTATGAAATTGGGGGGAGGTAGAGCGAGCGGCCCCTGAGGCATGCAAGCACTGGTCGCCTGTGACCAGGTGAGGGGAGTGGGTGAGGAACTGTTATCCCATATGCTGAGAAAGGAGTTCTGTCACCTTTGTAGGATTGCAAGGCCATGAGAAGAGTGACTCTCGGGGCTCAGATAGCTTGGTGAGAAAATCTTTTGGTGACAGTTACATATTTTCTCACTCACAGATTCATGAATTAACTGTCTAAGCCATTTTGGAACTTAGCTACCCTTTCTTGGGAAATCCTTGGGGACACAAAGCTTGCAGCCTCTGAATAAACTTTGCCTAAGAGTTATGAGGTTTGAACCGGTCAGGAGGTTTCCTGCTCATGTTTAGCTGGCACGTGTCTTCCTATATTCCCAGCCCTTTAGCTCTGTCTTTGCTCTCTGGGACTTAATACAGGCCATCCCTGGCCCATGTGATAGTAGTTTAGAGTCTGAGAATCCCTGTGGAGACCTGCTGGATTAACTCTCAGTTCTTTTCATCTCTGAGGCCCCACTTCTTGGAGGCTGTTGCTTCTCGTTGTCTATCACAGCACTGGCTGGAATGTAATTGACCCTTAGCATGGGTCTAGTTAGTAAGCTTGCTCAGATCAGCTTCTTTCTCATCTGAGCTTGGTCACCTGTGTAGTCATCAACTAATAGGTGTGACGTGCCCAGGCTGCTTCCTGGTTTCCTTCCGATTGACTCTTCTACTGTTTTTATGAGGCTGCTTTTGAAGACATCTGTTCATTTCCGCAGACTCTTCCATTGCTGGTTGCTTTGTTTACAGCGCACTAGAAAGTTTTTGGCCACACTTCTTACTTTGGTATTGCTTTTGTCATTTATTCTTGGGCATGTCCACTCTTGTCCTTACAGTTGCACAGTGCTGTTTTCTAGAGATGGCACGGCACATTGGTTGTGGAAGTAGAAAGAGCCCAGCTGGCTATGATGTCAGACTCAAGAGACTGCAACACAGAAGGTGGTGGTCTTCTCACCACATTGTTGTTGTTTGGAAAAGAGCTGGTTTCCATCAAAACACATTAATGTTTTATTTCTAGCCAACTGACACATTTTAAAAGGTTTAAGAATTTAATGTTTAATTTGGAATATTGTCAGTCAAGAGATGTTATCTATACAATTCTTTCTGATCTTCACTAATTTTTATGACTACAGGAAGAGGTCACCAGATATAACAGTGAGATCATCTGGTATCTGGTTAGCTTCCATCACCCATCCAGGGTCACACACAAATGCTGTAATCAGGGAGATTGGACATGTCCATAGACAGCCTCACACCAGTCCTTTAAAAAACAGAATTAAGTAAAAAAGTAAAAACGAGGACAAATTCAGGAACTCTGACAGCATTGTCAGAGCACCATGGGCCTGTGTAGACAGAATTGTTAGTGTATCTGTGTGTCTGTGTGATCTAGAACCAACACAGTAAGTGGGCATTTCCTGGAAGTGAAGACTGCATCAAGCCTCCCTCCGAGCCTGAGAACCCACCTTTTAGTAAGCCTCTGAGTAGCTGGTGTGCACATGCATGTTTGAGAGGTTCTGCTTTAGTAGGTGATGAATGCTCATGGTATCTTACATAAGAAGATCCTTACGTCCAGAGCTCAATCCATGACTGTGTTGTTCATAAGACATCTCATGTCCCTTGATTGTCTTCAGTTTTTAAGATTGGATTCAGGCTTTGTATATTACGATTGGATTCAGGCTCTGTGTCTGGTTCTCTTCTAAGTGTCTCATATCACGATTCATTGGATAGTAGTAGTTATCAGTGAAACAACATTGATTACTTGGCTAAGATATTGTATTGCTACTTTTCTTGCAACTAAAAGAGGGCAGGTTTACTTTAGCTCACTCAGTCCAGTGTGGTGGGGAAGGCAGGGCCCAGGAGCATGAGAGCTGCTTCCACTGCAGCCATGGCCAGGAAGCAGAGAGATGAATGCTGCTGTGCATTACTTCAGTTTCTCTTTTTTGTTCATCTCAAAACCCCACATTTAGGGTGTGTCTTCCCCCTTGAGTTCACCCAATCTAGAAATTCCCTTACAGACACGCTCCAGGCTTTGGTGGATAGAGTTTGTCAAGTTGACAGCCTGGATTAACTGTCACAGTGGTGGTCTGGAAGACTGAAGTGTTCCCAAGCTCATCATTGACACTGATGTCACAGTCACATAAGGCTTCCACTCAATCAGTAGCTTCCAGGTTCTTGTCTTGTGAATTTAAAGGATGATATTCATGGAAATTGGGAGGGGGCATTTAGGAAGGAGTCTTATTACAGATTCATAGGTGGGAACTTGAGAGAAAGAAGGCAGAGCTCCCGTAGAGCATGCCGATCCCTGGGAATGCATACCACTGAACCGGTAGTCTAGGGACTTTCATAGAAGGTCGGACAGACATGTGGTGCAGGGGATGAGCTGGTCGGTCCAGTTGTTCCAAGCACATGGTGTCCCAGTGGCACCTCTCAGCTTTGGCCGTCTTCCTTGTGTCTAGACTCTAGGCAGACCTGCTTATGTAGGGGAAAATAGAAAATGAGAAACTGACCTTCCTTTCTGATGTCCCAGGCCTCTGACCAGGCCAGAACCAATGACATTTTAGCTTAAAAATGTTTGCTATCTCTGGCCTTTGGTGAGGACATTGCTGCTTAAAGAGCAGATTCTGCTTTTATTTATTTGTTTATTTTTGGATTTTCAAGACCGGCTTTCTCTGTGTAACCCTGGCTGTCATGGACTCCCTTTGTAGACCAGGCTGGCTTCGAATTCACAGAGATCCACCTGCCTCTGCCTCCCAAGTGCTGGGATCAAAGGTGTGTGCCTCCACACCTGGCTGCACTTTATGCTTTTAGATAGTTTCTGCTACCCTAAAACCGCTTGGCCATTTCTGTCTCATTTGTGGTATCCAATTACTTATTGTAGGAGAACAAACCATCCAAAATTCAATTTTCAACTAAGTAGTCTTGTTTTCATGATTAAATAAATAAGGAAAGGCAGAATTCATTTGCCTTGCTCCATAATAGCTGGGCCTGAGCTAGGACCTTTTCAAGCTTCTTGAAGGGCTGTTGGGGGCAGCCATCTGGAAGCTGCTGTATTCACATCTGGTGCCTGGACGGGGTTCTCTCAGAGCCTTGGCTCCCTCCAATACATGGTTTCTGCATGTAGCGTAGGCAGGCTTCTTTCCAAATGTGGCTACCCTAGAACTCCAAGAAAATATTCTGGCCAAGAAGGCAGAAACAGAGCCTAGAGGCTTTGAGGGTCTAGCATTAGACATCCTATAGCTCATTCTAACACACATTGCTGTTTGAAGGTGTTCTGGGCCTGCGTAGATGTGGGGAGACGAGCATTAATGTCCCCTCTTAATGAAGAGTATCAAAGAAATTGTCATATTGTAAAATTGTCACAGAAGGTGAATGCTTGGACTATTTTGCTCTAAATGTGTCTCCTTTCTCTTAGCAATTAGCAGTAATGCATTAGGAAATACCCCCAAATATTCAAGAATCCTGTTTCTTAGCAAATTTTCACTCAGTTTTCAGGACTAGTTGTTCCAAGTTTATTAGATAGGATTTAATTATGAGAAAATCTTAATGTGCTGGTCTCTCTGGAAACAAACTCTCAGTGGTGACAGTGTTGATTCTGGACCCTTTCCTTGTGATAGGGTAAGTTTTCGTGACTCTGTCTGATAGGTTCTTAGCCTTTCATACCAACGCGAGCACTGGGCTCTTTATTATGAGTGTCAACACTAATTTGGATGAAGGACTTTTGCTATTCTCTGCGTGTGGCTCTATGGTTGTTATACTCGACTTTTTTTTTTTTTTTTTCTTTCTAATTAAAGGAATGTGTCCAGCAGTGCATGAATACACCCATCAAATATGTTTGGGAACATTTGTGTCAAAGCAAAGCCAGTCTCAGGCTTGACCAGGGTGAGCTCCCTTGAGCAAAAGCTTCCCCTCTGCTCTTGAAGCATAAGGATGATAACTGTGGGAAGGACAGAGCATTCCCAACTGATGAGGGATCCAGGTCCTAGGCTTTCCTCCTTTAAAGGTGCAGGAAGTAGGGAAAGATGGTTCTCTGTTACCTTTCAAGATGTATTGATGTAATTGATACAGTTCTGGAGGAGAGGCTGGTATTTGGCTCTGGGATGTGTGATTTCCCCTATAGACATAGTTTGGTAGAATTGAAAAGGCAGGCTGTTAAGTTATTTTCAATATGCATTTATGACTATTCTTAAATTTCAATGGTAATATATGGTCTGTATATTTTAAGTTAAATATTTCCCTGAAGTTTAGTTTTGATAGATGCATGTAGCAAAGGCTATACCTGATGTGTGTGGCCAAGGACAGAATATTGAGAATCCCAGAAGCTGAGTTCCATGTGTAGCCACACAGAATATATTGGTTGTTCTCCTCCTTAAAACCAGACAAGACCCCAAAGCCTAGTCCTCAAAGATTTAAAAGAACTGTCTGTCTGTGTGGGGTTGTGGATGCTTAGTTGCTTTTCCTGTTGCTGTGATAAAATACCTTGACCAAACTTAATGGAGAAAGGCTTTATTTTAGCTAAAGTTACAGTCCATCATGATGAGGAAGGCATGGCGGACGGCAGGAGATTGAGGCAGCTGGCCGCCATAATCAGCAGACAGAGAATGTTAAATGCTTGTGTTCAGCTAGCTTTCTCTGATGAAGAAGCTTGGGGCCTCAGACCGTGGAATGACGCCACCTGCAGTAGTGGATCTTCCCCTCTAGTTAACCTAGTATAGATGAGATAATTTCTTACAGGAGGACCAGAGGCTAACCTAATGTAGTTAGTCTTCATGGTTAGGCCCAGAGGCTTTATCTCTCTAATGATTCCAGAGCTTGTCAAGTTACCAACACAGTGGTTGGTTTTATTTAAGCTTCTATGAGATTCTTTTATATATTGTAAACTTTGACTCTTCAATAGTGCAAACATCACCAACTTTGTATGAATTGTAATTTGAAAGAAAAGGATTTTTGGTAAAGAAGGAACTATTGCCATAAATTTTAGAAATGTCGGTTAACTATAAAGGGATATCTACTGCCACACCCAGTGTAACCTCTCAAAGCACCATTGCTGAGGGACAGTGGCTCCTGTGTGTGGTTCTGCTTTAAGGGGTTCAGTCAGTGTTAGCATGAACAAATGAGCATTCTGATGATCCCTTAAACAGACAGGCTATTAGGGCAGGCATGTGCACTTGGAAGAGGTTTCAGATGATTGTGCTAAGTTTTTTTCTTTGTAATTAAAATCCACACATTGCATTTTGGAGATTTAATCCGTGCCTTATTGTTTCCTGGTAGAAAACTAGTTACCCAGTTTACTTGTGTTCCAAAACATTTCGTTGACCTTGAAAATTCTGTGAGGTGACTCCAGATACTTCCAGATTTGTTTTCCGTGACTAAAGTTTCCAAGTAGCATGTGAAATAGGGCATTTTACTAGATTTAAGGGGTGCTTCCCTTGAGGAATCCCTGGGTCTTCAGGACTGCAAACGGTAGGCTTCCCAGGTTGACATCTTCTGTACTGCTTCCTGGACCAATTTCTAGGATGCTTTTGGCCCAGAAAAAAAGTAAACAAGAAGCAAGCAGGAGTGCTCTCCTTACAAAAAGAGGTTTGGCCAGATGGAAGCAGGAAGGGGCGGGAGCAAGTATCAGTTATGGAGTGCGAGTCATAGTTAACACAGAACATAATTCATTAATGTTACTTTGGACCTTCATTGTTTTAAAGTTTCTACTTGCATGTTAGCAAAGGGCACACTGAAGAAAAGTTCTAGTGAGGGGAAAATTGGCAGACATCTGGGTTCTGGAAGCCGAAGCTGCAGCTGCGTGTGGGAAAGCACTTTCATCTGACCGTGGAAATGTGATGCTGGGTTTCCCAAATGCGTGCAGGTGCACCTGGGTAGCATCACATCTGGAGTGATTTTCTAGACCTTGGCAAACCAGAAAACAGCATTTTATGGGTGGGAATATATGTTCACCCCATGGTATAAGGGTGGTGCATCTTTGCTTTGTGCTAAAGAAGCTCTCTTTGCGTAGAGTAACTGCCTGTTGAGCATCTTAACTGGCATCTGGTTATAGTATTATCAGAGTTGTAGTGCCCATGGTCCCATTGTCTCTGCCTCATACTGGCAGGGCGCAGGTATTATACCCCCGCCGATGCCATGGAACATCCTGTGACGACGTGTGACTGTGGAGGTGGGCTTCTCTGTATACAGGCTCATGGGAAACCGTTGAGCACTGAAACTGCTCAGGCAGAAACCACAGTCAGCAGGGCATTGCTATCTAGTCTATGAGAGCTGCAGAAACCGTGATCTGTTGAGGCCTGGGACGCATCTGGACAGTGTCTCTACAAAGAAAGCCTAAAGTGTAGAAATAAAAGCAAGATTCCTAATCAGCTTCACGTATCTGCCGAATAATGTTTGTTTTTTCTTTCTTTCTTTTTTAAACTTGTAAATCAAAATTGAAGGTGTTTTTCAGAAGAGACATGCAAAATCAGGGCCACGGTCAGAGCCTGAGCCTGGGAAGAGCGCACAGAAGCAGCACGTCCTTTGCTCCTGCCTTCCCTTCAGTCCTGACGTCCCTCTTCAGTTTCCCATGATAGGAGGAAGGGTCTTAGACTGGCAGGTGGCAGTCAGACCCTTAGCGTGCTCCTGTTGTCCGGCCTCAGGACCTCATGAGGCATGAGAGCTCAGAACTCTTTGAGGAGTTGCAACAGTTGGCAGAATCTGTCCAGAAGCGGTGTGTTGTCCCTCGGTAGCCACTGGAAATGGGTCCTTGGATACCATCCCCTGCCCCATCTTACCACACCGCCCATGGGTGCTCACGCTGCTTATGTAAAACAGCATGATACTTCCATATAACCCCGCATATCCCCCTGTATACGTAAGTTACCTTACACCTAATGTAGTATAAGGGCCATTAACTAGTGGCCACATTGCATTTTTATAGAATAACAAATAATGACAAGATAAAGTCTATATGTATTTACTACAAGTATGATAATGGCTTTCTCCAAATACGTTGTCTCTGGGGTATGGGACATGTACGGAAGGCCACTAGTATAAGTGCAAATTGTACTTTGTTGGGGACAAAGCCTTGGTGCCAGTAGAATGCTAAATAGCAGTTGACTCTGAGGATCTTGTCTGGGAATAAGGCCTGAGTTTGGCATTGATGAGTGAAGGGTACAGGAGCAAAACTTCAGCCTCAGGCACCTCAGTTTGCTCAGCTCTACAGAGAGCTTTGTGTGAGAGGTGGCAGGGACGCATTCCAGCTCCGAGGTGTTGAGTTTAAATGAACCAAAACCAATGGGAAGCCTTAAAATCCTCAAGGCTGAACCCGACCAGTGTTTGACTATCAGCCCCCACTATCAAGTCCACTTGAATGCCCCAGAATAGACCCATATGTAGTCCTGGGGTTGGGCTAGCTCAAGGTCAGACAGCTGGAAACTGGTTTTCAGTTTTACTTGTAGTGAACAGGGAGGGTAAACCAAGAGCAAGCCATCAGTGTGTGATGGAGTCATATCCACACGTGGGCCCTGGTGGCATAGCATGAGGAATTGGCAGAGCCGCGTCTGCTTGTGACTGAGTCCTATGGCAGAAGCATCTGCTTCATTGCATCTGAGGAGCCTGCGACTGAACAGCAGTGACAGACCTCTGTTTGTGCTAGCACTGTGCGGAGACCTGAGGAAGCGAGACCTCATAAGCTTTGTTTTATTGTTAAGATTTTTTTTTTTGGTCTGAATTTTTTTTTTTATGCTGTAAATAAGGTGTGTAAAGAAGTGTTTTAACCATAAAGAGGAAGTTTTGAATATATTTGATCTATCCTCAAAAAAAATAAATAAATAAAAATAAAAAGACAGCATGAGGTAGAATGTAAGTTAAGGGATTAAAAATGGTGGGAGGCAAGTTAATGTAACAAGTTAATGTAACAATGGAGTCAAGCACTAGGAAAGAAACCTCGAGACCAATGTTTTGGAAACGTACAACAAAACAAGATGAGCAGTACATTCTAGAATCAGAAAACCGCTCAGCATTTTAAAGTAAAGAGCTTTGCTTATTCCCTCCTCGAGACTCAAAAATGATGTAATTTAAAACCATTCCTGCACATTGCAGAGAGAATCATAGCAATGAGTTTTGTATATGTGTGGAAGGAAAAAAGACCTTTGCGTTGATGTTAGTACACTGTGAGCCGAGGTAACTGTGTCTGAAAGGAGCAGAGCGTCACCGGTGGGCTTATGTCCATGAGCCCAGGACTGCCTTGTCTAAACAGCGGGGAGTGATTTAAATGTAACATCTCAGTGTTAATTTAGAGAAATGAAGATATAACAAACTGTTGCTTGTAGCTTTTCGCTACTCTGCCTTAATTCCAGGAATGGGCTGCTACCAGCCCCCTCTCAGCTTCCCTTGAGTCTACGGATAAGACACAGTTGTTCCTTTTCCACTTGCCTTCTTGGCACAGTTGCTGGGCACTGCTATCCTCTGCCTGGAAAAGCCTGCCCTTATCAATACTCTTAGCTCCGCCTCTCCCACCTGCCCTAAACATCAGCTGCTAAACTTGCCTGACCACCTGCCTGTAGGAGCAGCCTGTGTGGCCACTCCATTTTGTGATCTCACATGGCTGGTCAACTTTTCTCCATCAGAAGCTTGGTGAATTCTCTCCTCCCTTGCATCTCCCTTTTCCTCCAGGGACCCTGAAGTCCCGCCTATCCCTTCCACCCAGCAATTGGCCCATGGCTTTTTTTACTGACAGATCAAGAACCAATTGGGGAACAGGACCTTAGCATCAAAACCTCCCCTTCAACAAACATCTGTTTGGTTCTAAGTTTTGGAAGAGTCATGAAAACAGTTCATCTGTACCTGTCCTTTTAGCTCTATACGTGCGCCTTTCTCTAGAACACCAGAGTAACTGCTCAGAGCACTAGCTCTGAGAATGTCTGCGATGGTGAGAGATTGCCCCTGCCTCATGAAGACAGTGCTTACGCAGAACATCGGAGCTCTGAATTTGAGTTTGTTACTTATGCGTCATGTCACAGGTGAAGGTTGGCACCATTTGTTCTGAGTCTTGGGATCCTAGCTGTACTGAATGATGGAATGTGGCAAGTCTCCCAGTTCACCAACATCAAGCCCAGCTTCCATAGCTGCTGAGGTCCCAGAGCCGAGACAGTGCTGTGGAGACTGTATTAATGTAGAGGGTGATTCAGCTCTCTGGATGCCAGTCCCTCAAGGAATTTATTAAGGCAGTGGTTGGTCGCTGGAATCCTAGAGCCATCATATGCATAAATGGGATGGGTCTAAGGAGCTGAGGTGCATATCTAGTGCCATTTTTTTTTTCGAAATATTTTTTGGTGTTCTGATTTTACCTTCAGCCTTTCGATAGTAAAGACACAGTTGTCTTAACTATGTGGCGACTTCCCAAGTCAATGTTTCTTTGCTCTGGCTACACAGAAGAATGGCCTGGGAACTTTAAAATGTAAATCAAAGCAAACCAAAATAACTTGAAGGTACATATTCTGGTGTAAACCCAGCAGTACCTGATGTCTTCTGGAGACCAGCCAATGTTTGATCCCAGCTTGTGGTTCAGAGCTGAAGTTCTGGCAGGGACTCAGTTCAGTCTTCAGGAAATGGTGGGGTCACAGGTGCTCTGGCTCTGAGGACCAGGCAGGCACTTCATCTCCCTCCCTATAGCCTTGTGCAGACATCTCACTTTCAAATGCAGAAGAGAAAGAGGTGCAAGGGTGGTCACCACTTGCACTTCGCTGTGTGTGGTTCTTCAGGAAGGCCTGTTGGAAAGTCATCACCTGCCTAGTGCCAGTCCTTGGAGCCTAACTTCTCCATGGCTTATTGGTGCTTTGGATGTCCTGGCCCAGGATGTCTTTTGGTTTCCTCTTCTGGTAACATCCCAGAGGCACCTGCCATGTTGGTAGAATTCAAGGGTAGATGAGTTTGGGGCCGTTATAAAGTGTGGTCATAGTGCAGTGGGATTCGCTTCCCATTGTCTCTTCACCTAACTGCTCCGCTCCCCATTCGTCACAACCATTTAAAACTTGAGCAGTAACAGTGGAGGTACTGCAGCTGGACCACCAGTCTGGCAGCAGAGAACTTCCCAGGGCACATCTGTCAGTTTCCCTGTGCACCCTAGATTCTCTGGAAAGTCCCTCTTAGCAGGTACAATAGCAGACAAGATTTTCACTAGCAAATGCTTGTCCGAGGCAATTTATTAATTTCTTATTCTGTTTATACATGAGGGGGCAGTGTGACACCATAAAGCAAACAAACTGTTAAATTAGCTTACTTTTATTGGTGTATAGTAATTTCTAGGTGAGATCTCTAGGGTGTTTAGGCAAGCCCCTTTCACTGTCAGGTTTCCGATGGGGTCACAGGTGTAAGACACACTGTCACTCACCACGTAAGTCACATGATTGGTTCTATTCGGATAAGCAGGTAGTAACGGCAGTGCCTTTTATTTTGAGTTTTCATTTCCGTCCTTTTAAAGCTAGGAGCTTGCTGCGTGTCTCCACCTGAGGAATCTGTGAGGCCGATATGTCCAAGTGTTTTGTTTCATGGCTTCCTTGGCGGCTGTAAGGTGCTTGTCCTGGAGGGGAGCTTTTAACCTGAGTTCATGGTGGCCAGGGAAGGTCCTTGATAACTCACCGAGGTGTGGCCTGCCTCTCTTTATGGCACACATACTTTGTCCAAAGGAAAACAAATCGCCAAGCAAAGGAGCAGCGCATTTTAATTAATGTTATTATAGCTGGTGTATGAATGACACTGTAGATAAATCAAGGTGGTAATGTTCTGGGTTTCAGAAATGGGAGAGAAAATTATTGAGAGGGGTGGAAGGTATTAAATAAATTGATGAAATCTATAAAGCATTAAATAAGGAAATTATGAAGAATGTAAATAATAAGAATTGAGACAGGTAATTGCATAAGCACAGGCTATTTTTAAATGTGTAAAAAAAGTTTGCAAATGGATGACTCTGTGGGCTTGGGGTAAAAGGTCAAGTCCAGTGTTGTGGCATAAGAAACGTAAAGGGTACTTAATGCTTTAATGCTGCACCCTGGCTAGCTTCCTTTGGGAATGAAGGGCTGTGATTTCTGTCTACCCCATGAGAAAAACCATTGCGCTTGTTTTATTTTTGGAAAAAACTTACTTGATATACAATGATTTGGTAGTGTTTTAATTTTAGTGAGATGCTTTATCCTGAAATTTTATGTTAATCTTTTCTGATGTCAAATTCAGAGGGCTGGGTTTTGGCTCCAGCCCATGACTAATGAACTCCAAATCTAATGTGGCTGGATACTGGTTTGCTGCAGCAGTGCACAGGACTCACTCATGGATACCCATTGTCATGCTTCTTTCCCAATGACAGATTTTTCGGACCTCGCCTGATGCCGCATTCGCTGAGCCCACATGCCTGTCAGCATCACCCCCAAACGCTCCACCACGACAGTCAAAGAGACAAGGGCAGAGGACGAAGAGACCAGTGGCCGTGTACAACCTTTGTTTGGAGCTGGAGGACGGTAAGATGCTGATTGGGTTTTCTGCTCGGTGGCATGTTGACAGCATGACAGTCACTTGCCCTCTGGGCAGTGTTCTGTGCTTCAGTCTCTGTTCTAATTTCTTTCCACCCTAAGATTGCAATGTTTTAGATTAACAGGGAGGGTGACGCTTTCTGGTCAGGGAGGAAAATGCAAGTTTCTGTTTTATGTTTGTTTTTGTTACGCACAGTTCTTTTTTTATTTCGAAGACAGCTTAAATTTCTTTTTTTGGGAGACTTGTGTGACCTCCTGTGAGGTTACATAACCCAGAGACAAACGGAACTAAAATTAAAGCAGATCTTTGATGTGAGGAGCTGGTGGGAGCCAATCCACTGCTAATGCGTCTGGATTAGAGGCACCGACCGGTCACTGTTGCTGTGGGCTTTGGGCGTCTGCACCATGCTGAACCCCATGGACTGAAGGTCCTTTAGTCATGTCAAGCCTGGAGTGGCAGGCAGACCTGCCTTTGAAGTTCAGTTGGTATGAGCTGGGGTCAGTGGAACCGGGGCAGTTGGCGGTCCTCCTGTCCTCCCAAGCTATCCTTGCCAGCTAGCTTTCACCTCACAGCCACGGCTAAGCCGTGAGCCTCACAGAAGCTGATTGGTGATTTGTGGTCATGTGATTTTGTGTAGAGAGTAAGGTGATGTGGTGTCAAGCCTGCGTTTTTTTTTTTTTTTTTTTTTTAACAAGTGCCTCTTGTCATGGCTCTCTCCTGTTGAGTCAGTTCTCCAAATTTAAGATGTTTTCTGAGTTTTTTTTTTTTTTTTTTCTTCTTGCTTCAAGCCCGTAAATCTTGGTAATCTTTTCTAAGCCTGAGGTTGCATGGATTGGAAACAAATTACAATACCCACATCATAAACATAAAGAGAAAAGTATCTATTGGTTCATGCAAGGAACTGATGACTGACTTCAAGCGACTGGAGGTATATTCAGAAAGACCCAGAATGCCCCTGTTCATAAGGCCGGGGTATGGACTCTTCTTGTTTCTTTTTGAATTGCTCCATGTGCACATGTGACAGAAATACAGTCAGGTTGTATTTTCCTGAAGAAATGCATGAATCATTAATATTGTTTTCTGAGGGAGGGAGGAAGGGAGGGAAGAGGTGAGGGGGAGAGAGAGAGAATATGAACGAACGTGTTAGAGGTCAGTCATCCTGTAACCTACCTTTTGAGGCGTCTCTTCTTGAATGTGTAGCTCACTGATTGGCTGTAAACTCTGGGCACCTCCCATCTCTGCCCAGTGTCATTCAGTGCTAGGGTCGCAGGCCTGCATGGCCCTGTGTGGCCCAGCTCAGCTTTTTATGTCCGTTCTGGGGGTCCACACCCCGGCCTTTCCGGATCTCGCAGCAGGAAGTTCACGGATGAGGCCGTCTGCCCTGCTCCCAGCTCTCTTTAGACTTGCTTTCCACTTGTGATCCCAGCTGTGTTCTTCCCCCTTCTTCTCACTTTCATTCTTTGTCAACAGAGTTGCTAATAAGGAGTAAAACTGACTGGTTTGGGTTTCACCTTCTATGTCTCACCTGTCCTGGTAGAAGTGTTAATAAACAATGAAACAAGCAAATGTCAGAAGGTAGGAGGAGAAGAACCATACACAACACAGAAAGCTAACTACCCAGCGAGCTTCAGGGAACGCAGAACTGGCTGTTTCATAGTGGAGGCGATCAGAGTCAGGCATCCGTCTGAAAATATATCCACATTCTACTATTCTTAGGGATAAAATTATGTTTTAACAAGTCTACGGAGGTGCTACCTCTGTGCTAAGCTTCTAAATGATTATTAAAGGCTGAGGAATGTCTGTTAGCAGTATTCACATCTTTGATGAAAAACTCAAGGTGCCACACAGAGCATACTGCTCCTAAGTTTTAGGTAATATATTTTTCCCCAGTGCCAGGCAAATGCTCTGCCATGGAACCACAATCGCCACTGATGGTAGACTTCTCAAATGTTACTTGATTTTTCTGTCTTTATGTTTATTATTTCACGATGTTTAGTTCCATGCTATTTTACTGTTCTCTACCTGTATAACTTTGTTATTTCTTTTTGGAGACAACCTTGGCTTTTCTCTTTCTCTAACTATTTGAGGTTTTTCTTTTTTTTTTTCCGTAAAATATATTCTGGTTATGGTTTCCCTTCCCCCCAGATCCTCCCAGATCCTCCCATTTCCCAGCCATTTAGGCCTCTTTAAAAAATTACTAATATAAGACAAGATGAAATAAAATTAAACAAACCAGAATAGTCAGGGTTTGATTGCAGTGAAGACACACCGTGACCACAGCAACTCTTACAAATGTGGACATTCAATTGGGGCTGCCTTACAGGTCCGGAGGTTCAGTCCATCACCATGGTGGGAAGCCTGGGAGTGTGCATATGGTGACCTGCAGACAGCCAGGAGGAGATTAGGCCACACTCAGTGGATCTTGAATACTAGGAGATCTCAAAGCCCACCCCCATGGTGACACACTTCCTCCAAAAGGCCACACTCACACAGGGCCACGCTCCCTAATAGTGCCACTTCCCGTGGACCAAACTTTCAAACACATGGGTCTGTGGGAGCCAAACCCATTCAAACCATCACAAGGACAAAACAGGAAAGAAAAATAAAAAGAGCCAAAAAAAAGTATACATTCACACACACCTAGAAAACCAATAAAAACGGAATTGGAAGCCATAGCTTATAAGGACAAGATCTGTATGTCTTTTTTTTTTTAAAGCCCATGCAAAGCATTGTGAGACAAAATCCTCCCAAACCACCATTGTGGCTGTTCTGTGTTGATTGTCTACTGCTGGGCACAGGGCTACTGTAGCAGTAAGAGAAGCTGAGCACGATACTGATCTCTGGGAATGCTGTTAGTCACTTTATTGCTCTGCTCTCTTAGCCGAACAGTATTTGGCTTTCAGCTAGGTACATGGCCTATCTAGTCTCAGGTCAACCTTGACTTTTTTTGTTTGTTTTCAATTATCCATGTATCCATGTAAATAACATGTATCCATGTTTTTACTTGAGTGTATATCTATATAGCACATGTATGCCCTGCCCATGGAGGTCAGAAGAGAGCATTGGGTCCCCTGGAACTGGAGTTACCATGTAGGTTCTGGGAATTGAACCTGGATCCTCTGGAGGAGCAGCCAGTTCTCTTAACTGCTGAGCCATCTCTCCAGCCCCAATCTACCCATCTCAGAGTTGTCATAGTTAGGGAAACACCTGAGTTTGCGATTAGGTGATTTTTATATTACCTTAAAATTGAGAAGGGAATATAAACCAATTAAAAAGGAATATTCCCCACATATCTGAAAGGAGGCATGCAAGGCTTTCTCTTAGGCTTACTGTATAAGCCTATAACCTCTGTAAGGTACTTAGAAAGCAGCTGATGTCATCAATAAGGTGCTAAAAATTCAGAAATTAAAAAAAAAAAAAAAACAGTTTTTAACTGTGATTTCAGTTCTTTGAGGGTGCATCATGCCGGGTGGGCCAGGTTGGGCTCCTGCCTTCTGTGATCCTTTTATCTTAGCTTTCAGAAGACTCACCTCAGCAAAGCCCGCCACATTCAACTCACTTGTTTATTCTTGCTGCTAGAACTGAGAGTGCCTTCTAAACCGTCTCGTTTTCAACTTCATGAAGGTTCATGACCCGTTTAACAATATTCTTTAGCATTCTCACAGTGGTCACTTCCTGTGTTTGGCTGACTTTGCTTAAAATGTAGTATGAGTCTGCTAGAATATTTTAAAGTGACAATGTCCATGTTCTTCTTGCCTCATAGAGTAAGGTAAATTTGACTTCATAAAATATAGCATAAATAGTTTTTGTTTAAAAGGTAGGTAGATTTTTTTTTTTTTCCCTGCCAATATTTGAGGGGAAGGTTTGAATGTGGGAGTTACTTGTGTTTGGTCATAGGCTTGGTATCTGAGTGAAGAGCCTTTGTTTGGTACGTTAGTCTGTGTTGAGCCAGCCAGTCAGTCTTGAAGAATGTTTGACTGGGTTGCGCTTAGCATCCATGCAAAGGTCACTGTGAGAAGCTGACAGGCCTGCGTGGGGCAGTGCCTAAGACAGTGTCTTAGTGTTTCAGTGCTGTGAACAGACACCATGACCAAGGCAAGTCTTAATAAGGACAACATTTAATTGGGGCTGGCATACAGGTTCAGAGGTTCGGTCCATTATCATCAAGGTAGGAGCATGGCAGCATCCAGGCAGGCATGGTGCAGGAGAATCTGAGAGTTCTACGTCTTCATTTGAAAGCTGCTAGCAGAATACTGATTTCCAGACAGCTAGGATGAGGGTCTTAAAGCCCACACCCACAGTGACACACCTATTCTAACAAGGCCACACCTACTCCAACAGGGCCACACCTTCTCCCTGGGCCAAGCCTATGCAAACCATAACTGTCTCCAAAGCACAGAAACCCACCTTGAAGCAGCAAAACCTTCTGCAAGCTGACATGGTTTGGCTGTCACTCCCAGATTGAAAATTGACTACTCTATGCACTGTGATGCAGTTTTTACAGAGACTCCCATGTGGGCACATTTCTCTTGAAAGTCATTACTAAAGTTGTCAGAATCCGGAAGGCTGTGAGCTGGGTTATAGAGCGATTCTGCCATATATGATTAAATGACATTCAATTTATTTGAAAAGGAACTTAAAGTTCTAGTTATTTCCTTAAAGATTGTTACAATCGTGAGTGGAAGCGAGTGTCGTGTCTAGTTCTCTTAATTAAAGCAGCTACTAAGTTTTCTGACATGCTCGCCTATGATAGGATTACACACTGCTGGATTTCCTACAGCCTTTAGTGATCCCTTGAACAGCAAAGCTGTGTTAGTTTGGCTGAGTCTGTTATGGAGTGGCAGAATCTGAGGTGGGTTTCTCGGTGCTTTTCTTCCTTTCATCATCCTGTCTCTTGTTTATATTTCCTCAGAACTAGGACTCCGGTAACGGAAGCAGCTAAGGCTGTGGTGGGCTGTCCTGCTCTGCCTGTGTTCATGTCCACACTCCCTCTTTTAGGAAGGGCTGCTGTGTTCTCTGTAGTTCCCTTTAACATGGAGGGATGTTTGTGAGCCTGCTTGGGATGAAAGTGACCTTGCTTGTTTTCCTTTCAAGGCAGGGGGAATAAAGAAGTAATGATTTGAAGAATGAGGAGAGGCTTCCCATCTGAGTTTTGACTGAGTTCTTCCTTCATACCAGCTCTAATTTTACACGGATATAGACGTTTATAGGACTAGTTGTTATAGGCATCTTCCTGAATATAATTAGATATTCTGTGCCTGTCTTCTGTGCATGATATGGCAGTTTACTTCTTTAGGCAAGTTAAAAATATGATTTAGAGTCATCTAGAAGCCAATTGGCAGGATATAGCATTCTCTACTGTTGGTCAATTGGCAGGATACAGCATTCTCTACTGTTGGTCTGCCTTGGGTATCGTCGGCTTGGCACTTTTAACATTTGGATGACAAACGTGTTAACTGCAGCACATTTTGTTGAACGTGTGTTGTCATAGTCCTGCAGCGTGGCCGATAGTGTGAGGGGGAAACAGAGACAGAGAAGCAGAGGGGACCGAACATATGCTGTGGAGGGGGAGGCAGATCGAGGAGAGGCCTGGTGCTTCCTTCTCGTGCTTTGGGGGGATGCATCCTTATCTGGATCAGCTTCTGACTGTAGAGTGGGACAGAATGGTCACAGAGAGGTCCTTCCAGCCACCTTTTAGTGTCAGCAGTGGACATTAAAAATGGTAATGGATCTGAATTTAGCCAACCAAGGTAGATTGAGAGAGTTTGTCTTGATTCTGAAGCATGAGCAAGAAAAGAGAAGTCGAGAAAGTGGTCTGCTAAATGTAGATTTTCCAGGGTAAACTCAAAGCCTTAAGTACGATAGGAAAATATTCTATGCTATCCCTAGCATATGTAGATTTTTTTAAAATTATAAAACTGTGAATGTTATTAACTGTTGAGGTTCTTATCCTTTGTTCATGGCTTTTATGGCAGTGGATGCTGGAACTGGAATTAATGTCACACTCCTTACAAAACCCTTCATAAATCTTGTGTCATGCACACTGCTCACACACTCAAGTGGACTGGTTAATCATAGTTATGGCCTATTTGCAGCTGAAGGTGATGGACCGAGTCGCTGGTTCTGTGTTTGGCAAACCCAACTGTTCCCAGAGCCAGGGCTCTTTTGGCAAGATGATTTCAGTTCAGGAGAATGAGAAGAACACTAAGTGGTTGTCAGCGAAGGAGAGGAATTGTGATCTGGGAAGGCCATGGAAAGAGAAGTATTAAATACTAAAGTGTTATATCTTCATAGAGGAAAAGATAGTCCTCAAACTCACAAACAAGATGAAACTCACTTTTTCTGGATGCATTTTAAAGTTTTAATGACAATATAATTGTACCATCCCTTCTCCTAAGCCTTTTTTTATACCTTCCCCCTCAACAAATTCATGAGACCTCCTACTTTTTAAGCATTAGTGTGTGTGTGTGTGTGTGTGTGTGTGTGTGTGTGTGTGTGTGTGTGTGTATGAATAAGTATGGAAACATGACCTACTGAGTCCATTCAGTCTTGCTTGCATGTGTGTTTCTAAGGATGAACACATGGTATTAGATAAGCAGTCGGGACTGGTCCCTGGGGAAGACTCATTCTTCTTTCTCAGCAGTTGTTAATCGTCTTTAGCTTTTCATGTAGGGGTGAGGCCTCACCAGATTTCTTCCACCTATATTGGCATGTCAGCTAGTACTGGAATTGGACAGAACTCAGTTGACTCTCTCTTTTACAACATGTTCACTTTGATCTATAGGCTCAACCCAGTAAAGGGAGGCTACTACCACACAAAGATGTCAGGGTGCCTGTCCGACCCTTGTGGCTCCTAAGAGCATGTCCGTGTAAAGCCCATTTCTATAGAAGCGCTTTTGTCAGGAGTTGTGGTGGCCTTGTCTTCCCCAGAATGTTAGCACAACACTTCCAACAGCATGAGAAATAGAAGCACCCCAAAAGCATGTGTCATCACTTGTGTACTGCATCTGCTGGCTTTGCTCGTGGACATATCTGATCAACTTCACATCTAAGCAACCCGTTTAGGGGCATCCCTACATCTTCGGTGTCCTAGTCAGGGTTTCTATTCCTGCACAAACATCATGACCAAGAAGCGAGTTGGGGAGGAAAGGGTTTATTCAGCTTACACTTCCAATTGCTGTTCATCACCAAAGGAAGTCAAGGCTGGAACTCAAGCAGGTCAGGAAGCAGGAGCTGATGCAGAGGCCATGGAGGGATGTAACTTACTGGCTTGCTTGCTCTTCCTGGCTTGCTCAGCCTGCTTTCTTATAGAGCCCAAGACTACCAGCCCACAGATGGCACCACCCACAAGGGGCCCTCCCCCCTTGATCACTAATTGAGAAAATGCCTTACTGCTGGATCTCATGGAGGCATTTTCTCACCTGAAGCTCCTTTCTCTGTGACAACTCCAGCTTGTGTCGAGTTGACACACAAAACCGGCCAGTACATTAGGGTTGGAAATGGTTCTTCTCACCATTTTGTAATTGTTCAACCTGATATTTAGGCAGTGGGCCCTGGTACTAACTTCCTGAGAATGGGGGCTTCGCCACCCCTTAGAGTATGCCATGATTCTGTGGTGTAGAATTACTCTGTTGTAATGCTGAGCCTGAGCCTGGACCCAAAATGTAGCAGTCCACACAGACCCATGATTTCCTAACTCATTTTTACAGCGATAGGATCGGTGGGTTAGAGGAAGCAGCTAGAAGCTTCTGGGCTGGAACTGAGTTGCGTCGTTGATACATCCTGCATGCAGCCGCCTCTGCGTGGGCGGCTCCTCTGAAGCCTGCTGCGAGCTCAGCCCCCTAACGCTGGTGACAAAGCAAAAGGCAACTTTTCCAACTTCCTGTGTAGTCTCCACTATGCCTCTGTGTGGCATGGACACTGTCCTTTTTCTTGGGAGAATAAAAAAAAAAGAGGGGGGGTTATTTAACACCCTTAAAAAACACATCGCTGCACTGTGGGGGAAGTGAGGTTGTGGCAGGTAACCAGCCTGTATAGAAGAAAGTCCCTCTAAAGCTCGTCTCCCCGCGGAGTGTGTTCTTTTTCACTTCTAATAGCTTTTATTTTAATTTCTAGTTCTGAATTCAAGCAGCTGCCACTCTCTTTTTAGGCCTCTCTGAGAGTCTTGCAGCGTAGGAGGCAGTCGGGCTGTCTAAGAAACATCTTTTCAAACCAAGCGCAGCATTGTTTATCCTGAATGAAATGGAATTTTTGAGGCTGTCAGGAGTGACTGATTTGAAGTGCTTTCTTTGATAGGCAGGACAACGAGCAGATATCTTAAAGTGGAAGGCATTATGCCAACGTGGCCAATTCCAAATTCCTTACATTGCTAAGACAACCCATAAGGACCCAGAAGAAAGCTAGCAGAGCATAAAGGTATGCCTGCAACTGAGGCAGCTGTGCAAGCCACGCCACTTCCTCCTTCCCCACCCTCTCCTTGCCAGCTGTTGAGGAGAAGAGGCACGTGGGGCTTTGGCCTTACCTGCTGTGGCACGTCTGGGCCTTGGCTCCCTTCCATGAGCCTGTTTGTGAAGGAGTACAGTGTCACCTTTGGATGTTTAAAAAAAATTTTTTTTGAGCCTGTTCAAATAAAGATTTTTGTTGCATTTTGGATCTATGAATGTTTTCTAAGCTGCACAGACCTTCTTATTTGTGAAATGTAATTGTGGTCATGATTTTATTTTTCTCTTTGGTTCATAATAGGAATTTATCATCTTGTTTTATAAAAACCAAGATTTATATACTCTTTTCTTAAACATGTTGATAGTTTATGGAGGACTATGCCACCAACTTGAGGAATAATACTGACTGGCTAATTATCATACTGCTGACAGATACTGCTCTTACCCCAATATTTACTAAGCTTAGGTTTTCCTCACAACAAACTGCAGGTAGCATGTATCTCTCTGTGAAATTAAGAAACTGGGACACAGAGGTGAGTAGCTCTTTTAGACCCCACAGCGTTGCCGACCAGGCCCTGGACTGCCAGGCGGTGTGGCCCTCGGACTTCACCCTGTGACCTGCTGAGCAGCAGCACAGGCAAAGCCTCCCAATAACAATAAAAAGGTTTCCACCCCATCCCCACCCAACAGTGGGACTGTGAATGAAAAGGAAATCAGAAGAGACTCTCCTTTAAAAGAAACATTGTTTAAAAACACAGCAATCATAGAAATCTAGGAACGTAATCAGCTCTGACAACGGTTATCCCAAGGGCTTGACAATCTGTTAATTGTGTTCATATCATTTTTTATAGTAATCACTTGTTATAACACATGCTATATACATGTGTATAGAAAAAACCATGCAGACAGTTATTTAATTAGTTGTATGTGTGTACAACTCTCAGATATCCTGTGCATTCATGCTTCCTGTGCTGGGTATCAGCTTAAGACTTGAAGTAGGAGGAGCAGAGAGCAGAGCCCTGGAGTGGTGGTGGGGCGTCCCTGTAGGCGTGGTCAGCTCTCTCTGCTCCGCCCGGCCATGCTGTGGCCTCCCCTTTCCCCTTGCCCTTCGCCACTCTTCATGTTGCCCCTGCATTTTGGGTTTACCATTACTGGAGATACTCGGGTAGCAGAGAGTTTTGTTGACTAGTAGACTTAAGTTTGTGTTTAATTGAACCTGGGCTGAAGTCCCTGGCCTCCCCTTGATGCCTTTTGTGGCCCCAGCAAATCCCCTCTGTGCCTTAAGAGTTTGTGCAGTGTACCTATGACATGGTTTTTGCAAAGCACAGTTGAGTTCCAGTGTGTAGTGGCTGCTCAAGGATTTTAGCTTCTGTTTTCCTTGTGGCCTGATACATGAAATACATCCGTTGGTATGCTTTCAGAGAAAATGTGATTTGGTCTTTCGAATGATTTTCATCTATCATAACCTAGGATTGTTGATGGCTAACTTCTTTGTTTGGTAATTGCTAGTAACTAACGTTTCGTATGACAGAAAAGGCCAGGGGCAGAGAGCAGGTGAATAATTGGGAGTGTTAGCAGCTGTACTGTTCACCTGTGGTTCTCAATCCCGGGGTCATGAACCTTGGGGGACTGAATATCAAATAGTCCGTAGATAGGACACTTACATCAGCATCCCTAGGAGTAGCAAAGTTACAGTTGCGAAATAGCAACAAAATAAATTTATGGTTGGGAGAGAGTCACCACAGCATGAGGTATTAACCGGTCACAGCATTAGGAAAGTTTAGAACCACTGGTCTACACTGTCTCAGTGGGCCTAGGGTTTGTGTTCTATGCAGTGCTCTCAATTTCCTGAAGTGTCAAAGCGCTAGGCATCTTGGGAGTCTATAGTTTTCCCTTTGGTTTCTAAGGATAACATATGTGGCTATTGCATGGCTTTACTTGCTGGTGAAGGTAGAAATCGCAGTCTCCTCAGACAGTGCTGAGGAGTGTAATCATAATGAGAAATGCTCCCCGTTTTTAAATTTTTATTTATTTTTTTATTTTTTGATACTTTATTTACATTTCCAATGTTTCCTCCTTTCCAGGTCTCCTCTTTGGAAACCCCCTATCCCCTCCCCCCTCCTCCACCTCTGTGAGGGTAGTCCCCCTCCCACCCACCCGCCTGCCCACTCCCATATTCCCACCTTGACATTCCCCTTTACTGGGGCCTCTCCACCCCCTGATGGCCAACAAGGCCCTCCTCTGCCACATATGTGGTCTGAGCCATGAATCCCTCAATGTGTATTCTTTGGTTAGTGGTCTAGCCTCCAGGAGTACCGGGAGGGGGTGGGGGTGGGGGTCAGGCCAGTTGACACTGTTGCTCCCTCCATGGGGCTGCAGACACCCTCAACTCCTTCAGTCCCTTCTCCCACTCCTCCATCTGGGACCTCACTCTCAGTCCAGCGGTTAATGTAAAGTGAAGCGTGGATATTCCGAACTTTTGGGCTAATATCCACTTATCAGTGAGTACATACCATTTTCATTCTTTTGTGACTGACTTACCTCGCTCAGGATGATATTTTCAAGTTCCATTCATTTGCCTGCAAACTTCATTAAATCA